>NW_023318881.1:0-209899 GCF_010614865.2 Stegodyphus dumicola | reverse complement strand
TATTGCATGAAACAGATAGAAATGCTTCCAACAGTTATATGTTGCGAATAATTATTTAAATACAATCGTATAATTTTTTTAAAAGGAAGAAAACTTTGCCGTATAGCACGCAACGATATATCATTCTACGTTACTATTAGTTACAGCGGAACTTTTTGTCAATAACGAGGCAGATTACAAATAGAGAACGTGTAGCAGAATGCGAGCGCCACCTAGTGATGAATTTTGCGAAAGCCACTGAAACTGGAACCGGAATTTCGTTCAGTCTGGCAGGCCTTGAGTAGAAGTTGGCCTTGGAAAACAAGGCCAACTTACACTCAAGGCCTGCCAGTGTGAAAATATTCTTTTGTGTTTTTGGTGGCATCTGTGAAATTTCTACTGACCGCTAGATGTCGCTACTATTTTGCAACGCTTTGCGACGTTAACAATGAGCAGAAAGGTACCCGAAACAAATAATTGTCTTGTTATATCAAAAATTTAAAAACGATTAATCTGTAGCAGTAAGAAATTATACATATCTTTCTTTCTTAAAAATACTTTTATTTAGAAAGAAAGCATGAAATTTCAAGTTATCCCATTTTTCTTTTTTCACATATAACCGTCAGCTACTTTTTTCTGATCTTAATTCCTGCTTGCATCTAGATATACGGTAGTTCTAATTGTACTTATTAGAGTTACCTATTCCAATTTAAGGGTAATTTAGAGCACATGTTTTACTTTTAAATTATTTATACAGTAAAGTTAGTAGGTAGCTTCATAACATAAACTATTTTAGTTATCATCGTATTAATATCAGTTGTCCTCTGCAACATAAAATTTAGAGCCACTATTAAATATGTAATTAAGAAATGATAATCTAAAATTTGTTAATACATAAGAGAAAAAGTAAAGAGATTTGGTTTTAGGTACTGAAGATTATTTCATTAATATAAAGTACATTTTTAAGAAATATTAAAAAATGAAATTTTAAATAATGCAGATTTAGAGCTCTGGAGAGTAAACGCAACACTACAGATATTCAAAATAATACCAAGTATTTCAATATCCCCGACAGTGTGTAATAATGACATACATGACATTAATCACAATTAAACTTATATAAAATTTTAAGCTTGTTAGTGATGAATCCCAGGTATTCCAACATCACCTACAGCATGTAATAATAACATGTATAACATTAATTCACAATGAATTACGTACTCCGTCTGTCCCAAATTAGTTGCTACATTCGAGTACTGATTATTGATACTGAAGATTTTATGATTTTGTTGGCACATTTTCCGGAAATTTCAGGGTGCTATATTATCAATCAATAATAACTTTATTTACCAAGCATTCCCTCCAGAAATCAGTACAAATTAGTTTCAAAAATCCAGCTTTCGTACACCCTTAAGCCACGTCCCATTTTGTAAGGACTCTTTCATCAGTAATCGCTTAAAATCTTCAGGCTAATTAAATGTAAATTCAATGATTTGTCGTGTCTATACGAACCAGTTTCCCTTAGAAATTCTTCCACGAAGGCATCCCTCACTTTTAAGAAGACATCTCTCGAGGCTTCGCCTTAATCACATAAACACGATCTTTCTGAAATACGGAGGTATAGTCCGTGCAAAAGGGGCGTGGCTTAAGAGCGTGCGAGCCGTTTAAATTTGCGTCAATAAATTTGTCCCAAAAATAAGTGCTACATTTGTGGAAAGTAAAAACTGAGAATGAAAACCTAGTATGCAGGGTTACACTCCTTGTAGTACACCTTATAATTTTACTGATGTCCATCTACTAAACTGCATCGAAAGTTATTTTGACTCCACCTACTTGAAATGTAGCACCTAATTTGGGACAAAATTTTCGACCTAAATGTAGCAACTAGTTTGGGAGAGAGGGAATATAAAATTTTGAAACTGCTATTTTGAATACCAAGTACTTCAATTTTACTGACAGCATATTTTTAACACAAAAGCCATATTCCCTAAAGCAAAAATTATTTTCTCTATTAATTACATTTATATATGGATTCGATATAAATCTCTATTAAAGTGCAACCAGAAAACACTCAACCAGACAGTTACAAATTCATGCACAGCATATTGCTGCATCACACTAATTAAAATGAGATGTGCGCTTTAAATTTTTGAAGCTAGTACAGATCAGCGACTTCATATAATCTCGTCCAGTATACACTGGTGTGCAAAAATTAAGGTCGAAGTCGAAAAATTAGCATATCAGCTGAACGAAGAGGCAGAGCGGACAGAAAGACCAATCAGAAGATTAAGTAAGGTGATGTACGGTAGCACATGCGCAGATATGCAGGTAGACGTAATGGGGGAGTGTCTGAGTAGTATAAAGCATGTTGTCGGTGTAAGATCAGTATTTCTGGCAAAGAGATTGTAAGGCCGTATAGCAGTTAAAATCACACCGAGTTGCTGCCTCAGCGAGAAATGGCAAATAATCAACATCCGGATGCTTTTACCCGAGGTCGAATCATTGGGAAGTTGGAGGAAGGCCGCAGTGTGACAAGTGTGGCTGCAGAGTTCGGAATTGCTCACAGCATCGTTTCACGACTTTGGAGACAATTTCAAACTACAGGAACAGCTATCCGGGGGTTTAGTAGTGGTCGTCCACGAGGAACCACACTCGCAGATGACCGGTATATTGCCTTACAGGCCAGAAGAAACAGGCGGCAGACAGCGGGAGAAATCGCTAGACACACGACACAGGCGACTGGACGAACGATATCGATTTTTACCGTGGCAAGAAGACTGCACGGTGGTGGTCTGTTTGCACGACGCCCTGTACGGTGTGTACCTCTAACGCCTGCCCATCGGAGAAGGCGTTCTCTGTTTTGCCGGAAACACCGGAATTGGAGAGACAATGAATGGGGACGAGTACTCTTTACAGATGAGAGCAGATTCAGTCTGAGTAGCGATTCTCATTGCATACTCAGAGAGAGCGGGGAAGCCGCAATCATCCTTCGAACATCATTGAAAGGGACAGCTATGGAGGTGGCGGTGTTCTCGTTTGGGGAGGCATCATGCTTGGTAGTCGTACAGACCTTCACATCTTCGACGCAGGTTCAGTCAACGGGACCCGTTATTGTAACGAGATTCTTCTTCCATATGTGCGTTTTTTAGAGGCGCTATGGTCTGCAGTTCCTTTTCATGGACGACAATGCACCATGTCATCGCACAGTAGCTGCCGAACAGCTCTTAGAGTGTGAGGCTATTGAACGTATGGATTGGCCGGCACGATCTCCGGATCTCAATCCCATCGAGCATGTATGGGATTTTCTAGGCAGACGCTTGGCAGCTCGTACCTTACCACCAGTAACGATTCCGGAGCTTCGATTGGCGCTGCAAGACAAATGGGCAGCAATGCCTCAACAACTCATTGACACCCCCATTCTCAGCATGGGGAGACGCTGTGAAACCTGCCTAGCAGTCAGGGGAGATCATATCCCCTATTAAAGACCGGATGTTTCTTGCTGACACCCATCACAGGGATTTTTTCGGCCTTCAATCGCATTGCGCTCCATGCTACTTTTCAATAAGCTTCTTTTTTATCCCTCTGATTTCTCTTTTAGTAAGTGTTGCTTACATTACTCATGTCCTTACGTATTGGCGATCTTACGGTATTAAATGTGTTGATTTGGAAAGCTTTTGTACAAAGTTATATGGAAAAAACCGTCTCGTCCTTAATTTTTGTACACCAGTGTATATCTCGTTGGTACAGACAGCATTCAAATCATTCGAGGGGTAGAAGCCGAAGGAGTAGGTTCGTCGTCGAGATTGTGCCTGCCTCCGATCCTGTTTCTGCGTGTACGCCCTGTCTGATTCAGCGTGGGGTGCAGATTGCGACCACGTGCAAACTCAATCCTCTTGTATCAGCATTTTTAAATGCTAATCAACGGTTGGTATTTATTTAAAAAGGCCTTGATGCTTTTATTACTTATTTATTTTGATTTATTTTATGATTTTAGGAATTATATTTCGCTTTTTCTTGCGAATTACGCTTAATTGCTGGCACGTGTGATACCTCGCCATTTTGCTACCGCGTGTTGCGGCGCTTATTTGCGTTAATTAATTAACTCGGTTAAGTAATAATTAATTAAGTAAATTTAATTTTTCTGATTTAAATTTAAATTATTGCGTGCGCGTAATTTATTGGACTTTGGTCGTTGTGTCTGCTTAGTTATCCCCAAGCTCACGCTGTTAGGTGTGAGTCAGGGGCCTAGTAGACTTTCGTCCGCTCATCCGTCTGCCGGGATACCGGCGAGTGGGCCCGGTTCCGGGGCGCGGGACTCTGAATTGCTGATTTGTTTTCTTGATTTTTGGACTGTGAAAATGGATACGAAACTGGATGCCGTGAGGATTCAAATCAAAGAACTCGAAATTATTCGACAACAAAATGGCACATTTACTGACACAGAAGGTAAGATGCACAACTTCTTAGGCCCGTCCACACGAGGACGCTCCCGACGTAGTTGACGTAACTTTTTTGACGCCGGCGTAAATTCGCGTGACGCAGAAGACGTAAAACTGAGTACGCTCCTGTTCAACGTCACTCTTGCCGTCCATCCTCGGAATCAGCTTTTTCGCCCGCGACGCGCGCGGCGTATAGCCAATATCCGACCGAGTTCTTATCACGTGTCATAATCAGAAAACCTTCTCGCTTACCCGTTTCAATATGCCGTCAGAACCACACAGAGATGAGTTTTTGCTTAGAAATATCATAACTATATACAGCAATAAAATAATCATTGTTCATGCCATCTTCAGATTTCTCAAACCGTACATATTGGTACACATTTAAAATTCTCATTAAAGGGAAAAACTATATTTATAAAGCATGATCGACCAGTATATCCATATGCTTCACCTATTTATAACACCGTAAGTAATAAGAACCTAATAATTACAGTTTCTACGAAATCAAAGTTTCTGCCTTACAAAATTCTCCTTAATTATTAAATATTGGCTATAATGTATATAAATAAAAGCTCTATAAATATCCCAATATTAAATACACCAAAAACTAACTTCAGCAATATAACAACTTCTAAAATAAGCAGTTGACTGTGAAGAGTATTCAATAAAATACAATTACGAAATTTTGGAGGAAAGTTACAACTTGTGTCATACAGCAATCATTTATTGAAATTTAATTAAATTACCTTGCAGCGACTTCTACTTGTTACATTATTTTTCCCAAGCACTTCTATCACAGATAGCTGAGTGGTCAGCGCTTTGCTTTGGTGCAAATGATTTGAAAGGTGGCGAGTTCGAATCCTCACTCGTAGACGGTATACATAATATTCAGTTAGCTTTTCTCATTTTGAAACGTGTTTCTTATGTTTAATCATGAATCAATATATTCTTATTTTACCTATTATTATTATTATTGTTTTCATTTCTTATGTTATTCATTGTTATTATTATTGTTTTTAATTTAGTTTAAAAATGTGAATTGCAAATAGAAACCCTTATGTTATACCATATGCATCTCTTTATCATATATCATCTATAAATTCTGTATTTATTTTTACTTTATTACATATTTTATCATGCACATAATCTCTCATAAACTGTCCAAAGTTTGAACCATCATTCTAAATTCAAAAATAAATAAAAAGAAAAATAAAAGGCCAAGGGTGGGGAGTTAAAAAATATGAAGTTAGTTTTATTATATGGTGGATGGTGTATATAAAGATAATTAAGTAATTTAATTCTCTTTATATTCTGTATTCCAAACCAATTTTATAAATCCTAATTTTCATACAATATAGAATCTGAAAGTCTGTCAAACCGGTCGATACTCATCCTGAAGTAATTAAAAACCAAGTAATATACCCCCCCCCAAAAAAAAATATCAAGTCAATTCCTACTTAGGTCCACAAAGAAATTTTAAAAATACAAAAATAAATAAATAAATAAATAAAAATACAAACAAACTTTTTAATTAAAAATTAAAAAAAAATTAATATGTGAAAAAGCTGTATTAACATAATGTCATTCACTACAGTTTAAAAAGTGTATTTGAACTTGAGTGGATGAATAAAAAGCATTTTATGTACTGAAAATTCAACAAGATATAGGGAGAGTGTGAGCTAATAGTAGGAATTTAATAATTCCAGATATTCCTTTCGCAAACAAGGCAGTAAAAAAAAAAAAAAAAAAAAAAAAAAAAAAACCCTCTTTGAAAGTCGCTCTAATAAATCTTTCGGACCCATTCTTGCATTTTTTGCGTTTTTGTCTCTGCTTAATGATTGTATTTCAATAATAGTAAAGTTTCGGCTATAAAAAAAAAAAATTATCATGATTCTGACATCTTGCGCACAGACATACAGAAACACAGCGAAGTAACAAGATGGCAGGCTCCTGTTGAACAACGCTATATGACAGCGTCACGTGATTTTTTGCACCAAATAATTCTATTGGTTAAACGCACTCTTCGCAAGCGTACTCGTTTGGACGCTTTTACGCTGGTAACGTAAAAGCGCGTTCGTCAGCTACGTTTCGAGCATACTATGCTAGTTGCGGTTAACTCACAGTTAACACAACAGGAAATCATAACAAAACATCGGATAACTTGAAACAAAATACAAATGTTTAAAATTACAGGGACAGAAGTCAGATTAAATTACATGGTAATCAATTAAATGAAATATCTCTGGATCAACCAATAAGTTCTGACTATGATCTGCCAAAGACAAAAGGTGATCAGACTATCCGAAAACGTACACAAAGACCAAATCTTAAGAAAATAAAGCTTAGTAGTCCTTCTGAAAATACACCACAAAGGCCACACTGTCAGGATACCATTTCAAATGAACAAGCTACGTCCGTAGGAGTCAGTGATAACACACAAAATCAGAATAATGAAAACATGGACACTACTACAACAGACAATGAAAACTCTACTGTCACTAATTCCAATAATCAGACACAAAACAATAGAAATTCTAAGATTTCTCGATAACACTTAAAGAAAACAAACTGAGTTGGAGCGAAATTAGCGCAATCTTCAGTCAAAGGAAACTCATATTTCATGGAGAACACATACCCACGGGTAGTATTAACGTTATTACCCAATCTCCAGATGACTACCGGACCGTTGTTCAAATATTAAAAGAAAATCAGGTAGAACATCATTCTTATATCCTTCCAGAGGATCGTTATTTAAAAGTTGTCCTTAGAGGACTCACCGAAAACAACTTGATCGAGGATATTAAATTCGAATTAGAGCAACTTAATTATCAGATCAAAGATATCAAACAAATGGCCAGACGTCGCAGTGGAGAAGTCACCAAACTCCCATTGTTCTTGATATCTCTTCCCAAGAATGAAAAGTCAAAGGAAATTTACTCAAGCGGGTTGCAACTATGTCCCCAAATGCGTCAGATGCGGTAAGGAACATTTTGTTAAGGACTGCCCAGATCGAAACAACAAAGACAAGCCCTTATTCTGTGTGAACTGCGGGGGATCTCACACTTCCAGTTTCAGGGTGTGTGAGAAATTTCCCAAAAGAAAGTCCGACAAACCTAACAGCTACCCCAGTAGGGTAATTGAGAATAAATCGTATTCACAGGCACTATCATCAGGCCTATACTCTGATATTCTAAGTGAAGCAAAACAAGTCTTCACTGACCTTGCGGAACTCGTTTCCGTTATCAAAAATGCTGGTTTTCAAAATGCAAGTCAAAGAGATTAAGCAAACTAATCAAGAGCTAAAACCTTCTACCACTGCTGATAATGGGTCAAGTTAGACCTACCAGTGTTCCCATCTCTATTATGACTTGGAATACAAGAGGCATTCACTACAAGATCACGGAGCTTTCAAATTTTCTTACGAGTCATGACATAGACGTGGCTATGATAACAGAACCTTTGCTACGCCAAGTACAAACATGAAGATTCCGAATTATAACTGCTACAGATGCGACCGTCTAAGTCACGGAGGCGACGGGGGATCGCAATTTATGTCCGTAACTCTCTGCAATCCTGTATGATAAATGGGCATGAGCTAGTCACTGTGTCTGTCCTCCTTCCGCGTTTATTTCAATTCAATGTACAACCCGCCGAAAAATATTCTTGACATCAATTATCTGGCCGAAATTCTGGACACCAATAAGTAAGTCATACTTGCGGGAGACATAAATGCCAAAAGTCAGGAATGGAGGTGTAGAAGGACGAACAAAAATGGAATTAAATTATCTGAGTTTATTAAAAATCACCCGGTCTATTTTCATGTTTCTAGTGAATACACTTATCTACCACAGAATCCAAATACTAGTGACATTCTGGATATTTTCCTTTCCACCACCTCTTTATCCTTCGATGTAGAAGTACATCAAGAACTACATAGATTCGGATCACTGCCCGGTCATTGCGACCCTAGGTACGAACAAGAATGTCCTGGATGATTATATCAATGTGACTAATTGGAAGGTCTTTCATGAAATTCTCACTGAATGTCACAATAATAATCTTAGACTACGCACACCGGACGACATCGAACTTGCTGCCAATCAGCTTACTTTAGATATTCAAAATGCCTATAAAGCGGCTACTAGAAAAATCCCTAGACGGCAGGTTACTGACAGTTACCTAACAGGTTCAAAAATCTCATCAAAGATAGAAATAAACTTAGGAAAAGGTTTAACCTTACCTGTGATCCGAATACGAAGAAAAATATGAACAGACTTAGCAGAGAGATTAAAAAGCAGATTACTATGCATCGTAAGGAACTTTGGGATGAGAAGATCGAGAGCTTTAATGAACCAAGTAGCTCTTTCTGGTCATTCGTAAGACGCTTAAAAAATAAAACTACTGTCAATAGGCCAATTTATCATGAACACGGCATTGCACTCACAGACATTGAGAAAAGTAACACTCTTGCAGAGCACTTCGCTAAACAGTTCACCCCAAATACCGCCCCATGCAACCAGGAGTTTTCAACTATTGTCAGCTCCACAGTGACCGACTGGACTCGTACAAACGACATGAAAAATTGTTTAGATCTCACTTCACCTCAAGAAATCTTGAACATTATTAAAAAGCTCAGAAATAGAAAGGTCCCTGGGCAGGATAATGTGAACAATGTGGTCTCGCAACCGCGAGGACAAACAAAGATTCAACAGACTCTGCGGAGAGGTGAGATCTCTACTCAACGCACAAGCACAACACAGCTGAACCAGATACCTTCAAAACCTCTCCACAGACGATAACTCGCTATATAGAGCCATTAAAAGGTACACGAAATGCCACAACAACATTACGCCCCTTAAAGGGCCTCAAGGGATCCATTACACCGAAACTGAGAAAGTAGAACTCTTAGCACAGCATCTGGAATCTCAATTATGCACTAACTACATTCATGACCCCACCACTGAAAGCACTGTTCAACATTTTCATTCCACTTTTCTACAAACCCACGCACGGACAACATCATTCCAACCTTGCCTACAGAAATCCTAGCTATTATCAAGAAACTCAAAAACAGGAAAAGCCCTGGCTTGGATGATATCACCAACATCATGATAAAGAAATTTCCAGTCAAGGTTATCTTCATCCTCACCAAACTCTGTAATACCATCCTGGAGTGGCAACATTTTCCTACATACTGTAAAGACGGGCTAAGATTTTCCCCATACAAAAAGCATGGAAATCGCACCTAACAAGCCAGAGTCATATAGACCCATTCAGCCTACTCTCTCCTCCATTCAGCAAAGAATTTGAAGCTGTTCTACTCAAACGGAATTAACTCCCATCTTAGAAGTCAATAATATTCTGATTCCACATCAATTTCGGATTCAGGAGAGCAGCTATCCACCACGAACCAACTTTATAGAGTTGTCGAGACCATCGCTGAAGGGATGACTACGAAGAAAGCTACTGGTGGACTATTTCTTGATATAGCAAAGGCTTTTGATAGAGTCTGGTTGGATGCACTCCTTTACAAGTTAGACGTTCTGGGTTTCCCAGAATACATCATTAACATTACCAATTCCTACCTCACAGGTAGACACTTTGTCGTTCACGTAGATGACACAAAATCAACCTCACACCCAATCCTTGCTGGGGTGCCCCAGGGGTCCCTGCTTGGACCTACATACTTCAATATCTATGTGAACGACATTCCTACCACACACGACACAACATATGCCAGGATCGCAGATGAGACTGCGACCCTGGCACAAAGTGCATTTATTGGTCCAGTAATTCAACGGTTACAAAACTTTATTCACACACTAGAGATCTGGCTTAACCAGTGGAAAATCTCTGTCAATGTGGATAAGACCAAAGTAATTCTGTTCACCAGGAAGACCAAAATTAAAAAGAACCTGCAGTTCTTCAGTGCCAACATTCCATGGGCCAAGCAAGTCCTCTATCTTGGGGTGATCCTCAACAACACTCTTACATGGTCCCCACACATCACTTCCATTATCCAGAGGTTCCGGGTTCGTAAAGCACAACTCAACCCCTTAATTGCTGGGAACAGTGTGTTATCTATAGACAACAAGTTACTTATTTACAAGTCCATTCTCAGACCATTGCTTTGTTATGCTACTCCCATCTGGGCTCACGCAAAACTAATAGATAATCACGCAAGACTAATAGGGGCAAGCTGCAGGCATTGTAGTCATACAAATTACCAGTGTCGAATGGTACATCCGCAACAACCGTATTCACGAAGAGCTGGGTATGGAGCAATTAAGATCTTTCTATTATAGGCTTGCCACTAAATTCCATGCTCAGCAGCAGCAAATCATTGCATTAAGATCTGTGATTACAATAATAATGACCTTGCTAATATGGACAGGACACTGGCCCAACTCAATGTATACATCATGTGATTCACCATTACCTCATGCCTGTAGTTACCTGTATTTTTTAATGTTTCCTTTGCATCATGTAACCTCTTATTGTTTTATATTTATTAGTTAATGTATTTTGTAAATTTCTCATGTCTTTAATGTGGATTCAGACTACTGCTAACTTGTCACTTACCATGTTTTCACTCCAAGTCACGGCTCGACTGCTTTTCTGTGCCTTCACCTTCGCCTTGATACCCGAATTCTTTCTTAATTTATGCCTAAAAATTAAAAAAAAATTAATTATGATATTCTGACCTGAGATTATATACTTTTTTGAATGGTTAGTATTGATACATATTCTAAGATACCAAGCTATTCTACAAGGAGTAAGGCCTTTGGCCTAGGCACCCTGGTGTCGCAAACACCACTCTACAGGGGAGCATTCAAATGTTTCTGGATCACAGAAAACAAATATGAGAGCTAAAAAATAATAAATTTCGTAAAAATGCTAACGCAATTAGCATTTCTTATAAAATATATACATAGATTCATTCTTATATTTTAATTGCATTAAATTCATATTTATATATATATGATAGGTTAAAATAGGCGTTTTCGTGGTTTTCCCTATGTGTAACGTGTATACGAGCCAGTTTCCCTTAGAAAGTCTTCCACGAAGGCATCCCTCCCCTTAGGCAGATAGCCCTAGTGTGCTTTGCCACAATTAAATAAACCAAACCTAGTAAATTGAATGCACAAGTCCGATGAAACGTGAATATAATTTATTATTATTTCAAGAAATAATACCAAATAAAAATAAATAGGTTGAAATTTCCTCCGAGATATTCATACAATATCGCGATATCTCACAGAAGTTATATTTTAAAATACTAAAACATTTAACAAATCTCAATTCAAAACAGAGAAACCTAATCCGATCTAAACGCGAATTCGGTACAGTCAACAACAAGAAGTAAGTAAGCAACAAAATTGAGATGTGTTACTCCGGCTTTTATGAGTTTTTTAATCCTGCACGGGAACATTCTGTTGTTTTCTCGATTTTTCTGGATAGCAAAAGAGTACAATTACGAGATATCTATTTATTAAAAGGTTAAATGCGGGTGCTCCTGTGTTTTAACTTTTTTTGGCGTAGCTTTCTCTTCAAATAAGTCTCGTGCTGCATTGCACGGGAATATAAAACAATTTTAATTGCCAATTCTACTAAAAATAGCTAAATAAATACAAAATCCGTAACAGTATGTTTCTCGCATTATGATAAAACAACGGTACCAAGGGCAATTAAATTTTGAATAACGTAATCTTCCAGTGAATATGGGCATGTGGAAGCCGTACTTTGGAATTTGAAATATGTTTTATTATATCGATTTCATAATTTGTAACACTTCATCGAATTTTCGATTAATGAACTCAACGATTTCAAAGCGAGCAATGTCAGAATTGCATGAGGAAAAGAAAAATTTTTATCTCCAGCGCGCGAGACACTGTAAAGGAAATATTAAAGATATTGTTGCTTGCGTATGGGTTCGTAATGGATTGAATGCAGAAGTCGATAAGAATTAATAAAATTTATTATTATCCCAAGAATAAATACAAAATGCTTAAATTTCCTCAGAGATATTCGTACAATATCTCACAGTAGTTACATGTTAAACTACTAAAACTTTCAATAGCACTCAATTCAAAAGTGAGAAAGATCCGATTTCACCGCCAATTCGCTACAGTGAACAACAAGAACTAAGTAAACAACTCAATTGAAATGTTTTCGTCCAGGTTTTTATAAACTTTTAAATCCTTCAAGAGAACATTCGGGTGTTTTCTCGATTTTTCTGTATACCAAAAGAGTACAATTAAGAGATATCTATCTATTAAAATGTTAAATACGTATGCTCCTGTATTTTAATTTTTCGGGGTAGCTTTCTCATCAAATAAGTCTTGTGCTGCATTGCACGGGGACATAAAATAATTTTAATTGCCAATTCTATTAAAAATAGCTAAATAAAAACAAAAAGCGTAACACTTCCTTCTTCCCAAGGACTGCACGTCTCAGGCAGTACGATCCCTGGATAGGAAGTCATACTTACAACTCAGATATCAATGCAATAATAAATATTATATTACAAACAACATAAACAATAAATGCAATAACTAACTTAAATCACATACTGTCAAATACTAAATACTAATTTAGAAATAAAGTACTATGGCCATAGTAATAAGCTAACATGTCGTAATGAACGAATTTAAGTTTAGGTTTTAAGTTCGATGACTTACGGATCCGAACCACGACATCGTTGAGTCTGTTTAGGACTGTATAAGGACTATCCCAAGGTGACTGTAGTTTCGGACAGAGTCCTTTCCGTCGAGTCGAATTCCGAAACCACTCCTTGTCTCCTTTGTTGAATTGATGCCCAGTAGCTCTCGTGTCTCTCGTGTCACACCGGGTCTTCATCTTCTCCGTCGCCAAGTTGACTCGCACTCGCATTAATTCAAATCGGGCCTGGAGATCTTGGATGTAATCTTCAGACGATGAAATTGCATCCTGTGGGCGACCAAATAGAAGATCACAAGGCAGACGAAGGTCACGACCAATGAGCATCTGAGATGGGGAATAGCCGGTAGTCTCGTGGACAGCACTGCGGTAAGGCAGTAAAACAGTGGTAACTTCTTGTCCCAGTCCTGTTGGTTTCTGGAAACTACCAATGAGAGATTAAGGATGGTTGAGAGGTTATTAAGGATCAATTGAACCGACCATGCTGTTCGACTGGGATGTAAGGGAGTCGTTTGGGTTTTGTGAATGCCGAGTAGCTTGCAGAGTTCTTTGATTACAGCCGAGGTAAAATTTCTTCCCTGATCGGAATGTAACTGAAGAGGCATTTCGAACCTGGAAATCGAGTGCTGTAGCCAGTCCAGTAACGTGGAAACCTCTGCTACTCTGACAGCCTCTTGATCAGGAATAGGCTATGTTTCAGGCCACTCGGTGAAGTAATTAATGACAACGAGGATGTATTTGTTGCCATCAGCAGTTCGTCGCAGAGGTTCCAAGATGTCAAGGTCGACAAGCTCAAAAGGTGCTCCTACATTGTAATGTTGCAACTTGCCTCGACAGATGGACAGAATGTAATGTTGCAACTTTCTTCGGTCCTTTCCGACCTGCACAGACATCGTAATTTCGGCACCACCCTTGCACGTCAACCTTTGCATTATTCCAGTAGAAGCGGTCACGAACTCCCTACAAGGTCTTCTCTATTCCGAAGTGACCTCCTGTAGAGCTGTTAAGTAGTTTTTAAAGGACATCCGGAATGCGGGATCTTGGATGTATCAGTTGTCATCGGAATGTCTTCCCATCATCCGATTCGAATTTCCGGTACAAGACACCGTTTCGAATATGGATTTGGTCCCAGAGAGCCCAATATTGTTTTGTTGTAACACTATAGATCTAAATGTCCTGCAGGTTAGGTTTTCTGTTTGAAGACTCCATCAATTCAATTATGGGTTTAATGTCGCCGTCTTTCAGCTGGTCCTTCCTGACTTCTTCATCACTCCATGGGTCTCGATCAGCCGATGATGTTGCAATCTGTCGTGCTCAGCAGTTAGTATTTCGCTTCGACCCTAGAACAATATCGGCAGCTTTCTGGGCAAGGTCTTTTAGACAGGCCGTCAACGTTTCCGTGTGATGATCCCTTCCAATGACGGATAGTGATAGAGTAGGAATTTTCTGCCGTATAAATAATGATGGAAATGTTCTACGGCTTTGACTATGGCGAGCAGCTTTTTCCTGGTGACACAGTAATTCCTCTCCGGTTTAGACAGGCACTTGCTCCAGTAAGCCAGTACACGTTCTTGGTCGTCTACAGGACCGTCACTCTCATTGCTCGTATCCGTGTCGAGAATAAATAGTTTGTCGAGCCTAGGATACGTCAGGAGCGGAGCCGTTGTTAAAGCTTCCTTCAACTGAGTTCCCTGCAAATTATTAAATGAAATGACTTCAACTGAAATCCTCACATTCTTTTGTCCATAAGAACTTTTGTTTGCTTTCTGTCAGTTTGTGAAGGGGTTCTTGAGTAGAAGAAAAGTCCTACACAAATATCCTATAGTAGGTGCAAAGCCCTAGGAAGCTTCTGAGCTGATGGACATTTTCTTGACTTTTCCAATCTAACTGCTGACTCTTTTTCAGGATCCGTGTTCACACCTTCAGCCGAGATGACATGTTCAATGTAAGTTACTTTCTGGCTGAATAATTTGCATTTAGCAGGACTCAACTTTAGAATGGCTTCCTTTAGTTTCTGAAGTAACCTCCTAAGCTTTCCTAGATGTTCTTCAAAGCTCTTTCCGACGATGATAATGTCACCCAGGTATATCAGACAGGCTTCGTAGGAAACACCTTTCAAAACAGTCTCCATGAGACGTTCGAATGTTGCCAGCGCATTGTACAGTTCAAACGGCATCACCTTCAACTGAAAACGTTCCTGTCTCGTAGTAAATGCTGTCTTTTCTCAGTCATCAGGATGCATTTTTTTATTGCCAATACCCACTCTTTAGATCAAGCGTCGAAAATTACTTGCTCCCAAAAAGAGTGTCCAGAATGTCGTCATGCTAGGAAGAGGTTAGCTGTCTTTCTTCGTAACCTCGTTTAACTGACGATAGTCAACGCAAAATCTTGTTGAACCGTCTTTTTTGCGACCAGGACGATGGGAGATGCCTATGGACTTGCTGAAAGCTCGGGCTTGTCATCGAGCTTGCTGAAAACTCGTTGACATTGTTTTCTTGCATGTCCTTTAAAAGTTTTCCTACCTGTTCATGCTTAGCAAACGGTAGACGTCTTGGATGTTGCTCGATCAGGGGATGATCGCTGGTACCTATTCTATGTTGTGTCAAACTGGTTCGACCCACGTCAGGAAGACGAGCTGGAGAAAACAACTTGAAGATCTTGAATGACTCATTCGACATCATTCCTCTTTGCGTCGTTCAATTGCGCATTCTGCAACAACTGCGATGTAATGCTCTCTGAAGAGATAAATTCTGGAGTGTTACTATTGCATTTAACGCTGATTACTGGAATACATGCTGCCACATCTTCACCTCTCTTAAAAACTCTCGCCATCTCAGTTACATTGGCAACTCTCACCAGGATAACGGCTCTCGATAGGTCGACGAGGGCTGAGGCTACTAGCACTCTTTCGTTCTGTTACAGTTATTGGGATATTCTATGATGCCGTAGCGGAATGTTTGTTTTCGGCTATTGATGCAGGAAGTAAAAATTCTGTTCTTGCCGGTATTGTCATATTTTCTTGTACTATGATTTTATGGACAAATTTAACTCCTTCATCCTCAATTCCAAATAGGGTTATGCCCTCAGATACAGAAAGAAATTCGTTATTTTTGAAGTCCAAGGAAAAGTTGTATTTCCTTAGAAAGTCCAATCCGAGTATGCAAGAATCTGCAATATCTGCCACATATGCTGTGTGATGGTAAGCGGCACTTCCAAACGTGATGTTAACGTTTACTTTTCCGTCGATGTCTGTCTTCTCTCCGGACACAGTCTAGAGGGTAACGCAGGGCGGCGTCCAGATAAGTTTACTTTCCAAATTGAGCCAAATTTTTCCGATGATGCTAACGTTGACTCCTGTATCTATCGTCATATTGCAGGGAACTCAGTTGATATGTCCAATCATGATAAGTCCATTACAGCCACCACTCATTACAGAAATCTGAAGCGCTTTAAATTGGGGCTCCTCATTACCTGGCAACCTCCGCCCCGCGAGATGACCACTAATTAGTTTCCCTGATGTTTGCAAGGAGCCATCTTAACACCTGTGCCCTTGGGTTTTCTACAGTTTCTTCACGTGTGCCCTTCAACACCGCTGTTCCAGCACTTTACGTCAATTTTCTTGTCACCAATATTCCGTCTCAAGGTATTTAGTTGTCTGGTTAAATCTAAACGAGCAGTGACTTGATCCATTGGCTCCTGGACTTGGGCAGCTATGATTAGATGGCGGTATCTATGAGTTGCTTGCTTGGCTGTCTCGAATTTCATGACGTACACTAAAGCGCTTTTTAAATCCTTCACATCCGCCATTCTCAGGGCTTTCTGTATTTCGGGATCCCGGATGCCATCCATAGAGTACTGCAGGGACAGGATTTCCGTTGTTTCTTCCTGACACTCCGTAAAGGCGAGGTGAGATCACCTTTCAACATCCATGGCAAGTTCCTGGGGTGTTTCCGCGGGCTACTGTTGACGGGATTTTAATTGAAGTCTAATGTAGTTTTTCAAACTTCCCCGGGCGTTGACTCGGGAGAATTCCTGGGAAGTACTGGCTAGGATCTGTACTTAGGTAGTCTCAGCCACAGGGGCACATAACTTGACTTCACAGGGATAGATCCCTAGTCAGTCTAAGGCAGGTTCAGGCTTGGCAGGGACCGTACTTGTGCTGTCGTATCTGTTCCTTCGGTTGTGGTGGAGCTAGATAGGAAGTCGCCGACCAAATCCTCGGGGTTTTGACTCCATTCAGTTCTCGTGGCGAGGACTGACAGAGTGGTCAGAACGCACCTTACCACGTACGCTGCTGATGGAGGGGTGCCCGGAGGCAAAATAACTAATTCATATCTACGATTTGTTCTGCTCATTGCTTTATGTAAAGCCGAGTGGGGACTGCTGGGGTTGAGCCCGCGAGGATGAGGTCCCCAGGACTATAGATATGCAACTCCGCATGGGTCCGCATGTTGGACCTGGGAAGGTCTATGTTTGTCTGCTGCCTCTCTCTGTGGTCTTTCAAATGCTTCTCCCCAAAGCGTACGTCCAACGCGCCGGGCGGAGCTTCGAAATCTAGCCTTTGGTTTTCTGAAAGTGAAGAATATTTGTTATGTCTGCTCTCAGAGAAGCAGCAAGATGACAGGCATTAGCTTGGGAATGCCATCCATTCGCTTCCGCCACTATAGAAAATTGTGTCACTTGCCAGGAGGTCTTCCCATCATATGAGGATAGCTTCAGAGAGAAACGAGCAGGCATGGGTAGAAATTTAAAATCCTCGTTCCCTGCCGTCGCTACAGATTTGTTCAACGAATCAACCTCTTTGGCGACCGCAATAATCCTGTCATCAATTTGTTGTTCCACAGCCGAAACTTTCCCCTCTATTTGTTACTTTACCGAAGGAACTCTTTCTTCGATGTACAACTTTATCTTCAACCGTGTCAATTCTTTCTTTCATAGCTTCAAATTTGTATTCTAGTATGCAGGTGATTTCTGTTTTCATTTCTTTTTGGCCCACTTTCATTTCTTCTTCAACTGTATTTATCTCGTCTTAACTGATTTTTGACCTGCTTTCATCATGCCTTTAACGGCTTTCTGTCTTCTTTAACGGGTTCTTGACCCGCATCCACGTTTTTGAAAGGCTTCATTTCCTCTTTAACATATCTTTGCCAGCTTCTGCCTCTTCTTTGAACGAAGTAAAGGCTGCCAGTAATTGCCTTAATTGTTCTTTCATCGCTCTTCTTATTGGCATTCAAATCCAAATTTTGACACCAAAAAGTGTTGCTTGCATACGGGTTCGTAATGATTGAATGCACAAGTCGATAAGAAGTTAATAAAATTTATTATTATCTCAAGTATAAATACAAAATGCTTAAATTTCCTCACAGTATTCGTACAATATTGCACAGTAGTTATATTTTAAAACTATTAAAGGTTCAATAGAACTCAATTCAAAATAGAAAAACCTAATTCGATCTCGCCGCGAATTCACTACAATTAACAGCAATAACTAAGTAAACAACTGAATTGAAATGTTTTCCTCCCGCTTTTATAAGTTTTTTAATCAGCACGAGAACATTCTGGTATTTTCTCGATTTTTCTGGATAGCAAAAGATTACAATTACGAGATATCTATTTATTAAAATGTTAAATTAGGATGTCCTGTATTTTAATTTTTCCGGCGTAGCTTTCTCTTCAAATAAGTCTCGTGCTGCCGTAAAAATATGAAATTTTTAACATGACATAATGATATTTTATGTAGATTATTCTCTTGCCCTCTGATAACTAATGATTTTTCATTAATCTCGAAACGCAATTTCGCGTTGTTTCTCTTTTTATTCCATTCTGCTGCTACTCGGCAAAATGTAAAGAATGTATAAATTTAATCTATGTTTTATTGATGAACATTAGATAAATTTCATGAATTAAATGTATTTTTAAAAATAATATTCTTTTAAATTTTACTTTTGAACATAATTCAGTTAAATAAAAATGCATTTAATTCGTGATATATCTTATTAAAACATTAAATATTTTTATCGAATAACGTCATATATTTTTACACTTTTCAAATATGTTTTTTCCCTTTAATGCCTTGCTCCACTTTTCATTTATGTCTGTTGCCATTCGAAAAAAAATGTAAGATAAACTTCTTTTATATTTAATCTGTCTATTGTTAACAAACTAAGCCATTTAAAAGCAATAGATGCATTTATTAAAAATACGATTCTTTTAGTTTCTAATCTAATGGATTTAAATAAAAAAATGCATTTAATTCATGACATATCTAATTTTAAACATTAAATATGCTTTCACTTTTTAAATTTACAAAAGACATATTCCCGTGTTGGTCTCAATGCATTAATATGGTATAAGATGTTTCACTGTTCCAGCTGGGTCTTTTGATAACCTCTATTGATAAACCATATTGAATTTGAAAGAGACGTTTTGACTAGCGGCTCAAAACAGGGATGGCTGTGAACGGCTCCCTATGAGAAAATCTTTTGAACGAACTGCGCATGCGCCGTTTCTTTTTATCGCCAACAAATGATGGTAAACCTATTGTAATTTCTCGCCAGCGTTTCGCGTTTCATTTGAATTAGCGTAGGTGTTGTCAGTGAGATTAATAACAACGATAATAAAAAAAGTCATTTGAAATGTTTACGCAAGGAAATATTTTTTGCTCTTTTTCACACTATATATGCTATCATCGATAGAATTAAGAACTTTTAGTAATTAGGTCAAAATTAATTTTAACGTGTAAATTTCAAACTCACAAATTTGAGTACAGATTTTCATCAGATGTCTGAAGGCAGTTACTATATTTCAGTACAGCAAATCCTGGAATATAAAAGAAAAAAAAATTTTAATTGAAGTCTATTCTTCAGCTTCATTCTAATTCCTATCGATACATCTCTCTAAAACAGTTTATTACAGAAGTTTCAGATGTAAAAGAAGTTCATAAAAGTATTAATCAATGAAATTATTTCCAATGGTCGGTGAAATTGGTTGCAGTTTCAGACACTGTTGCAGAAGTTTTCACATACAATTGCTGTTTATTGTGCAAGTAATATTGAAACTAACTAAAGTGCTTGCATAGATTTCTGCATCTTGGCGGAAAAAATGGAACATTAGTGGAAACAAATTATGTATATATTGATACTGTAAAATTTGGGAGGTTTCAAAGACCCAGCAGAAAATATGGTGGCATTGATATCAGTTGCATATTTACTTTTCCAGACTATTATATCTGAAAAGTACGAAAAGCATTTCATCTACACCATCAGCTTCTTACAAAAATAACTGAGGCTCATCTCAGTTATTTTTGTAATATAGTATGTACGTATTAATAAAAGATGCTGTGAATGTAATTTGCTGTACAAGATAATAAACATGAGTGTCGTCAGGATTTCTAAATATATGTTTGAACAATTATGTACAAAACATTCCTTCAAATTCACTTGAAAGAAATGAGGAAACGAAACTGAAAAAATTCAAGAATCAGTAAAAAGCAACTTTTTTTTATATTTGGATGATATTTTCTTAATGCTATGTTTAAAATCACAATTTCTTAAACTGTTTGTTTTAAGTATACATTTATACTTCTTGCAGGGTTAAAGTGGCCCTAAATCAACATAATTTATTATATTATAAATAATGAAAAAATTGTACATTACTTATATAAAGAGAAACATAAAGTGACATAGTATGTTAAGTTAGGTTTGCAAAGGTAATTTAAATATTTTCATTGTGCAAGACTTGTATGCTTAAGAATTTTTCAATCTTGGTGTTATTTATCGTATAAAACATCACAATTCAAATAAAAGTACTATTTTGTGGTATAATTCCATTATAGGGGCCGTAGCAAATTGCAGCAAAAATATATGCGCAAAATCTAACGAAAGCGGCGATTTCACACCACGTAAATTTAAATAGTTCTATATTTTGTAAGTCATCGCCCACACGATATATTGATTAGGGAAGCTGACTGCGATACTACAAGGCCTAGGCTCGAATTCCGGAGAAGGCATGGTTATAACTGCTGGTTCCTTCATAGATTTTTCCGCACACCCCTATTGGTTTATTAGGTGCCTCCATAATAAAGTGACCACCACCTGGCCTTAGTTGTGGCCAAGCCGAAGGCCCGCCGTTGGGGGGGGGAAATATTTGTAAGTCGCCATTGGAATACTGGTTTATTTTTTTTATTCTTTTTTGATAATGATATGGATCTAACAATTTGGGAATTGCCCAATGACAAAATGTCTGCAATATAATTTTTCCAAAGAAAAGACATCATTCATTATAGAATATTATGATCGAAAAACCACGAGATGAAATTATGCTTTAGCGGTAACTCAATAGCGAAATGGAGGTGCAGGAATGAACCTGTATTCTGAAGAAAGGATTAAGAAGTCAGATATTGGATCGAAGGAACGAAAATCCCCTTCCTTATAACTGATAGGCAGGCTCACCTATTTTTGGTATCAAGAGATGACATCTATTGAATTTTGTGAACTCCAACTGAAGATGAACCACAATACAACTGTAGACTGGAAGATATGCGTGAGGTGTGTGCCATAGCTTTAATTTCTCAGCCTAAGTTGAAATTCGGCGGATGTGGAAAAAATTATGAAGCAGACAAAAGCCTTTTCAGTAGAAGCAAGAATAACATTGGACGTCTTCTTCTGCCACAATGGGTTTTCGGTGGATTGTGCAGAGAATCAAAAGAATGTTTTAGTCGCTATTCCAGATCGATCGGTGAAAACCTTATGGAACATCATAAAGGTTTGGTTTGGTTTATGTGATTAGAGCAAAGCCTCGAGGGCTATCTCCCTAAGGGAAGAGAGGCCTACGTGGAGGACTTTCTAAGGGAAACTGGCTTGTATACACGTTACACATTGAGAAAAACCATTAAATTGTCCATACAGCCAGCCCGTTTGCGGGATTCAAACCTCAGACCGAACTACCAGTGTTCAGCGACTTTATCGCTCGGCCACTGATGTTCGAACATCATAAAGGAAAATGTCACAGAAGGAAGCATTATTTATACTGACTGCTAGAAATCATATAAGTTGGATGAACTGCGATATGTCGGCATTGAACATTTTACTGTCAACCACAACTAGAATTTTGTGGACCCCGAAACGGGGACCATACGCAAACAATACAGCGACTGTGGGGCAGTGCTAAATGGCGTAATAAACACCATCGGGGCACATTTCAATTCTTATTTGTCCGAGTTTATGTATAGACATTTGCAAAAAAAAAAAAAAAAAAAAAAAAAAACTGAAATTTTTTCTGCGATGTTGCAGGATCTTAAAAATTTTATGCCTCCCGTTTAATTTCACTTATTTTTAACCCTTTTTTTTTTAATAAATTAAATTAACAAAAAAGTGTAATATATGAAGTTAACCTTCCATCAACTTAAATTAATAATCTTAGATAGTTACAATAATGCTTTCTTACAGTTACAATTAGCCGTTTGTTTATATTAAATTATAATAATAAAGTGTATTATATGAAAGTAAACTTTCATCTAAATTAAAATAATAATCTTAGATAGTTATTTTTTTATTATTATGCTTTTCTTGAGTTAAGGTTACCATAATTATTTTGGCATCAACAATAGTTTTGGTGATTTTTTTGCGGTCCCTATAACGGAATTGTACCGTATTTTTAAATGAAAATCTAGTTATTTAAGTCCTTTGTATCTATAAAAATACATACTGCAATTATTTACTTAAGTCATAAGGCCCTTTTCAAAAGTTTATGTCTAATTTAAAATAATTAGTTAATGTCAACTTAATCATATATATAATTATTGTAAAATCGTGGTGTTTAAAATGCTTTTCGCTACTGAAAAAGAGTGTTTTTGTTATAACTTTATAGAATTAAAAATCCCTCAAAGTAGTATATTTATAGTTTAAAATGTTTGTTAATAAAAATTTATTTATTTACATGATGTTTCTTAGAGTGAAGTAAAAAAAAAAAAAAAAAAAAAAATGATTGCTTGCTTATTTATATTCATGAAGGTATATTTCTAATACAAGTAATAATAACTTTTGAAAATTGTTTCATGATTCGGGTAAAATCTGGATATAAGGGCCTTTATAGCAGTCGAAACAATGTCGTTTCTTTTCAAATTGTATGTGCCATGTTCAAATGCATGATTTATGTGAATTCAATCACAAATTTGATTTTGCTTTGATCTGAGTGTTTCATGATTTTTTGCTTTGCTATATTGAAGAAAATTTTTTGGAAATTAGTTAATGGCATTAAGGTTCTTTAAATTAGTGTGTTCAAGATTCGGCGTATATGAATCTATTCATGCACATTATGTTTCTGAGAATAAAATCAGAAAACTGTTATCCTCCCTATTTATAAATATGTTGGTAATTTCAAATGTAGGTAATAATGGAACTCTGATGTAAATAGAATTATTATAAAAAATGTTGTATGATTCTGACAAAATTTGAATGTAAAGGGTTTTTATATCATTTGACACAAGGCTGCGGTTATTCACTTAAAT
Organism: Stegodyphus dumicola; assembly: GCF_010614865.2. Lineage (NCBI taxonomy): Eukaryota > Metazoa > Arthropoda > Arachnida > Araneae > Eresidae > Stegodyphus > Stegodyphus dumicola. The sequence goes on along the minus strand of NW_023318881.1, from coordinate 186,292 downwards.
CAATTAGGCCCTTTTCAGATTGTATCTGCCATGTCCAAATGCATAATTGATGTGAATTTAATCACAAGTTTGATTCTAATATATGGAGTTTTTCTAATTTTGAAGAAAGTGTTTTGGATATTGACTAATAGCATTAATACTCTTTCAAATAATGTAGCTATTATTTAATGTAGAGTTTATGTGAATCTATTCATGCATGTTGTTCCTGAAAATGACATCAGAACATTAAATACCTGTTTATTATATTCATGAAAAAATATTTCAAACCTAGTAATTATTATTACTATTGTATGTAGAGCTAATATAAGTGTTTCGCATTTGTGTTAGAAGTTGGATGTTTGAAGTTTTTGCTTTGAAAATTATTTCAAACCTTAAAAACTATGTCTTTAGTATTACAAAGTTTGCTTTATCTGTAATCGTATACAGTCAAAGTCGTTAATTCGGACACCCATAATTCGGAATGATCTATAATCTCAAGACTAAACTTTCTGCGGTTGACCATGCTTATGTTACGATGCGCAATGAAACGTTTTCGCGTGTTTATTATAATGGACGTATAAGCTAAAATTATCTAATTATCTATTCAGTTAATGTTGATATTGCGTTGTTCCTTAATTTTCGAATTGGATCCGGCTTATTATTTTTGCAGATAGAGCAATTTTTAAAAGTAAGCTTAAACTTTCGATATTCAAATAGAATTTCCTTGTTAATATAAGGATCTCGAAAGTATTTTTGAAATCCGAAATCTGTTTATCAATTTACGCTGCTCGCGGGGGACGTAATGAATTGTATGTCAACACTATCTTATCTTCAGCAAGTTTTTATTTTATTTGCTTATAATTCCTTACCAAAGTAGTATAATGATTTAAAAAAGTTTCGTAATTCGCTTTTGTGTTATTGAAGAAAAATTTCGATTGACAAATTAGTCGGTGTTCTGACACAGCAATTATAGGACTTGAACAGAACTTTGTAACTGAACAAGAAATTATGTCTGTTTATAGAATTAAAGAGAAAGTATTATCAATGAAACGAAGCAACTTAAACAACTTACATTGAAAGAAATGTTTAATAAAGTAAACAAATAAATATTAAGCTTTTTTTTTTGTAAATTTTGATACCCTTTAGATCATAATTGTTCTTTATTTCATAAATTACGGTTTCATATTTTTAATTTTAGAATTTCTGCATGCCATCTTAAGATTTAAACTGATGATCTATAATCCGGAAAAATCGATAATCCGGAATCGCCGAAGTCCCGACGAGTCCGGATTAACGACTTTTAACTGTAACAAGTTAGGATATATAGTTTAGATCTTTTATGCTTGTTCTCAGCATTAAAAATCAAGTTATGGTTATATGCCAAAAAAAAAAAAAAAAAAAAAAAAAAAAAAAAAAAGAGAATCTTTTCAAATTATGTGTCTAACATTCAGATGTTTGATTTAAGTCAGTTTATTTGAAAATGAAACTGAAGAAATTTATTACTTGCTACTATTATTAGTATGCGGTGTAGCTGAAAATCAAGTAAAAACATTTTATGATAAAATTTTTGTATCCTGAAACTGCAAGATAATTTTCTTTTTCCCTTTTTGTAATTTATTATGTACTTTAAAACTTGTTATTGAGTTCTTACATTTCCTTATTTTTCAAGTGTTAAAATACTATATGAAATTTTTATAGATGATTACTATATGATATACTATATGATTTTTTTAGTAAAATAAAAATTTATTTTTGATTTGTGCAATTTTCTTACTTTATGAAATCACAAAACTTGTTTAAGAACTACAAAACTCGTTTAAGAACATCTTATTACAAATAATGTTTAAACATTTAATACTTCTAAAATCTAAATTTATAGGTGATGAAAGCATAAATGAAGAAGTACGTCATACTCAATTAATCACACTACATAAGAGAAACATTTACGAAAGTCAGTAAACATGTATTGCCACTATTTCATTATTATTATTTTTTTTTTTAATTTGCATTTTTAAAATTCTCTAAAATGGGGCATAAATAATATAACGATAGAAATAAAATGACTGCATAATAGGTATATAAAGCGGTTGAAATCTGATGTAAGAAAGTTAATTTTACTATATTATGCAACGATGAATTTCAATCATGAAGTTGGAAGGTTTGTTTAGAAGGAGATTCTGATATAACCCTAGAGCTTCTGTGGAAGTTTCTATTGTTGGTCGTGAGGCATTCCTCCTTAAGGCAGATATCTGTAAAATACTTTTACATAATCCAAATAATCCTAATCCCTTAGTTCTCAGTGAAGATATTTCTTCTGTTAGGTAGCTAGCACACATTTCATCATTCTCAATTAAACTAGCAAACCTCTTTAAATGTAATAGCTTTGATTCCCATAGAACATTTTAAAATTTAGGAAAATATTTTTTTTGTAATCTACATGAGCATTAAAGTTATATATGAATGGAAAATACTCAAATAATTATTCCAAAACTAAATAAATATGATTATGGTTATTAGAGAAAAAATTCTGAAATTTGTAGGTTTTTTTTTTTTTTTTTTTTTTAGTTTGTTAAAGATGTCTTCAAATCAATCCATAATAAAATTATTACTTTCAGGTTAGGTTAACTTCATATGGACTATCTGCCTAAGGGAAGGGATGCTTCCATGGAGGACCTTTCTTAGCGAAACTAGCACCCAAAATATTTATTTTTATGACAGGAATTTCTCTTAAGCGATGGCTCGGAAGCTGAACGTGAATGTTTTCACGGAAAGAATTTTAATATTTAACTGTTCAGTTTTCATTGTTCGCAATGAACTCTGTCTAAATAGCAGATCTTTCATTTTCAGCATTTAAAACAGTTATCATATGTGTGAAAAATATTATTTATATATAAAGTGAAAAAGGAACCACTCTCACATTCGAATTTTCCGTTAATTGATAGAAACAACGCCAAGTGGCGCATAATAGCCAAATATAGTAGCCCAATGATCATTTGAAAATAAATACATTTCACCATGTCCGTGAGCATGCGCATAACAGGCCTTCCGTAAGGAGCCGCTCACAGCCATCCCTGTTTTGAGCCGCTAGTGACGTTTTGGGCGATCGTTGAAATTTAAAATCCTTGAGACTTTTTTCCTGAGATTCCCTTCCCCAACCTACTTTTTATTCTTTTTTGCATATTTTACGCCAAAACAATACGTTCGCTCCTGGCTTACACATTTGAGTTAATTTACTCACTTTCGCATTTTTGAGAACTTTAAGATGATTGAAAAGAAAATCTGAATTATAAATATTACATTACCCAAAAAATTATTCAACATCGACGAAAAAAGGTCACTCATCGGTATCCCCATTCTTGTTTGCGATCGCGGTGATACATGCTGTTCCACAGGACTGCCGCTGTGGCGGACATCACACATGAAGAACTGAGTATAACCGCGAGCAACCAATTTGGTAGAAGTATTAACAACTTATATAATACTTAAAGTAGGCTTTATACCAAAAAGTGGTGACTTAACTGAAAAAAAGGCACGGTCCGTAAAATAGCCTGGACTAGTGCTTCTCAACGTTTTTCACTCCATTTACCCATTTCACCATTACTAAACTATCATTTACCCCACTCCTTTCCACAATTCAAAATCTGCATGTACATTTATTTAAATTTAGATTATTTTATAAATTAAAAAAGAAAAGTGTAGAAAATACTAATAAATACTAAAACATGAACAAAAGTAGATTTTTATATTTGTAAACTAAAATATTTGTAAACTTGGCAGGTAAATAAAACTTTGATCTTATTCGCTTTCATGGAATTCCTCCATTCTGTGACTGAGAACTCCTGGGGTCGAATTTAATTGACTTTTCAGGATTTTATTCTGTCATACTTTATACATAACAAAAATGTTTGCATAATTCCTTTTCCGGCTGCTTAATGTGAGTTCTTGTGTTCTAAATTTTCACTAAAATTAAATTGTTTTGAGGTTTTTACAGATTATTTATTAACAATCTTTTTCTAAATTAGATCTATTTCTTCTAATTATTTTATAGTATCAAACCATAAGCTCAGTTACATGAAAGGTAAACTTGCTAGCATAGAAAGCTTGTATGGTCAAAATTTAAAGCCTTCTTTTTTAAGGAACCTTTTGAAATTACATCTATAAAGAATAAAACTATTCAAATATTATACATAAATTTTTCTCCAAGCCAGAGGTAACGTGCTTGGAGGCTAAAAATTAAATTTCACATACTGAGACATAGTTATCAGTAGACACATTGGCTTGTCTTGTTTCAAGCTGATTTACCATTTAAGAATTTAAAATAAAGAGCACGTAAACGTAACGTAAAAAATGAATGAATATCTTGGAAGTCAAATTACATTGAATGTTTACGACTTATATCTAGATAATGCTTCTATTCTCTATATTAGGAATAACGAAACCAATTTCTGTGTCTGTAAAGAAACAGCAAATCATAGCTATTTCCATTCGACAATACTACTCCATTGAAAAATAAACCTGCCCAGTAAATACAGTTGAAACAAGTTAGAAAAAGTTTTCTCGCAGGACGGCGAGTAACACATTCTATAAGATTTGGCAAAGGAATCTAAGCTATGTGAATTTTTTAAATTAGAGTAATCTTGGCAAAAATTGTAAAAAAAATCCTGAAAACAAGATTACTGTTTCCGAAAAACTGGTGTCCTGTCGGTTTTACCAGAATCTCTGTAGTTTCACCTTAACTGAACATTACAAGTTTATTCAAATCCCTAATTCTAGACAAAAAGCTTTATACATTGTTTTGTTCGGTACCGCCTTAAAACAACATTTTTAATAAGCGTCTTTCCTTCTAGTCGGCCCTTCACTTTTCATGTCAATTTCCTTTTACTTCTATTACTTTTACTCATTCATTTGCTCATGAATTTATATTTCCTTCCGTCTACTATAAAGTATAGCAACGTGATATTTCCATAATAAAAGTTTTTATAGTTTTTTACAGATACATAGCTTCTGCGATGAATCTCATTTTCATGAACTGCCGAGTCAACAACCTCATCTCAAGAAACATGTCCGAATATCTCAACCCTAAGGTAAATAAAAATAAAAAATTTCATGCGCATGTACAAATTTAAGGCTATTTTTTTACAGAATCTTTCCAAACTTTACTTATAAAGACTAAAGCTATTTAAATATAATACATTGGCTAGTTAAATAAAACGTTTGAGCATCATAATGCAATCCTTTCTCCCTCTGTAGGATTTTAGTAATTGTCTGTAGGACACGCCTTTATGCTACTCACTCTTATTGACCACACCTCTTGCTTATGATATTACTTTCACAGTTACAATTAGAATAACAAAACTGTTAAATGAAAAGACTTAAAAATATATTTATATATCTTTTAAATTAAAAATATAGCTTGAAATTTGTAAAACCTAAATCTGCATGACTTGTGTTTAGAAAGGGTCTGTTACTTCTATCGTTAATATTCTTAGGCCCCGCCTGTTTTGAGACTTTGTAGCTTGCGAAGACTCCGCCTTCAGGAGCGCTGCACACCCATGGACCTTGCACACCAAGGAGGTTAGAATTCTAACCTCCTTGTTGCACACCATGTGGATGCTTTTAGAAAGTTTCGATGCTGCATTGTAAAATTATACCGTTGGTACAATTTGCCGTGATGGTCGATGCTATGGAAGCTAAGTACGAATCCTTGAAGTAACACGGAAATAAGGTGGTTGTCCAGAAGACAAATTTTATCTTGCTTGAAATAAAAAAATTGATGAATATACTTTTTGAACAAGATAAAAATGACGGTTTTGTTCATTTGTTGGAAGATAAAATATGGTGTGCTAAACTATCTTACTTATCTGATATTTTGGTTATTTTTAATAAAATAAATTCATGTATGCAACCCACTTTTGTGAAAGAACAAAGCACACGAAGGTAATTTGAAAAAGTTTGAAACAGTTCCAAAAGACTCTTATAAAACTATTCCTAAAATTGTTATTGCCATTTCACAATACTAGAGGAAAGAGTTATTCATTACTTTCCAAATTTAGATATAAAAACATTTGATTGGATTCGTAATCTATTTGTGGTAACGGATACATCTGTATATGAATAATTAACTTTGTATCAACAGAGGAAGAACTAAATTTCGTTTAGTTCTACCTCTCTTCATTACATATAATAATCGAGATTTAACTTCAAAACATTTTGGATTAAAATTAGAGGCAATATTATTCCATAATAGCCGAAAAAAGCTTAAGAAAATCTTGTTATAATTTTCTACACCTTATTTGTGTGAATTCGGATTTTCAGCATTATCAAATACAAAAATGAAAAAAAGATCGAGACTTTTAAATGTAGATGACGAAATGAAAGTGACATTATCATTTTTACCACCAAATATAAACGAAACTATCCAAAAGCAACAAGCTGAAATTTCGCATTAAATGTATTCTTATAATTAATTTGTAATTAAGTACTCAATAAACATTTTGTTGTCTTTGTTGTACATATTATTTTATTAAACACTGAAAATTATTATCATAAACTGTTTTACATAGTATAATTACAGATAAGGAAACTTCTTTTAGACCCTCCCCATGGACCAACTCTTATGTGTCAGAATACTGATACCTGTATGTGTCAGATTAGGGGAGGTGTTATGAAATCGCTTCAAGATTTGTTGTTATCTATTGCCGATTATCAACACATGCGCATTTCTTATTTTCTCTAAAGAGCCCCGTGATCTATTTGGACGCCAGTCGACATTTTTTAATCAATTTCATTGCAGGTAGAAATGTCTGGAAGCGGAAAATTATGACTAAGAAGGTGAAGAAAAGTATGAGCACGATGGATATATTTAATTTTTCGATAAATATATAGAAAATGGAGGAAAAAATCGTGGCGTGTAAGTTGTTTTCCAAAAACAATAATATAAAGGAAAATTTACACTGAGCAGTTCAGTTATTTTTTAAACTTATTAGCAATCCTGCTCATGAAGCAAATCAGCACCGTGAATTTGTCCGCACTTTAACATCAATAAAGTAAGGGCTGTTGAAACACAAAAAACTCCCACAGTAATTCGCATGGAAGAACGCAAGAGCTGTCTGTTAGCCGAGACAGTTCCAATTAGAAGCGTAAGATTAGTTATTAACTCGAGAAAAGATATAAATGCAGCCCCTCGAAACCATTGAAGGGCTTTCATTGACTGCCAAAAATTATAAATATTACGGAAAATAACGAAAATTTTGTTATCGGCGATTCGGGAGATCAAGACCGAATTTTAATTTTCGGAAAAGACAGTGTCGGCGATAGGATTCACTGCGTAACAAAATTTACGTTGATGGAACTTTTAGTCTAGCACCACATCTTTTTCCCAGGTTTTTGTTATTATGGCCGAACGTGTTTTGTACTGCCAATCATTTATGCCCTTTTTTCCGACAAGGCGGAAAAAACATATACACTCATGATTGAAATGATTCAAGACAACTGGCCACTTTTTAAGCCGAACAAAATTCCTTTAGACTTTGAAATTGCCTTAATTAACACCGTTTCAAGCAAATTTCCAAACGCAGAAATTCAAGGGTGTTTGTTCCACCTTGTGAAAAATATGAAGCGCAAATTAGCAGAATTCCTTAATGAACGATAATAACCGTGCTGATTTTGCTCTCTATGTACGTATGATTCCTACGTTAAGTTTTCTGCCTATCGAAGAACTTGAAAATGCCTTAGAAGTTTTGAGTGAGAATTTACCTAATGAGTTAACCCAAATTTTAGATTACTTTGGAGATTATTACTTTGGAAGGATTCAGAGAAATAATCGTCACCGTTATCCTATTTTTAAACCAGAAATGTGGTTATGTTATACTAGAACCTTAAATATCGAAGGACGCACCAATAATTTCGCGGAGGCAGGGCACAGGCGTCTACAGTCCGAATTTGGTGTTTCACACCCCACATTATGGAAATTAATAGATGGTCTCAGACGTGTTCAAAAATCAATTGATCAATGTTATGAACAATTTGTACGTGGAGATGAACCGCCGCACAACCGGAATAGATCTGCGAGCTGATCTGAGAATAAAGTAATAGTTAAAGATTTTGAAATCGAGAGATAATGGAATACCTGAAAGGTGTGGCGCATAATTTTGCAATTTAGTATAATAAATTTCTGATGATCTTATTTTCTGTATCTTATTTATCTGTAATTATGTTTGTCTGCAGTATAACTTCTTTGTAACCATATGTTTATTTACCATTTCTGTATTCTGCTTTTTTGATGCTGTTTTGTGAAATAAATAAATAAAAAAGAAACGACCTCCTTTATTTCCTTGTGCCTTGACGTTGGCGGGGGGGGGGCTCTCATTAATCTGGGACAACACACACAAAAAAAAAACACTTTCACACATATTATTTATTTCAAACATGCATGCAAACAATCGCTAATTCAATAAATAAAAATCAGTCATATTACTTCATATTTATTCTAAAAATAAATAAAAATACGAAAAAAATTATGGCGTCGAAGTGTCCCTGCGTCGAAACGACCTGCTTCGTTACTCTTAGTACTTCGTTGCAGTAATTGTAAGCCTGATATAGAAAAGATTGTTAAAAAGTGTACACAATTTCAACGATCTCATTAGTCTTTGTGTAAAATATAATTTTAAATATATAATTTAATATTAATATATAATTAAATATATAATTTACGTTTCCTTTTTTTATTTTAAATTGTATTCTTTCGTAATTTAGTAAACTGAAATAAAGTGAACATTTTTTAAACAAAAACTAAGAAAATTTTAATTAACGACGTTTCGGGCCACTTTCAAAACTAACTGTCAGAAACATACTCTTCTCTAACAATTATGTATTAAAATACATTTCAAGAAAAAAACAAATGGGTGTGGTTATTTCGCATTGTTATCTTGGCCTGTGATAATGTTGCGACCCACTTGAAATAGCGCTTCCGAGAATGCGGCCCGCGGACGAAAGAGGTTGAGTATGGCTGATCTAAAGGGTATCAAAATTTACAAAAAAAGCTTAATATTTATTATTTTTTTTTTTTACTTTATTAAACATTTCTTTCAATGTAAGTTTTTTTTTTTTTCTTCTTTTCTTTTCTTTCTCTTTTTTTTTTTTTTTTTTGTGCTAATACTTTCTCTTTAATTCTATAATCAACATAATTTCTCTTTCAGTTACAAAGTTCCACTGTTCCTGTAATGCTGTGCCGAATACTGACTAAACTGTATCGAAGTTTTTCGTTTTCAATAACCTCTTTGTCACTTTCTTGACTATCGGTAGCGGTATTTTCTGGATATAAAAATACTACTACAGATTTCGCTATCCGTTAATTGATTGATGATTGGGGCATTGTCATCGCAATGAAAAACTTCTGTTATATCATCTGCATTTATTACCGCTTCTCCACATTTATTTACAAAATCCATTAACTGGAAATTTTCACCTTTAATTTGCTATATTCAAAAACCTTCAAATTCGCGGCTATCATCTTCATCGTCCACATCATGGAATATGGTAGCTGGCCATAAATTATACCAAGCATATTATAACGTATCTGGAGACACATTCTTCCACGATCTTGCTTGCTCCCACGCAGTTTATGCTAAATATTTCAAAATTCTTGAATAATCTTGCCATTGTTCAGATTGACCATGGATTTTAAAAATGCTACTTTATTTTGCTTGAGCGCCCGCACTATTCCGATATCCATAGCGAATGACAGAGTACAGTTGATGCAGGTAATACGGAACAATTTCTTTCTGTTAAAAATTTTATCAACTTTGTACTATTAAAAATTTTTTAGATCATTAAATAGATAAGTGAAAAGTTCACTTACCTTCTAAATAGGGCTGCCCTGAACTGCCTTCCTTTCCTTCTTGTCGGTATCCGTCTTCATGCTGAAACTTCGATTCACAGCGAAACACAGCTATAAACTTTTTTTTAAGAAATTTTAATTAACATATGGAAGATATTCTACAAAATATTTACAAGTTATAATGATTACACAAGCATTATATTTATAATATATACGGAGACGGTCTATCGTTTCGACATCTGTTAGACGCGTCAGCCGTTCAACTGACTACTTTTTAGTCCCTTTCGCCAGAGGGCGTTCGTGGAAGCTAAAGTTCTCAGTACACAAACGCGACACTCCCACCTTGAGGTCCAGTATCAGCAGAGGATGGACCTCAACTGACCTGTAAGTTCAAGTCTTTTGAGATTTCGTCATATGGTCGAGTTCTGTACCTCACTTTGCATATCCGACTCAGGTGTAAAAGTTGAGTTCAAGAGGTATGAGGTTCTTAGTAGGTCTTATAATCTCCCCTTGTGCAGTTTTCACTTTCACTAATCTAATGTGTCCGTCGTGGGATGGAAAAATTTCCAGGATTCTAGCTAAGGGCCAGTTTATCCTTTTTTCGTTGTTGGACACAATTACAAGATTCACCAACTTTCACAGAAGATGGTTCGCGGATGAATTTTGAGCTTTGTTTTAGTTGCCCTAAATATTCAGATCGAAATCTTTTCGTAAATCTTTTCTCAATTTGGCTCTGTAAAGGTATCTTTTATTGATGGATTTAGAATCCAAAAGATCTAATTCAGGAACTCCAGTCTCTGGAATTTCTGTTAGAAACATTGCTGGGGTGAGAGCTCTTAAATCCTTTACGTCTTCTGACAAATACGTGAGAGGACGGTTGTTCATAATGCTCTCGCAGTCACAAATGATTGTCAACAATTCTTCGTAGTTCAGAGAAGATTTTCCTAGTACCTTTCGAAGAATTCTCTTTAGTACTCCAATTAATCTTTCCCACCACACCACCCTCCCCACCATGGCGAGGAAGGGGAAATAAATTTCCATTCAATTTTCTTAACTGTTGCATTTTCTAAGATAGAATTCCAATCTATGGTCTTAAACAAATTATTTGATCCAACAAAATTGGTTCCATTGTCAGAGTATACAGTGACAGGTCTACCCCTTCGAGCGATGAATCGCCTGAACGCGTGCAGGAAACTTTCGGTTGATAGAGATGAGACTAGCTCTAAGTGAACTGCTCTATATATTGCGCAAGTAAAAATGACGATCCATGTTTTTTTGGCCTCCTTTTAAAATTAAGGGACCCGTCAGATCAACACCAATAATCTCAAAAATTAAAGCATCTCTTATTCTGTCTTCAGGTAGTGGCGCTTGAGGAGTCTTATATGAATCAGAGTCGAACCTTCGACATCGTACACAGTTTTGGATAACCTTGCGTACTGTCTTCCTACTCTTTATGATCCCATACATTTTTCACGCAAAGCGCACATAACGAATTGTACTCCAGCGTGACTTAGCCTTTCATGTTCAGATTTGATCAGTTTTAATACTAATGGATGTTCTGAGGGAAGTAAAACTGGGTAACGAAAGTCAGCATCATCGTCTCTCTGAAAGATACGTGTCTTCACATGTCTTCACTTTTATAAGGCCATTGGAGTCCATGATAGGTTCTAGAGCATGTATTCTTTTATCTTTCAATCCTTCGAAAGATTCTCTTGTTGGATCAGTCGGAAAACCACTGTTTCAGCTCCTTTTAGTTTCTTCGACTGAAATTCTGCCATGAGTTCTTTCAGATGGTGGTGTTGTAGCATTTTTAATGAATCTAAAGATCCAAGACACGACCTTTATGATCTTTTCGAATTTTGAAATATTGTCAAAAAGGTTAAATTTTATCTGTATTCGTGTTATTGCTTGGCTGAAACCACAGTTCGTTTTCTCTCTCCATTTACTATATCGAAGTCAGGATGTTCTCCATCTGCAATAGGCCACTCTTCTGGAGGTCGATAAATCCAATCTGGTCCTTTCCACCATTCGGATTTTCTCAATTCCTTTTGCAGAGCAACCGCGAGATGGCAAATCCGAAGGATTAAACTTTCCTGGGAATGTGATGCCAGTGATCTGGGTTACTCAATTTTCGAATCCTCATTTACTCGATTGGCTACAAAAGTGGACCAATTTTCTTTCTGTTTTATCCAAAAGAGAGCATTTGTGGAATCCGTCCAGTAAAAAACTGGAACCTCTTTTAGTTTCAAGTCTTCTCTTATTGTATGAGAGAGCCTGGCTCCAATAGTGCAAGCGAGTATCTCTAGTCGAGGTATGGTGAGTGCTTTTAGCGGAGCAACTCTCGCTTTAGATTGTATCAATTGACAAGTGACTCCACTCTCACCGCTGTGTCTAAGAAAAATGCAGGTCGCATACGCGTCCTTGCTTGCGTCCGAAAATACATGCAGAGTGGTACTTTCGTCTATTTTGGGAAGCAATCTAGGAATTTTGATGTCTTTCAAATATTTTAACTGAGATGACCATGTGAAAAATTTCCTTGCTAGATCATTCGGCAGATTAGTATCCCAGTTAATTTTCTGTTTCCAGCACTCTTGCAGAATCAGTTTAGGCATGAGAGTAACTGGACTAGTAAACCCAATTGGGTCAAAGATTTTACTCAATTCGGAAAGAACAGATCTTTTGCTCAATACAAGGGTTTTCTTCATATTTACGTGACAAGACAAAGTATCGTCAAACAAGTCCCATTTCAATCCCAATACTGACACACATCTTCATAATCTTTATCAGAAAGGTTTAGAAATTGAAGTTTCATTTTTAAGTCTATTATGTTTCCAAACTCTTAGGTAGGTCAAAATTTTGCAGTAGCCATTATTTCTCTAGATCCTTTGATAAATGAGTTTAATTCTTCAATTGATTCCACGCTCGCTACGCAGTTATCCACATACATGGCTTTCTTTAGCTTTGAAGCTATTTCCTGATGATGTTTTGGTACATTTTCCAAATGGTAGTTAATCGTGGCAGCGAGTAAAAAGGGGCTGGCGTTTACGCCGAATACAACCCTTCGGTTGCCGATATATAGTCAGTTTTTCAGGCTGTCCTTTCTCCCACCATAGGAATCGGAGAAAATCTCGATCCGCTGGATTCACACCTATCTGAAGAAATGCTCTTTTTCTATCCGAAATTACTCCATACTTCCCCTCTCGAAATTTTGTCAAAATTTTGGGGATCAATTCAAGATAATTAGGACCTTTTTCCAGGCAGTCGTTCAGAGATACCGAATTTTTCTCCTTTGCAGATGCGTCGAACACTGGTCGAATTTTCCCGAAACACTGCTCTATGTGGCAGATAATGCCCTTTGATTTTTTCTGCCTCCGAAATATCGATAGGTTCAATTATTCCCTCTTTTACCCAATCCTTTAAAACAGTTTCGTACGCTTCTAAGGAATTCTTAGTCTGAAGGGTTTTCACGCAAGACTTCAGACGCTTTTCTGCAAGGATTCTCTTATCTGGATTCTATTATCTATTATCAGGATGAATTTGAAGCCATGGCAGTGATACCTGATACCTTCCAGCGTCATCTCTTTCTAAAGTACGGATGAAATAATTTTCTGTAGCCTTTTGTATTTCTTGTTTTGTTTGCGAAAGAGCTGGTTCAGTTATTCCGATAGAATCAAGAGACCACAAGTCACAAATTTTTCTGTCACTAATGTGTAGTGATAAAAGAACTTCATTAAAATTCTTTCCCTTTACCTTTGTTTCTCCCTAATTAGTCCAACCAAGGTGTGTATTCATCGCTACTAAACTCTCCGTTACGTGTTTTATTCCCCTGTAAAGAGTTTTTCCGGCATAATCTGCTCCTACAAGCATGTGTATTTCGTTAGGGTGTTTTTCAAATAAACAAGAATTGTCATTATTACATCACTGGGAAAATTTTTGTAACCTCTTAGTTTCTTTATGCAGTCCCCTATCCTCCATTTTGGAATATGTGAGCATATGGTTTTTTTGGCTCAAAACTTCCATTTCGCATGTGAATCCTGTTTCTGGATTATTTAACTTAATCAGATACTTGTTGTGATTTTCCCTTTTTTCTATCCCTCCAAAAAGCCCATGAGTCACACTTTCCTGACCTAAAGATTTTAGTTTTAATTTCTCCGCAAGAAATGTGCTGATATATGATCTGCTACTTCCGGTATCCAGAATTATTCGTATAAATTGCTTTCACCCATCTCCGTAAACATTGACAATTAAAGTTTCCAAGATTACACTTTCATAGGATGAATTATTCGTTAAGGCCTTATTTTCAATTTGCTCTTCCTTAATTTCTCCGTTTTCGTTTTTAAAACACATTATAGTGGCATGTCGTTGTTTACATAATTCACACCTTATTCTAGAAGTGCAATTAAAACTAAGATGCCGTGGGTGTAAAGAGCGATAACATATTCCTTTCTCTTTGCGTTTCTCCCTTTTTTTCTCAGTAGACCATAAAGATGCTTGTTTACACGTTATAGACTCGTGATCAGAAGATTTGCAGAAAACACATGGTGTTTGTCCCCCCGGCAAACTTGCGTTCGTCAACTCCGAAGCATGGAGGTAGGAAAGGGAGGAGGGGCCATTCCGCGCTAGAAGTGAAGCACTGCTTTGAAGCTTGGGTCACCAGACGGGGTGTTCTTTGTTTACATTCAGAAGCTCGCTTGACAAGATTCTGATAGTATTTCGACACACGACAGTTCCATAGAAATCGAAAAGGGACACTTTCGCATGAAAGAAACATTCATAGTGTGATGGATAATAGCAATTTGTATAGTTTACTGACATTTACGCAAAAATCGCATCTTGTTATTTTTCGATAACTAACAACAGCGATTTTGATCATGAATTTGTTTTATAAAATTCTAAGCTGTTGCACTACAAAAATATAGATTTTAAGAAAATTGCTAAAAGAGTTCTGCCAAATTTATTTTCTAGAAGATTTGAAAAGTTTGAAACTTGATGGCTAAATGTAAATATAAAATTATGTATGTTAAAATATTTGTAATTAGGCACATAGGTCAGATTAAGTTTTTATTAAATAGAGTAACGCATGCAAGGGCTATCTGCCTAAAGAGATAGATGCCATCGTGGAGGAATTTTGAAGAAAAACTGACCTTTTGAGTGGGTATTAAAAATAATACTTCTAATTTTCATTCAAATTTATATTCATATATATTTTTTATGTAAAACTTTCGGGTGTATGCTAAATTAGTGTAATTACTTTACACGAAAAATATAGTGAATGCACAGAAATTAAAGATTTGCACATGCCGGAAATGAAAAATAGGAAATATGTATGGGTATTTATGCACGTGCTTGCAAAAAGCATATATCTGCCTTTGACAAAATACTTAAATATTCATTAAATTATTTATAAATGTATTTGAAATGAAGAATTTATTCACTTATAAACAACTGTGAAAGTACTGTGAAGAAATCTAATGATTAAATGTATCTAATTTATAATGATTATAAATGTTATCTAAATATATAATAACCTTAATATTGAATTGTAAACATAAATTGAAATCCTGTTGACAAATACGTTATAAAATTATTTAAGCAAGAATTTGTTCGTATTGGAAAGCAATCTGCTAAAAGGTATTGTAAAGCAAATGCTATGAGATGTGCACTTAAGAACGTAATAAAGAGTTTTGGAATATGTATTGTTGAAATGAAGGGTAAAAAAAAAAAAAAAAAATCTGATAAGTAATTAAAAAATTATTCCCTTTACATTTTATAATAACTCAGTTACAAGTTTTAAATAATACTTTAAAAAAAAAAAAAAAAAAAAAAAACTTATTTTATTCCCTTTCAGAAATGTTCAGAAAGTCAAATACTATTAATACCTTTTAATATTAATTAGCGAAATACTTATTGAAAGTTTTCGCTAATTCCTAATAATTCTCTAATTTAAAATGAACCGAATAGAGCATTAATTATAAATTGACTTACATTTTTCGATTTAAAAGAAGCCAAAAACCATGTCATATTTAAGAAAGTATTTTAGGAAGAAGCTCTATAAATAGAAAAGAAATAATGCATAATTTTAATATTAATAATACAATAAACTTTGATCTTAATTTTTGTACCTTAACCGAATAAAATCGAATTACCTTAATTTTTTTTCCTAATGTAATTAACGAAAACTTGTGAAAATATTTCATTCAAATTAAACCATTCTGAGAAACGTCCTGTGAAAAGTATAGCATTTAATTCAGTTCAGAATGAAATGCTGTTTAAAAATATGTTGTTTTCACATACTTAGGACTCTGAAGTGTTGTAGAAAAAGAAAATATATACATTTATATGTATATTTGCGACGTAATTACAAAATATTTACACCAGAACGCGTCAAATCCCATAGAACTCAATGGTAAATGACCCAATTTTTTGGTCACCACGTAGGGATCGCCGGTGCTTCAGAGCAGGGTACGGAGAAACTTGTTTAGGGTGACTCCATCTTACTTCCTACCTCCATGCTCCGAAGCTGTGTGTTTCGCATTAGGTCTGGTTTCACTCAGTTTGTTATGCTTTTGCGGCGCCGCCTTTGGCTGGACCGTCTGGAATGTACGTTCCCGCGCAACTAACTGTTCAGAAAGAAATTCCACTAGGTGATTCAAATCGTAATTTGATTTTCGAACTGTTTTATTATATTCCAAAATCAAATCTGGGGGCAATGTTTTAAGCAAAACTAGGTGTTAATAAAGCTCCATATGTTTCTTCTGAGGTCATATTTAATGATTCAAGACATCGAATATGTTTCTGTATATAATTGAATAACTTACACGGAAATTTTGAATGTCATTAGAATCCTTTAGAGGTCTTATTTTCAGTAATTTATCTATATGGGCGTTTATCAGTACATCTTTATTTCCAAATCTTTTCTGTGAGGAGTTTAACTGAAGTTTCGTAATTTTCTTCGGTTAAATCGAAACCGTCAATGGTGTTATAAGCAGTACCTCCCAAAAAGGATTTCAAATAATTAAATTTGCTTATAGCGTCAAGCGTTTTATTTTGGTGTATGGCTGATGAAAAAGTGTTCCAAAATGTCAGCCATTCGCAGCTCTCGCCATAAAACTTCGGAATCGTAAGTTTAGGAAGCTTCACATTATGATTTTCGATTTTAACGTTTTCTATAATACTTTCACTTAACTGTTCAGTGCTTCTTAACACACTAAATTTTTGTTGTTCTATATTAATTTCTTTCAATTTTTTTTTAGCTTTGTATTTAAATGTAGTATCCTTTCACGATATTCGTCAACACCGTTTAATTCCTGGTCAAGATCCTTTATGTCTATTAATTTTTCTATATCGGCATCTATTTGTTTTAACTCGTTCGATTTTTCATTTAAGAGTTCTAAGGAAATTTCTAGTTTCCTCTGCATTCACTTCTGTTTTTGATAATTCAGTTTCGATTCGGCCAATTAATTTTGTAACGGCAGCCCTTATGTGGCCGCGTTTCCTTTTCAATGTATCGATTGAATTCCGTCATTGTTTAATATTCAATAATTCAACAAGTATCAGCAATTCACTAATTATTTATGCTTATGCAACATTGTCTATATAACTGAATATTGCAATTTAGACAGTTTCAATAGTTAGGAAAACAGCAGTTACTGGCAGTCCCTGTTCGCGCGCCATGTTAAAAATTTTATCAACTTTGTACTATTATTTTAAATTTTTAGATCATTAAATAGATAAGTGAAAAGTTCACTTACCTTCTAAATAGGGCTGCCCTGAACTGCCTTGCTTTTCCTTCTTGTAGGTATCCGTCTCTATGATGAACTTCGATTCACTGCGAAACACAGCTATAAACGTTTTAAGAAATTTTAATTCATATGAAAGATATCTACAAAATATTTACAAGTTATAATGATTACAAGCATAATTTATACGGAGACGGTCTATCGTTATACATCTGTTAGACGCGTCAGCCGTTCAACTGACTACTTTTAGTCTCTTTCGCCAGAGGGCGTTCGTGGAAGTAAAGTTCTACTAAGTAAACGCGACACTTTCAACTAAAACTTTAAGCGAAATATGAGTCGAACAGTTGTCTACAATCAGGACTATTTTTGAGTCATCAGGTAAACCAACCGAATTCAAATTGTTGCCGATCCCCGGGTATAAAATGATTTTCAAACCAATCATTGATTAACGCTTGTGTCATCCATGTTCTTTTATTTGCACAATATATAACGGGAAAATCATTACTCCTTTAAATGCTCGAGGTCGTGCATGTTTTCCGATTACGAAAAGTTTGCATTATAAAAACCTTCTCATCCCTTAATTTTGCCGCTCGGTGCTTCCCCAAATTCCAAAAATTGTGTCTTCCCTAAATTCAGCCTTTCGGTGCCGGCATATTCCGCCGCCGCTTCTGAGTTTATGGTGAATAACATATCAGTTATTCTTAATTAAAATAGCACTAAATGTAATCTTTTGGCCTATAAGTTTTATTAACAAAATCTATTTTTAGCATATAGAAAGAAATTTTTGTTGTATTTTTCCTTGCCAACATTTCTTAGAGTATTTAAAAATCTATAATCATCGCCAAGCATAATGTTAGCATAAAAAGTTGCCACACTCTTGTTATTCAATTACTAATATAAAAAAAGTTTAGACGTCACTGCATGAGTGAAGCTGACTGAAGCTGTCATATATTGATAAACATGCGGTGATGAAAGCAAAATATAATAAATAATGACTCGCCAGGTCAGAATCAGAGATATAAAATAGGTGAATGTTTTCGGTTTGAGATATATGCCAAAGCAGACACTCAACTATGGAGCCAAATTATTAATCTCACAAATTTACACTTACATGATTGTTTTTCCATAACAAGGTATTTTAGTTAGTGCCTAAGTGAAACTAAGAATTCGGAATTTTTAAGTAAAAATCTCCACATGTTTTATTATGGAAAAAAAAAATCAAATGCGCATGCGTAAAGCATACAAAAAAAATGTTTGTGGCTTTGAGGTCCGGATTTTAGATCACTCCGGATAATGGACGTCCGGATTTCGGACATTGTACTGTATATATATATGTACTTATTTTACATATACAAAACTTTTCAAAACGTATAATCATTATCTTTCGTAGTCTGACAATAAGCGAACTTTCTTGCGGTCAATTGGTTCAAAATCGCTTTCGTCACTTCAAGATATTAACATCGCACTCGTTTAGAGTTGACCTTTTTTCCGTTACCAAGTAATCGGTTATCAGTTTTTGCGACGACCGTTATTTCACTAGACGCTTGTATATGTCTGAGTAGCCAAATATACAAGATTGAAGCTTCTTTTGGAATTTTGAAGTTCTTTCAGAACTGGCATCAAATACATGAAAATGACATATTTATTGATAATTTCATCAATTACGTTTCAACTTGATTGAAATTTTCATATACCGCACACACACACCACACAAAAAAAAAAAAAAAAAAAAAAAAAACGCAGAAAAAATCGCACAAATAAAAAATGGCACAAAAACAGGTTTGAGTGTATACAAGCAAAGATAAGTTTAAACGTCAACAATGCTGACATCTGAAATTTCTGGCACGAGGCATTGGAATGGGAGTTTGAAGTCAAAGACTTGAAGACGCAAGAAATATAAATTTTAATTTTGCACATATTTATGATCCAGAAGTACAAATTATTTCTATAAAGTGTGAAGTATCGCCTACTTTGCTATTGTTGGACAGCTGTTTATTTCTAAATAGACAGTGTGCTACAAGAAGTATAATGAGAAGTTTATTTTTATCAATGGCCTGAACATTATCTATACATTTTCAGTCCCCCTTTTTTTTTAAAATAACTAATAAGTGAAGAAATCCACATGCGCAAGCAGAATACTAAATGCACGACAGAAAGCATCATGTGCTGAATGATTTACTGAAATTGGATGGTTACATCCAACGAGGAATAAAAACTAAGTACGATAAAAATCCTGCTTTAAAATTGATCATAACATTTTGATTCATTCAGAATACTATAATGTTCCTCACTACGTCGTCTATGTTGAACGTTGAGGAACCTATTGAACTGTATAGCGACTTATGCTGAGTTCAACAACTTTGTAACGATAGAGAAGGGCTGAAATACCCTTTTATTCACTCAAAAAAAAAAAAAAGTTGGCTCTTCTCAGGCTTACAAAAAAGGCCTCCAATAGGGCTTTAAATTAGTTTAGATTAGTTAGATTAGTATTAGATTAGTATAGTATTAGATTTAGTTTAGTATTAGATTAGTAAGAAAATACTAATCTAATACTAAACTAAACTAAAATCTAATCTATCTACTAATCTAATACTAAACTAAATCTAATACTATACTAATCTAATATTAATCTAAAACTAATCTAATACTAAATTAAACTGATTTAGCCGAAGCTAGACAAAATTACCTAAGGTAGTTGACCCTTAATTAAACTAGCTGGTCATTATCAACAGGCACGTACAATACGGCCGAGCGTAGTTGGCTTAGTAAGGAAGTAGCCTCACGGCGAAAACGCGCTACTAAGGGCTCCTTTCCTCTTCTACTGAAGTAAGCTGAACCTTCCTTAAATACTCCTTCTACCTCATTTACATGCAACGTGAACTAAAAACTCATTCTGGTAGGGAGTAGTAAGTGGGAAACAAGAATTTAAATAAAAGGGTTTCAAAATTAAAAAAAAAATCTAAAAGCTTTCAGATTTTATATTACGCCCGAAGGAGCGTTTTTTTAACGCTTCGTGTGTTACCTTCATTTATTAAATTACCATAAAATTCACTTAACTTCTCACTTAAACCATAAAATTCAATTCAACAGCAATATCACAAAATAATTTTAAGATGAGCATATCTTTAGAATTTTCGTTACTCAGTCTCGCGCGCTGGAGGTAATTTTTTTTCCCGTACAGTGTTTCATTGCTCGCTTTGAAATCGTTGAGTTTTTTAATCAAAAATTCTTTAATGTCTGACAAAATATGAACTAGGTATTAAAATAAACTCCAAATTCCAAATTAGGGCTTCCAGATGCCCACATTCGCAGTAGGACTACGTCATTAAAAATTGGATAGCTCTACATACCGTCGTTTTATCACAATGCGAGAAGTATATATACATTTATGAAGAATCTTCATTATTTAATTTCTTTAAGTATAATACAGGGCTGTAACGTTTGACGGCAATAGTTTGAAAAGTGTATCAACGCAAAATGGCAAAACGAAATTAATAGCCCTTCTGGGCTAACACACTTTAGGCTAAAAATAACTGTTATAAAATTAAAATCCATAAACGTGGGAGAAATGGGTGAAGTACGTCGAGAGTTTCTATTGGTAGGGCCACCCTAGGCGTGAAAGCCATTTCTCTTAGCCCAGCTAAAACTAATAGGCGAAATCGGAGTATCCGTATCAGTACAAGTAATTGCCGATTAAAAGTCAGAGGCGAGAAAGAAAGGGGGTGACCATGCACCCCAGGCCAAGACAAGGCGAAAAAGCGAACAAGTAGAAAAAGATCAGACATCGCGGTGAGAAAGTGGAGCTGAACTGCATGTATACGCTGCACGAAGGAGGAACAAGGACAGGTCATGACAAATAAAACATGAGTTACAAATTAATTCATCAAAATTACATGCACTCATATAAATACAAATGTCTAAAGAAAAGATGATACAATACATTAAACAGTCAAAATGTAAATAGTTATGAAGTTAAATATCAAATGCGATACAAAAATTTTACATAGCAAATCGTGTGGTGTATTTAATTATGGCAAAACACACTAGGGCTATCTGCTTAAGGGGAGGGGTGCCTTCGTGGAGGACTTTCTAAGGGAAACTGGCTCGTATACACGTTACACATGGGGAAAACCACGAAAACACCCATGCAGCCAGCCCGTTCGCGGGATTCGAACCTCGGACCGAACTACCAGTGTTCAGCGACTTTACCGCTCGGCCGCTGGTGGGCTCCCATAGCAAATCGGAATGATGTTAGCCTTCTATATATTCGTTCTCCACGTCTCTTGACGAGCAGAAGATGTACCAATCTCATTTTTCCATGAGCTAGACGTCCAATAAATTTTAAATATTGTTCGTTGTACTGATTTCTTACTTAAGATTTGAGATATATATTCAAAAGCAGTTAAATTATGCAAATTCTGAAATCCTCTTTCTTTAGCTCTAGCAAAGTTATTAATAAATAGTAAATGATTACATATATAAAAGCTTTTTAAGTAAAATGCATGAGATTGCGAACCTAAACAAGGAAATGAATATTAAAAAATCTGATGTGTGCACCACATGACTTCCTTGTACGGAATATTAAATTATACGCATTTTTTCTTGCATTTCATTTTAACTTATTGGATTGAATTAAATCTACTTCGATTATAGCGCATAAACCACAAGAGAATAAATGCATTCTTTAAAATTCACTCTATTTGTTTACCATAACGACACTCTGGCTCCAGATTCACTTAACAGTATTATATTTCGTTCATTTTATAACTCAGACTGCACAAAATTTACATCATTTAAAGAACAGAATTATCTAATCGTTGCCACATGTTCTATTCAAATACTATAATAAAGCTAGAATGGTGTATAAAAGAAATTAAGCAAACAAAACAAAAAAAGAAACAGTTTTTCACAGACGATTGAGTATTTCTCATTCAATTAATTCAGTTCTCACTTCGAGACAAGGCAAAAATACATAAAAACTCAAAATATCTGTATTAAAAATTACGAAGTAAATCTTAAAACACTTATTTTTTCAAAAATATTCCAGAAAGGATTAAGCATGATTTAATTCGCAATAATAAATGAAGGCGTTATCTTTGTTGCTGCGAAGCTAAGTTTCTCTAGATTGGCAACAAATCCACTAGTCTGCTGTTTCAAATGTAAACAAGCAATGGCCGCCATCAAAAATATTATTAGGCTTAGCGGCCCTTAAACAACTTTAATATTGTTGATAATCCTAAAAATATTGCATACAGATTTAATAAAGACATAAAAACCTTAACCGTACGTACGTACATACGTTCGTACAGACGCCACAAAAAATTCTCTTCAGAATTAATTTTAAAGCAGTTTTATAATTTTTTTGGAGGAAGCGAGTCTTTGATTCTGTCCTTACGTATAGATATCACGCAAAAATATCGTTAAATTGCATTCGATAGCGGTCAAAATGGATATTTTCGTTGAAATATGCTGCCTGAAACTTTTCGCGATTACAATACTTCCTTTTTACTTCGTACAAGAAAGTAAAAATGCGAAAAGAACAAAATAAATATCGGATTGGTAAGAAAGTAATTTCGTTTTTTTTTAGGGTAAAATAAAACTCAGTTTTTTTTTCCCTATATAAAAATGAATTTTCATCAGTCAAATATCTTCCATTATGTTCGGTGATCTTTTGCCAATCAGGTAACTTTATGATTCCGCGCTGAGAAAACCTTTACGAAATGCGATTTGAGGTCATCGTTATTACTGAAATGTTTACCATTTAAGAAATTTTGTAAAATTTGAAATAAATAGTAATCCGATAGTGCAAGGGACCATATTGGGTATAGGACATCACATCCCAATCAAAGTCCAATAACATGTTGCTAAAGACGTGGGAGACCTGGCTTTATCGTGGTGGAACACGAT
The DNA here is from genome assembly GCF_010614865.2 of Stegodyphus dumicola. Taxonomy (NCBI): domain Eukaryota; kingdom Metazoa; phylum Arthropoda; class Arachnida; order Araneae; family Eresidae; genus Stegodyphus; species Stegodyphus dumicola. Next base: position 162,829 of record NW_023318881.1, on the reverse strand, counting down.
GGCTTTGCGATTAGCCAATTCTAGCCTCTTTTCTTTTATTGCTTCCTCCAGTTTCATAAGTTGTTGAAAGTAAACATCTGAGTTGATCGTTTTTTTGTTTGGGCAGCAGCTCAAAATAAGCACACCTTTGTAATATCACCCCCATATTGACAGCGTGATCTTTTTCGGTTACGATTTAGCTTTCTATATGACTTGTGTTGATTCATCATGGCTTGAGCATGATCTTTTTCGATTAATGTTATTGTAGATGATTCATGTTTCAACACCAGGTTATAATTGGCTTGAAAAAAGGTTCAATGGCATTACGTTTGAAATGCGAATCTCAAAAACTGATTCATTGTGTTAAATGAATTTCTTTCAATATCCTCTGGACCCAAATATCGAGCTTTTTAATGTGCCCAACACACCTTACGCGATTTTCAGTTGTTGCATGTGGTACGTCTAATCTTTCTGAAAACTCTTGCACAGTTATTTGACTCTTGCGCAGTTTCTGAAAACTCTTGCACAGTTCAATTTAACTATGGGTTTAATTTTGTCATCATCAACTTCAGAAGTTCGGCTAGAACCTTGGTCATCTTCAAGTGAAAAATTTTCAGAACCAAACCTTTTAAACCAACTCTGACACACGCATTCTTGTTAAACAATCAACAGCATAAACTTCACGTATCTCTTCGCAAGCGTCTGCCGTTTTCATGCCTTTACGAAAATAAAAAAGTAAAATATGGCGAAAATATTTATTTTTGAACCCCATGTTAAAATTGGCCGTGAAATAACAATTATAAACCTGAAAGTATCAGCTGCCAAATCTGAAAAGAAAAAAAATATATAAATTCGGTAAGGAGTACGGTATTATATAAAAGTGTCGGACGTTCATCCAAATTGCACGGCAGAGATGGTAGTGCAGAAACGATTTTTAGAAATGGACATTTTCGAACAAGATGGCCAAGAACTCTTATTGTTGTTATACGCAAAAACGATCATGATTTTAGTTGGTGATGGATTTTGTTAAACCCAGTGGCGTAGCGAGGGGGGGGGACGCAAGAGAGTGTATGATGCCCCAGGCGCTGCTCGCGAAGATGTGCCAAATGGTCTCCAAACAAGATTTTCCGGAAAATTTCGGTTTTTATTTTGATCGTTTTCTAGAAAATATATTAAAAATTAATAATTATTGTAATATAATTAATTATTTATTTTCTTGATTTGTCTGATAAAATGTGTAATAAAATGTTTGCAGTACCTCAACCAAATATATCCGCATACAAAACGTTCTTTCTGACCACTTTATTTCTATAAAATAGAGATGTATTTTAATTTTTTTGAACGAAATGCAAGTATAGCTCCCGCTTTTTTTATCTTAAAATGATAACACGACCTTGTCCCGAATTTCTCAAACATATCCTGTTTCCAGAAACCGTTTCCATAGTCCACAAATGACATTTTCGGAAACTCCTAACGCTCCCGCTACAATGGATTGCGTTTGACTCTCCTGTAAACGACTGATGGCTTTCCTGGCTACTGATTCAACTAAGCAATCTTGTTGAGACATCATATATTAACTGCTACAAAGCTTTCAACGCGTGTCAATTGTTTTTAATCTCCTACTACAAAAGGAATGCTGCAGGTTGCTCCTTACTCCTTATCTAAAACGCATAATTTTCGACGTCACAGACTAAATTTGCATATGCCCAACTTTGTTATAATTTTCCTTTATAATCTCTTCTATTTCCTTTTGTTAAAAAGGTTGTCGATTATATGGTTCGGTGATCTTTTGCCAATCAGGTAACTTTATGATTCCGCGCTGAGAAAACCTTTACGAAATGCGATTTGAGGTCATCGTTATTACTGAAATGTTTACCATTTAAGAAATTTTGTAAAATTTGAAATAAATAGTAATCCGATAGTGCAAGGGACTATATTGGGTATGCGACATCACATCCCAATCAAGGTCCAATAACATGTTGCTAAAGACGTGGGAGACCTGGCTTTATCGTGGTGGAACACGATGGTTTTGCGATTAGCCAATTCTAGCCTCTTTTCTTTTATTGCTTCCTCCAGTTTCATAAGTTGTTGAAAGTAAACATCTGAGTTGATCGTTTTTTTGTTTGGGCAGCAGCTCAAAATAAGCACATCTTTGTAATATCACCCCCATATTGACAGCGTGATCTTTTTCGGTTACGTTTTAGCTTTCTATATGACTTGTGTTGGTTCATCATGGCTTGAGCATGATCTTTTTCGATTAATGTAATTCGGTACCGAACCCACAATATCCCCTAATTTTCCAATTTTCACACCGAACCCACAATATCCCCTAACTACTTTGAGCAGGGAATATGACTGCAAGATGCAGTAGAAAAGAAACGGAACCTAAAACTCCATTACAGATCTGTAGAGAAAATGTTTTTCCAAACCTAAGAGCTGCACTCCAAATACTCCTTATTATTTCATTATCAAATGAACGTTCGTTCTATGAACTATGAACGTTCGTTCAACAAATTAAAATAAATTTGGACATATTTACAGTCAACGATGGTACAAGATTCCCTAAGTCATCTAGCAATTTTAAATGTGGAAAGAAAAAATTTGAAAGGATCGACTTTGATGAAGTAATTGATAAATTTGCTTCACCCAAGGCAAGAAAAATGTGTACATAGTAATTAATTGTATTAATGAATTATAATATTATATTATTATTAATAAACATATCTACTTATCTATAACTCATATTAAACTTTTAATTGTTTAAAAATTCTACTTTTTCAAAAACAATTATAAAAATATGTAAAATAAATAATAATTTTTTTAACTAATTCTAGTAGATCATCGTATGTCTGATTTTTCCGCTGACACAGACACATTTCCGAATCCAATGCTAGTGTAGCTAGGTAGTGACTATTCTTAATATAATTTAGAGTATTTTATGGTAGATTCAGCATTTTATTATTATTTGCATTATTTTTTTATTACGAATATATTCTATACATTACTCACTGGAAGTTTTTTTTGGGGGGGGGGCGCCAAAATGGTATTTTGCCCCGGGCGCCAGTTATGCTTGCTACGACACTGGTTAAACCTTGTCTTTGTAATGAAGCTGAATGAAGCCATTCATTTAACTGATGCATTGTTTCCGATTGTGCGCTGGTAGTGTAGTTTGTCAATTGCAATAATTAAGTTTGCTGTTCGTTCGCGAAGAAACCACTACAGGGCGTTACGGTACGTCGCGAATCAAGTCTATGTTTGCGCCTCCGTTTATTGATGTACTTCAGCCATTACCGCCTGTTAAGCAAAGGTCAGCAACGGCCCCTGAAATTTCTTTGAAAGTGGATGCTGACTTCTAATGCACCTCAAAACAACAGTAGCTACACTTTCTCAATCCAGTGTGCAACAGTTCAATATAGCAAATGAATATTTCCAACGCTTTTTTTGGGGTGGGGCAACAAATCTTCTCTTTCAGTAATCTTTACCATAATCAAATAAACCAAAACTGAAGCCTTCCTTTCAGTAATGAAGAGACTACCAATATTTAGTAACTATGAAAGTTAAATCTGATTTTTTTATATATATAGTAGCATGCAGAACAAATCGACAGATGTAATTAATACGGTGTTAATATAGCATAAAAATTTGATTAAATAAGATATTGTTTCAGACTTATAGCATTTAACACATTTCATCTGTACTTGTTAAAGTTGCCATCGCACTTCGTCATCAAAATTGGCATACTCACTCGCTCAGTTAATAACATATAATTTTCAAAGTTCACCAAAGGTGTTAGCTGCGTTAACGAGGAAGTCACATTTCAAATTTATTTACTGTATTTTTCTCTTTAACAAAAGCTGATAATTTGAGTTAGCAAACATTATGTATGTCATCACAATGAAGAAATTTCATCTTAATATTTTAAATACGAAAGTTAATTTCGTTTTAATTTTTTCATATAAATATTGTCCATGAAATACTAATCCTTTATCCTTCTGGAATATAATTTCAAAATTGGTATCTTTGAAATCATTAAGATAAAAATGAATGACAAATTGAAGCTACTAAGATATAAATCTTTTAAATTATTAAGAAACCTATATAATGACAGGATAAAAGTACATTGTAAAGAAAAGGTATTTTATTCCCATACTTTATTACTGAATTTTTAGTGGCAATACGCGATGCATTTTTCTGAAGTTTGTTGAACGCGAGCTTCTTACTGTAAATCCATATCCAGTCTTAAACAAATTAAAATAGCACAATAACCGTTATCAATAGCTTCTTTATTAACATGCTTCCTATTTTTTAATCTCCATAGTTTTTTAAATTTAATACAATTATCACAGTTTTGATATGAACCATTTCCAAAAGTGCAGAACTGTGCTGAAAGAGTTATATGACAACCAAGAACTAGTGAATTGCACTATATTAACTGAAGATGGTGGAGTGTTTAAAGTTCACATTGAAATCCTTGCTGGCATAAGTCCATATTTCAAAAGGATAGTTACTAATTCAAGAGATACCCCATGGGATAATATTTATCTTCCAAATGTGTCTAAGGAAATTATGGCCAACATCATCAATTATATATATACAGGAGATTTATGTCTGGCATTGGACAAAGTAAATGCATTGTGCAGAGCAGCGGAAATGCTGCAGATGCCAAGTATCATTCAACTGTGTAAAACATTTCTTCTCATGAAACTTAACAACGAAACCTGTGTTAGCATATACATGTTTGCGAAATATTTTCAGTACGAAGATCTGAAAGACAAGGCTAGATCGTACATAATGGCCCATTTTCAAGAGGTAAGTTTTCAGCAAATTTGCAAAGCCATAGAAAATTTTTTAGTCAAATTTTTAGTGTAATGTTAATTATATTTCCAGATGTGTTTTCTATTACAAACTGTGCAAGAATTTCGACACAGTTTTCGAATTCATTTCGACAGAGAGTAGCGAGTTGCTAATTGATTAAGGCAAAGCAGCTTAACAGCTGTCTGCCTATAGAGTGAAATGCTATCGTGGAGGACTTTTGACTGAAATTAGTACGTATCTACGTTGCGCTTGGGGAAAACCAGGAAAAAATGTAGGCAGTCTAATTAGGCCTAGAGGAGTACACAAGTAAAATTTTGTGAAGATAGCACTTATCGTTTAATTCTGTGGGTGTGCCCAAAGTGGGCGCACTGATTGAATAGAGCTTCGAAAAGAGTGCTGAAACGAGCATTGTTGTCAATGAACTGATCGATGAGATGCGGACAAACAAAGAATACAGACTCTCAGTTGTCCTAGATTGTCGGTGAGCCTGGTCTGGGCACACGTAGGGTTCGCCGTTTGATTTTAGTAAAGATTTAAAGGTAAAAATTTTAAACTAAGGCTAATCTTTAGAATATGGTAACAGGTAGTTTGGCGACATTTTGGTAAGGCGATAAAGGTTACTAGCTAGGACTTTAGCAATAATCTGAGAAGTACACAGTTCGAATCACAGATTATTTTGTCTCCGAGAAATGAGAGATCATGAGACATGTAATGGTGCTACTTTGGTAGACGGTTGCACGGATTTTGGCGATTTTCTTTTGGCGAGTAATACAACTTATGGTAAACCCATTGCTGGATAAATTATTTATGGTAACCGATACTTTGCTGTCATTTTATTTAAAAAATAATGTGTTTTATTGTGCATAAAATCCGTGTTTTAAATATTATTTATGGCTTCTAAATATTAAAAATCAATTAAATTTTGCATTTTTCTTTGAAATAAAAATTTTATTGTTTATGATATTTTATGGAATTTTATGTTGTGAATGATGTAATGAATGACGTCACATTATTTTAAAAGTAATTGGTTTTATTAACTATAAATTTAATCTAATGTTTTAAACATTATTTATGGGTGTTAAATATTAAAATACAATTTAATTTTGCATTTTTTTAAAATATGATTTTATTATGAATGATTATTTAAATAATTTTAATTCTATGCGTGATGTAATCAGCTCCCTGATTGGTTACTGAATATTTGTGCATTACCGCGCCATTTTAAAATTTTATTATTCATCTCTTCGAATTTCTCAGATTTCAAAGCGAATGGATGTGTACGTTTCGAATATGAATGTTGTTATTGGTAATTACAAGGATTATTGGTATCGGAATAAAAAAATTGCTGTTTGAGACCTTATTTTGGCCAACCTTGCTTTCCTAATCAAAGATTTATTTATAAATTGCTAATAACGTCAGGGGAAATTTATTTTAAATTTTTGGAGAAAACCTAGCTAATTGCTTCTTCAATGAAGTGTGAGAGATGTGGATCACACAGATGAAGATCGTTAGCGGACGGGTTTTTTTTTTTTTTTTTTTTTTTTTTTTTGGTACTTATCAATATACGACAGGTTAAAAAATGTGAGTACATAATTTTCTTTTACTTCATATTTGTATACTTCAATTTTTATTAAAAATTACTACAATGTTTTAAAAATTCCTGAGATATTTATTGCCGCACATGTTTTAATGTTAAATAATTAAATCCTATAAAACTTATTTTAAAGTATTTAACTAATATTTTAGTTCTTTTAAAAGTTGGTATGATGTTTTTAATTCGATATTCAATTTAAGTAATAAATTAATGCAATTAAATGTTGCGCAATGTTTTTATAGCGGTGTTTTTATTCTATTATATGAAAATAATAATTTAACCTTACTTTAGCATTTTATAGTCTTAGTAAATGCATTTATTTACATTTACCAGCCATCTTAAAAATCAACGGTTTCAACAAAAAATTAATCCATTATTTTTAAAGATATTTATTTTTTTAAAGTTTCGAATACTTTACTATATGCGTAAAATACGTAAAAACAGCATTTTTCAAGATGCCTGACGACTGTAAAAACCGCGCCAATGTAAATCGCCAAAAATACGTGCAACCGTCTACCAAAGTAGTACCCATGTAATGTGACATTTTCCGGAAAATTCCGATCGTGATTTTAGCTAATAAGCACTTAGAAACAATTTCGCTGCTAAAGTGCAGAATCGCCCACTTATTTGTTTGGCGCTTTTTACAAGAGTAAGAAGAATTGGATTTTTGTCAATTTTCTTTGTCTTTTTAAGTGTCAAGAGTCATAAAGTCAAGAGTATGCGCAATGCCATTTTTGTGTAATTCTGGGATTTTTTTTAATTGAAAATAGGTCGACGTGTACCTGGATACCGTGTATGTGCAATTCTTAAAAACGCGGCAAGCAGTTTGCGATTCTGCACTTTCTCCCAATTTTGCACCTAATCTTCGTCATGATTAAGCACTTTTTTCCATAAAAGTTCTAGTATAAACGTAATTCGGCTAGCAGATTGTTGGAAAAAAATGTTGAGTTAAAAAAAAAAAAACACGCCTTTACTTCGTGAAAACAAAATGGCGTCCAAAACAAAACTAGCAGGTTGCTGTAGCAGGGTTGGTCGCCAAATTTTCGCCAAAAAATTGCCAAGTTACCATAATCTAAAGATTCACCAAAACTAATATAGAATAAGGAGATTAGCTACAGCAAAAAAAAAAAAAAAAAAAAAAAAAAAAAAAAAAAAAAAAACAGAAATTTCTTCTCAAACAATTCCTTTTATATCCTAAAAAAATCTGGAAGATTTCTTTGAAAAATGGGTGTTTTAAAAAACTAAACATGGCTAAAATATATGGACTGGTTTGTGTTGAACTGCCATCTGCTATAAATAAAGAAGGTTCAGAGTAACCTATAGTAACCTATAGATCCTCTGTCATTCAATTTTTCTGTGCGTACAGAAGGAAATTTTTAGGTGTGTTTAGACCGGACACGCTGTGCCGCAAAGAGTTAACAAACGCTTATCATCTAAACAAAAACTGAAAAATTTTAGTACCACCAATACATTTTACAATGATTATTTTTCAGTTTCCCAATAGGAACATTTAAAAAAAAGATATTTTGCCATTTGCAAGCCCATTGGCTATTTGTATTAAAAATGTGTACATCAAAAATATTAGATTAAAAATTGGTTACCATTTTACTTATCTTTAAAATTTTAATTTAAGTTATTGAAATTTGGGCCTGCTTAAGAGATCAATTTGTTTATGTCTCGCTTAGTTTTAATCGTAAATTAGGATCCACTTTTAATTTTTTCTGTATTTATTTTTTAAATATGACATGGCAGAAAATCATTGTTCAAACAAATAGGTTGTGGAAAAAGGTAATAAGAATTTAATCGCTTTATCTGAAATGCCTTTAAATTCTTCTTTTTGGTTCAGCCAAAGTTTGCAAGTGTGTTATTTTTGAAATCTTCACTTCGATCACAGGAAATTTCTATCATCTGTTCTTTTCTTCACGAGATAAAATTTCAGGTATATTTGAACAAGATGTATTTCTAATCCAATTTTCGTCTTCATAATCCTCGGGAAAATACATGTTGAAATTATTTATCAATGAAAAGTAATGTTTTTAATGTGGGACACTAATTCTTCTTTTATTTTCAAATTATTTTCAGTTAAAAACTTTGGTACTATTCGGTTTCGAGAGCCGTAAAAAAATTGCAGCGAAAATGTACGCGCGAGAGCGCCAAATCTAACAAACGCGCCCATTTAACAGAGCGTCAAATCTAGCGTAGGCGCTGATTTCAGATTGCGTAAGTTTATAAAGTAGTTCTATATTTCTTAAGACGCGATTGAAATACTAGTTTAATTTTTAAATCTTTTTTGATTTTAAATCTTTTTTGATATACTATGGATTTAACAATTTGGGAATTGCCCATGACGAAAAGTCGGCAATAGAATTTTGGGTAAAGTGCAGAATCACCCACTGCTTGACGCGTTTTTCAAGAATTTGCACATACTCGATATCCAATGTGCACATCGGACCTATTTTCACTTAAAAAAAATCCTAGAATTGCACAAAAATGGCACTGCGCACACCCTTGATTTTAGCTGTGTACACATCGACCTATTTTCACTTAAAAAGTAAAAGAAAATTGACAAAATTCAATTGTTTTTACCCTTGTAAAAAGCGGCAAACAAATAAGTTAGCGATTCCTGCACTTTACAGAGAATTTTTTTCAAAGAAAAGCTTCATTCATTATAGAAAATTACGTTTGAACAACCAACGAGATGAAATTATGCGTTAGCGATAACTGGGTGTAGCGAAATAAGCGATGCAGGCATCCATTCAGTTATGTTTAGCAATTTTTATATAAATTATAATAATGATCTAAAATAGTTATCTACTCTTATGCTTCCATTCAGTCATGTTGAGCCTTTTTTATATAGATTATAATAATAAAAAATATTATATGAAATTAACTTTTCATCTAAATTAACACATCAATCTTAAATAATTATTTACTATTATACTTCCTTTCTTGCTGCAATTATTTTTGACAGCATTGGCATCAACAATAGATTGGCGATTTTTACGGCCCTCGAAACCGAATAGTAAGTACCCTTTATATTTGTAATCTTAAATTTATTTCATTTAACTCTCCATAAATATCACCTAAATATGCTAAACGTATCAACCGTAATTCTCTAAATAAAAAGTTTTGCAATTCAAATATTTAATTACAGAGGAAAATTTTAATTTCTGATCGAAGTTCAAAAAGACGATTTGAAACGTAGCCTTTGGATAACCACCTTTTATCGGAATGTAACAAAAGCGTTTCATGTTCACTACCCATCTCTTGGCATAAAATTGTCAATATTCTTGAATTTATTGTTCGTCTTTTAATAAAATTAACAATTTTCACAGCTTGATTCAAAGCGATTTTTATGTTTCCGGGGGGGAAAAGAATCACAAAATGAGGCAATTATCTTCTTCGAAAGGTATGTAAACTAATAATAGGACAAAATTCGTTATATCAGTATTTTCATCCCGTTCATATGCAAAATACTCAGTGTGTTTTATTTTTTAAATAATGAGTCACCATTTCATGAATTGGTTAGCTTACTGTATCATTTGATAACGGAATAAATTTCAAGTTCATTAGCCGATTTTTTATTGAATAATGTTAAAACGATATCATTAGCTGCTGGTAACGTAACGTTTTTTCCAATAGTGTGAAGTCTACCCAGTCTTGGCAATTCTTAGGCTTCGAAGGTAACGAGTTTCCAAAGCTTTTTTACTTGAAGTTGCAAAACCTTTCATTACTTGTTTACTAATTTTGAACGTCGCTGATTTCCTTTTAAAAATATTCTTCAGATTTATCCTTTGAATTGGCATGCTTATAATAGAGATGTCTTCTAAGGAACGCTGGTTTCGTACTTTGATTGGATAATAGTTAACCAAAAATAACACATTGAGGTTGAGGGTCCATTTCATCTCCATCCCAAGAAAACACAAATCATACGATAACTTTCATTATATTTTCTATCAACAGTTTTTCTTTTCTTTTCAATATTCTTAGTGGTAGTACATTATCCTGGATCCTTCACTTGTGAATCAACACATTTTCGGCCTAATCTCTAGAATATGGTAACAGTTCTAGAGTTTTAGGTAGTTTGGCGACATTTTAGTAAGGCGATAAAGGTTACTAGCTAGGACTTTAGCAATAATCTGAGAAGTACACAGTTTGAATCACAGATTATTTTGTCTCAGAGAAATGAGAGATTATGAGACAAATCATGTGACATTTTCGAGAAAATTCCGATCGTGATTTTAGCTAATAAGCACTTAGAAACAATTTCGCTGCTAAAGTGCAGAATCGCCCACTTATTTGTTTGGCGGTTTTTACAGGAGTAAGAAGAATTCGATTTTTGTCAATTTTCTTTGACTTTTTAAGGGAAAATAGGTCGATGTGTACAAAGAGTGTGCGCAATGCCATTTTTGTGCAATTCTCGGATTTTTTTTAAGTGAAAATAGGTCGACGTATACATGGATACCGTGTATGTGCAATTCTTAAAAACGCAGCAAGCAGTTTGTGATTCTGCACTTTCCCCCATTTCGCACCTAATCTTCGTCATGATTAAGCATTTTTGTTCCATAAAAGTTCTAGTAGCGTAATTCGGCTAGCAGATTGTTGGAAAAAATGTTGAGTAAAAAAAAAAAAAAAAAAAAGCCTTCACTTCGTGAAAACAAAATGGCGTCCAAAACAAAATTAGCAAGTTGCTGTAGCAGGGTTGGTCGCCAAATTTTCGCCAAAAAATCGCCGTTACCATAATGTAAAGATTCACACTTTTTCGCTTAGTCAGTCCTAACCATTTTTCCATTTTTAAAAATCTAGGTTTGTTTTATTATTTTTTCCCAACTATTTAAATGCGCAATATATCACGAGTTTTTCGAAAAATAATCGACGATAGTCTCAAATAGCGTAGAAAAGTAAGGTATATAAAGCAAAAAGAAGACAAAATGCCTGCTGTTAAGAGACAGCAAATCGACTAAAAAAAAAAAAAAAAAAAAAAAAAAAAAAAAAAAAAAAAAAAAAAAAGCGTCTAAATGAAAGTTGAGCAATATGAGCCCGGAAATGGTGGCAAATAAAGGAACATATTCTAATAAATCGATCAACTCTAAGAGAATTAATGAGATATCATTACCTATCTATATGAACTTACTTTTATTTCCTACTAAATACAACATTCATTTCTATTTTGTTATATCTATGGCTAAAAGAATATTTGCGAAACTAAAAGAACATTTGTGAAAATATTTTTCTTGAACAAAGCTCAGATCGCATAAATTTACGAGTCTTAGAGAAAAAAAAAAACTTTAACAGAATGTTGGAGTATTTAATTTTTTGAATTTAATAGTTTGAAAATGCTTTTTCCTTTGCGTATCACCTATTTTTCTCTTGCGTACCACCCAATGGTACGCGTAGCACTGGCTGAGAACCGCTGGACTAGGGTTTTGATGAATCAGTCAGTTATAACAATGACATTTTTCAGACCTTAATAATTCCATAATTATAAAAGTTAGATTATTGAAATTTGGGATTCTAGGTGTTCAAGGGTGCGTTATTAGACATACAAAATTGCAAATTTGTAGGTTTAATAGTTTTGGAGTAATGTAGGGTCGAAAGTAGCTCGAAAGGGTTCGTGTAATGACCGGTGTCTGGCTAGTTTCTTTTCCGTCTGTTCCGAACTTGGCTGACACTTCGCCCTGTGTCTAAATTTTCATGACTGAATTGTAAGTTTAAATTCAAAGCAGTATAATCATGCTCATGTTTATGCCGAACGTAAACTTCAAATATTATTTTGTTTAGTCCTCTTATGACTTATTATTATTAGCCCTGATAAGTCTAATATATTTGAAAAAATCTGAATTTTAGACCTACTTTAAATATATGTCTTTTTTATGTAAATTTGTTTCTTTATATAAATAAGCCTAATTTGGAGTAACCTTTCTTTTCATAGAATATTTTCTCCTTTTTAGATATTTCCCACAAGTGCTGATTTCCTGAATCTCGAAGCGGACGATTTGGTGACCATCCTAAGCTCGGATAACTTAAATGTGAAGAGTGAACACTTAGTATTTTCGGCTGTGAACAGATGGGTAGATTCAGAACCACAAATGAGAGCTGTTTATCTTCCTAGTCTTTTGCGTTGCATACGGCTAGCACTATTAGATTATCAGTGAGAAAATTTATAGTTTTTGATATAAATCTATATTAACTTTCAGTATGTACAGAGTGTAACAAAGAAAATCAAAGACACTGAGGTATAATGTTATGTTCTCGTTGCGCAATCAATAGGAAAATGGTAGAGTCAGAACCACAAATGAGAGCTGTTTATCTCCCTAGTCTTTTACGTTGCCTACGGCTATCACTATTAGATTATCAGTGAGAAAATTTTTAATTTTTGCTATGAATCTATACAAACTTTCAGTATGTACAGAGTGTAACAAAGAAAATCCAAGACCACTGAGGTATAATATTATGTTTTCGTTGGACAATGAATAGGACAATGGTAACGTCAGAGCCACAAATGAGAGCTGTTTATCTTCCTAGACTTTTACGTTGCATACGGGTAGCGCTATTAGATTATCAGTGAGAAAATTTATAATTTTGCTATAAATCTATACAAACTTTCAGTATGTACAGAGTGTAACAAAGAAAATCAAAGACCACTGAGATATAATATTATGTTCTTGTTGCACAATCAATAGGAAAATGGTATATCTCTACACACACACACACACAAAAAGGAAATTTCTAAAATTCTATATCTCCCGTTGTAGTGCGCCGATTGACGAAATTTAACTTGCGTTTTTCATCTCTCGAAAGCGCGACTCGAGATATATATTAGATTTAAATTCAAACATTTATCTTGGCACATTTTTTTTTCAGATTGCGCCAAGAATAATTTACTTGGAAAAATTCTTAATTTATGATAACCTGTTTTCTTTCCCCTTTCATAGCGTACGGGCGGCCAAAAAAATGGTTTAACGTTCATTTTTTCAAATAATGTTACAAAGTGTGTAAAGCACACTTGGCGTCATTATCGCTTAAAACAAATATGCCAAATTTCAAAATGCGCCAATGCATAAATTCACGTTATATTTTGGGAAATTTTGAATTAAAAAGCTCCAATTTTTTGCAGGTTTGCCTAGCATTCTACTTCAAGGTGATGGCAAAACCTTTATAGGTAATAATTCAAAAACTGTTTGGGAAAAATGCATAAAAATTACTAAAAATATCATTTCTAAAAACAAATCAGAAAATAGCTGCAAACTGTATTTGGATTGAACCTAAATTTCGAATGGTGAAAGAAGGAATCACGTAAGTTATTAAAAAAAGAGATATTGATAAATATATACCAAATTCAATTAACAAGGAGGAGCTAAAGTTTTGAGAGCTAGTTTTCTAGAAACTACTCGTGCGATTTTTACAAAACTTGGCACTTTGGCATAATTTGAGTCGTAGAATCTCTTAATTATATGTATATATGTATATACATAACGACGACGTGTAACACGACAATTAGCCAGAAATTAATTAATTTCCATTCACTAGTATTTTCAAAAAAATCTTAACAGACGGTCTCTCTCAGATAAGAACTCCACAAAATACATCCCTCAAGTATTCCAAGTCCCACCCACTACCATAAATTACTTCACCCAAGTCTTACCGACTGATATTATTCAAAGCCCCTACTGCCGCTAAGAATTTTCGGACACCCTACACTTCTGAGTCAGACACGAAGAGAACACTTTGCCAACTCCCCCACTAGAAAGAATGTAAGTTACTTAATACCTTTTCTGGCCTTTATATCTTCATGTACATTCACTGATCTTATTTATATTATTTTCTATATTATTTTTTATATTATTTTTATATTGTCTTTGATTTGTTTTTACAAAGTTTGCATTATTTATCTTTATTTTTTTATAATCTTCTATGTTTATTTCAACTTTACTTTGAATTCGATTTCATAATGACAATTTCCAATGTTTAATTTCTACAAATAATATAGTACTCAAATGCATAAACATGAAAGTGTCGGGGACGATTACTCGAGTTAAATAGGATTTCTCTACAGTAATTGATTTTTACTCCAAATTGAATTGACTAAAATGCTTCATAAGAATAAGTTCTTTGAGTATCAGCATTGGTTCATAATTCCTTCTATTCGCGGAAATATTTGGCCTGACTAGAATTGCCGGTTTGGCTTTAACTTATAACTCGAGTAAAGACGAAACACTTTCGTATTTACGTATTTTTATCAATTATTGTTCATTGAACGGGAGTTGGTTTGTTCCCCTTGAAAAGTCAACTAATTTCCGATCAATGACAATGATTACATGTTTTAATTTTTCCTTTTACAATTGAAATTTTATTCTTCATGATGATTTAACTCCAGTCCCCGTTAAAACATTATTAACATTTTGCTTTCAAATTACTTCAAAACATCTTTCAAAATATAACTTACCAGTATGGATTCACACTTTTAAAATAATTCTACTTTAATTAAACTTAGGAGATAATATAATCAATTATCAATACTGAGAAAATTATTAATATATATAAAAACAAAGTGCAGATCGATCTATATTTGCAATGCGTAGTTTAAAATGCAGGGCAGTTTAATTATATCCAAAATTGTCCACTCATCTCCGTGCCTTTCCACAGAAGATTTACATTTTTGATATTTTTGAGATAGAAAGCAAGCCAGCGAAATTACACCTTAGCACAGCACAGAGCAAAAGCTGAAGTGCTTAGTTATGCAAGATGGAAGCACGCGAAGAGAAAAGTTTTGGTTTACAAGGTCAGTTTCAGTTCTTAATTATTACGTCATCAGAGTTGCGCGGGCCATAGAGTGATCTAGAAATGACGCAATGCAGAGAAGTTATTACGATTTTAGAATAAAGAGGAAGAATTAATGTTTTTAGTTATTCTGATTCATATAATTTTATCTTACATATTCCCCCCTTCAAAAAGAAAAAGGTGTAGCGACAGAGAAGCCTTTTTAAAGAGAGAGTTAAAGCACTAGCAAATAAAAAAAAAAACATAAATCATAAAATTTTGATTCTATAAAAGTATAACTTATAAATATCAATTTTTTAAAATAAATTTTAATTTTTATTTAATTTTTAGAGTCCTATTGACTTTTTCAGCATTTCAGTCCAAAAGTCTTTTTGTTTGAGAGTTCACATAATCATAATTCTTCAGGGAAGGTTCTTGTTATTACAGAATCTCACAAAATAAACTTTTACATAATCATTACTTATAATTAAATGTAATGCACATAAATATTTATGATACTTATTTCTATAACTGATAAATTATAATTTAACATCATAAATAATAGGATTAAGATTTTCAGAATTTATGGTTTCACCGTTATCATCTTTCATTTACAATTCCTGATTTTACCAAACTGGAAGCCTCGCAATACTTCTAAACAAACATATCCATCAATAGGGCTGTCCTCTTGAGCTAACCAGTGTGTTCTCTGCACTGGTGGCCCAGGGTGCCTAGGCAGTTACTTGAAAAGGCCTCCGTTCCTTGCATTAAGGTAACTGGCCTTTGAGAACTGCACTAATACCTTCCATAATAAAAAATAATAATAATAATATAAAAAATTTACATGCATTCATAAAATGAGAGCCTCCAACATTATCTTGCATGAAGAGGGTAAAAGGAACAACTGTACAGAGGTAATTGCAGGCCTCTGTTGAAGGAACCAGTACACCCTCATCATACTATACTTAACACACAATAACCCATACATTTTAACATGCATTTACCATAACTTCATATTACATATCTGTAATAATTTCACTTATTTTTACACCTACTTCATTTTTAGAATAATTATAAAATTCGTATTCAAAATTCTCAACAAAATTTCAAAAACATAAAAACTTATCTTAATATCCTTCCCTATGAGTAATTTAAATAGCTTAAAATTCGTTACTTAATTTGCTCCCATATAATTATGAAAAATTAGAAACATTAATGAACAAGAATTTCAGATTTTCTCAAAACAAATTGCAGAAATTTTAACCAAAGTTGAAATGAAAACTATAGAATCCGCAGCACATTAAATAATTTAGTTCCTGAGCTAGATTCACACGAATGTAATAATTTTTGAGCTGTTGAAAAAGCGGAAGTGCAAATAATTTTCTGTCGCACATACTTGCAAACACTAACTCGGATCGACCTTGAACCCGCTGTAATGCCGAATTCCTAAGCGGTAATTCACTGCTGATTCAAAGCACTTTTTTTCTAAATATTGTAGAGATCGGCGAAGCAAATTCAATATTCGTTTTCACTAGGCATTCAAACTTCTCAATTTATCGAGAGATTACTTCCAATCTGTAAACACTACGCGTGGTTATTTTTTGAAGCACTTGCAAAACACACAGCAGAAGAATGATCTGTTATTTTTTAAACACTGAAAAAACTAATTTGATGATTCACTTCTGATCTGTTATTTTTTAAACACTGAAAAAACAAATTTGATGATTCACTTCTTTCACATTATCTTGGATTTATCACAAAACGATGATTTGAAGAGCTGAACTAAATTTTCAATTGAGGTTTCAGGCTGCAGGAAACTATCCTTACCGGCTTAATTGTCATAATAATTGCAAAGGAAATGACGGAACACTGTAGATGCGTAGTTATTCAAAATTATGCTAAAATTAGAGCCCCATTAACAAATTTACTTAAGAAAGATACTCCTTATAATTGGACTGATGAATGTCAAAAAGCTTTTCAAAAATTAAAAGATGCATTGATTTCTAGACCTATTTTAACTTTGTTTAATCCTAAATATCCCTGTCATGTATTTGTTGATGCGTCCAAAGAAGCTGTTGGTGCTGTTTTAAAACAAGAACATCCTGATGGTAGTTTACATCCAATTGCTTTTCATTCTAGAAAATTAAGATCTTATGAACAAAATTATGCCATTACTGAGCTGGAATGTTTATCTATTATTGATGCAATTGATAAATTTTATTATTATTTACATGGTAACCATTTTACTGTACATACTGATCATGCTGCTTTAGTTTGGCTTAAAAATATAAAACACCCTACTGGTCGTCTATTTAGGTGGTCTTTAAAATTATCTATGTATGATTTTGATATAAAATATAAAAAAGGATCTACTAATGTTGAAGCTGACATGCTCTCTAGAAATCCTATGTGTCAACATTTAAGATTGCAAGTTAATTTATTATCATTAGAAGAAATAAAAGAATATCAAAATTTAGATAATGTTTGTAATACTAAGTATAGGAAAATGAATGATGTCTTAACTATTAAAAAACAGGGATTGTACAAAATTGTGATACCCATGTCTCTACGCACGAAATTACTTGAAAAGGCCCATATACAATTTGGTCATATTGGTGTATCATCTATGCTAAATTTGTTATCTCCACAATATTATTGGCCAGGAATTGTTCAAGATGTTAGAAATTATTGTAAACATTGTGAAGTATGTCAGTTTAATAAGAAAAGTAAACAAAAGAAATTTGGTTTAATGCAAAATTTACCATCAGTTAGTGAACCTTTTGAAATATTATCTATTGATACTGTAGGTGGTTTAAATTATTATAATTCTACTAAAAAGTATATTCACATAATTATTGATCATGCAACTAGATATATCTGGACTTTTGCTTCCAAAAGTGTAACTACAGATACTTATATAAATTGCTTAAAACAAATTTTCCAAATTCAGGTCCCTAAAAAGATTTTAAGTGATAGGAACGCTGCTTTTGCATCTTCAAAATTTAAGCACTTTTTAAGGAATCATAATGTAAAACAATTGCTAACTACTGCAAATAGACCCCAAACTAATGGTAAAATTGAACGTGTTAATCAAACTATTATAACTAGATTAAAATGCAAACTAAATTCTTATCACGGTAATATAGCATGGAAAAAAATTATTACCCCAAGTAACTGAAGAGTATAATAATACCCCTCATTCTGTAACAAAATTCCCTCCATCATATTTAATGTATGGAAAATTACCTTATGATTCCTTAATTCAAAATCAAGAATTGTATCCGTCAATAGAAGAAGCCAGAAAAATAGCTCAAAAGAGATCTGATGATTATCATAATGTAAATAAAGAAAGATATGATATTCATTTTAAACCTAGTAATTTTAAAATTGGCGATTTAGTAATGTATGAAGAAATTCAATACCCTAATACACGTAAATTATCCCCTCCATTCTCAGGACCTTATAAAATTTTAAAACAATATTCTGAAGTTACTTATGAAATAGATAAACCTAATCCTTTAACTAAAAAGAAATCAGAAATTGTTCATTCAACTAGATTAAGACCTTTTAATCCAGCAAGTGAGTTTAAGTTAACTGTCAGAAATAGTAGAATTCCTATCTCTGTTCAAAATTAAAATTAATTTTTTTTAAAATTCTTTTTTTAAACATTTTCCTGATTATGACCTTTAATACCTGATTTAGACTTAAACCCTAACTATGACAAGTTATTTTCCCGACTATGACAAATTATTCTCCCGATCTTGACCTTTTATATCTTTCACATAATTTGAATTATTTTGTAGCAAAAATTTTCTTCTTATTGTAAAATAATATTTGTTTCTATTTTACAACATTATAAAAAAGACTTTAACTTGATTATACAAGTTATCCGTCTTATAATTTTGATTTTATATGATCTTTTATTTTTCTAACACCACTTTGAGGTAATGTACAATGCCCAAAACCAGTTACCTTCTATTAGGCAACGGAGGTTTTTCGATATTTGTACCTAGCACCCCCCAACCATCAGCAAGTAATCACGCTGATCTGTTGGCGAGGACATGCCATAGTTTTAAAGTCAAAGTGTTCATGTTCTAGTGTATAATTGTATTATTTATATCGAATTGTTTTTTGAATAAGTATAATATTTTGTATTGAAGTGTAAAACATGTTCAATCTTTACGATGAGAGGAACAAAATGGGCATCATATTTGTGAACTATCAACATGCATCATATTTGTGGACTATCTGGCATTTAGAGATTTTACCAGATAATTTCATTCTATTCGAACTCTTTTTATGAAAAGGACTTTCAAAATAAATAAATAAATAAATAAATAAATAAATAAAAATAAAAATAAAAATAAAAACACAAAATGGACATTTTTAACAAAATTGAGGACTTTTGCAATTATAACTTATTTATTTATCAGTATTCCATATTTATTATGTTATAGTCTTAAAATTAGTCATATATTGTATATTTATTTATAACTCATTCTTTTAATGTTCAAAATTTCATATGCTATAAAGTCAAAATTTTATATGAGAAAGTCATGAACTATGATAGGCCATAGTTAAAGCTTGTACGCTATGTTCTGGATGTTTTCATGTCTTTTCTCATACTTTTGCTTCACTCCTGTACTAATGCTTTTCTCACCCCGGCCTCTCTTTTTGACGGGGGGGGGGAAGATGTAAAATAAAAAAAAAAAAATACGATGGCTTTGCTCTTTGCGAACCAGCAACCTTTAATTACTTTTCTGCAATCCAGGATCGTCCCCTAACCCAGTACCTGCTAGAACATTCACGCCTATTACATAACCTCCTCATATAAATGCTGCGTCATAAGTTTTTCTACATTTTTCTAGAAGCTACTCTGTTAGGTAACCATTCATATAAATGCTGAGTCATAAGTTCTCGTAGACAGATGCCTTCTCGCCTTCGTCCTGCTAACGCTTCTGCTATGTTCCTCTTTATTTGTTAGAACGTTATGATGTATTAAAGTTTAAAGTCAGTCGTATCTAATAGTTCAATTACTGAATAAGTTATTTGATTAACTTCATCTGGAAAAAGTCATCTGCTATAAATTAAAATAAAGATATGCTTGCTGTTAAAAGTGAAAAGTCCTGAGTCGTCATTTTACTCCGTGTTTCAATCACCCCAGCTTCGTTAACCATCTGCCAGAACGTGTAATGGAATAGCCTCACCATTCGCCCACGATGTGTTGGAATAACTGAAAACATTACAGTTATTAATTAGTCGACAGGATTTATCCTCTACGTGGGAAAAAAGCTCCTGGATTTATTTACAACGCGCTTCTAAATTCAACAGTGGGTCAAGGACAGTGTGTGATCGTCTTGATGCTTTTGCTTCTTTTCCGGCGGCGATTCTTAAGTGTTTTCCCTTCGGTCTCCAAAGTTATGCGTTTTATCAAGTGCTTCTAAAGTGATTTATTTAGTGTTCAAATTGATGTGTATGCGAAGTCTTAAATTCAAGATTTTGTGATTGGAATGTTAACACGCTCAAAAACGGCAAAAATGTCAACTGATAAGAAAGAATCCGTAGCTATTGTGGATACAATAAAATTTGTATAGCTATTGTGGATACAATAAAATTTGTGGATACAATAAAATTGTGGATACAAATAAATTTTCCAATAGACAAATATCTTCTATTGTTTGAAGAGAAATGTGCCGCAAAGAACATACCAGAAAAGGAAAAGAAATTTGTTTTCTCAGAGTGTATTAGAGGAGAGGCTTTAGCCCTCTATTTACGTGATTGTTTAGATAAAGACTGGGACAACATAAAGGTTATTTTCGAGACATACTTCACAACATCGGAATCTGTTACTTTTAGTGATTTTGTGTCTTTAAACTACGAGAAATTTAATAATATTGATGTTTATTTTCGTAATAAGTTGAAATTAGGAGCCAGCTTGAAACTAACAGATTCCACAATGGTGGAAGCACTTACGGAAGGACTTCCTGAGCCTCAAAGAATGCTGTTAACAGTGCAAAAAATAGACACACCGAAAGACTGGATTACTCTTGCTAGGAAACTGTTTCCAGTTAAGATGCCGTTAGATGGTCTAGGAAATAGTAATTACCAATTTGTTTCTCCAAGGCAAACTGTTCCGAGGTGCTATTATCCCAGACCAGTGCAAGCCACTCCTTATCAAAGTTTTCGTAGTGTGAGACCTTTTAATTATCAACAAGTGCAATACCGACCTCTACAGTATGCGTATCGGCCAATTCGATATCCACAATTACCTGCTATTAATTATAACACGGTTCCTAAAAGAGAAGTTAAAAAATGATATTACTTTAAAGTGAATGTCCAAATTGGACAGGAAAAAATTCCCAGTATTATTGATACGGGATCGCAAATTAACGTTTTACCGTTAAAAAGTTTTAATAAAATTGGTGAAAAATTTAGAGAAATTTCAGTGAAATCCCATGATAAAATATTTTCAATATCTAGTCAAGTTCATATAGAGAAAATAATCAAAGTAAAGTGTAAAGTAGGTAAAATAGAAAATAATGTGATATTTTATGTAGTAGATTCAAATTTGAATTATTTATTGCTTTCATCACCATGTGTTTCATTATTTAAATTACAATTGAATTTTCATAATTATGAAGTGTATCAGCTTGGAAAACAGGTAAGTAAAAATGTTAAAGTAGACAAGTTTTTCCAAAATAATTATGTATGTAAAAATGATATCAGTGCTGAACAATCTAGTAAATATTTTGATAATAGCGAAAATTTTGTATGTAAAAATGATCTTAGTTCTAAAAATTGTGGTAATTATTTTGAAAATAGTAAAAATTCTGATAGTAAATTACAGAAATTGTTGAATGATTATAACCATATATTTGCAAAAAGTAAATATGATGTTGGTTGTATAAGGGTTGAACCTCCCAGAGTTATATTAACTTCTGAATTACCAATAGCCTATAGACCATATAGAGCATCTCCTAAAGATAATAGTGAAATTAAAAAACAAATAGATGAATTGTTAAAAGCTGGAATTATTAAACCTTCTTATAGTCCTTATGCTGCTCCTGTAACTTTAGCTTATAAGAGAGACGAGCAATCCAGAAGCAGATTGTGTATTGATTTCAGGAAGCTTAACCAAATTACTAAAACTGATTCTGAACCTATTCCTAGAATTGATGCTGTATTAGATCAATTAACAAATGCAAAAATCTTTTCTACATTGGATTTGGCATCAGGCTAATCAGGCTATTGGCATATTAAATTAAATGAAAAGGATACTGAAAAATTGGCATTCACTACAAATTTTGGACTGTATGAGTTTACTAGATTACCTTTTGGTTGGAAAAATTCCCCAGCTGTTTTCCAACGAGCTCTTAGACAAATTTTAAACAAATATCAGATTCAATTTGCTTTAAATTATTTTTATAGTATTCTCTCCAAATTTTGATGAACATTTAAATCATCTTAAAATAATATTTGATATATGTGAGAAAGAGAATATAAAATTAAAACAATCTAAATGTAATTTTGCTAAAGAAAAATAAATTTTCTAGGATATGAAATTCAAGCAGGTAAATACCAGCCCAGTAATGCAAATATAGAGGTTATTAAGAAATTGCAACCCCCTAAAAATATCAAAGAATTACAAAGATTTTTAGGAAGAATAATGTTTTTAGTTATTCTGATTCATATAATTTATCTTATATATATATATATATATATATATAAATAAATATATATGTATATATATATATAATTAAGTATTAATTATTAATATGTATATATTATATATATATGTTATATGTATAATAATAATTATACATATAACATATATATATATAGTATATACACATATATATATAAAAGATATGGTGTATTGGAAAAAGTCCTATTTTATGACAGAATGCCAATGTTAGAAAAACGCTACGCGTAAGTCTAATATATATCCTAAGTCGCTCTTTCGAGACATGAAAAACGCAATTAAATTTTGTCAGTAGGCTCAGTAGAACGGAAGATATAAAACTTTTTTTGTTGCAAAGTGTACATCATTTGTCGACATCGAGTGTTCCGTAACTGTCTGTCGCAATAAAAGAAAAATTATTTTTGATTACCCTCATGTAAATTCTTAAAAACTTTCTTCCAAGCGATATTCTGTGACCAGCACGCTTATCATACTCTGCAAGGTTTAATCGCTCCCTTTGGAGACATCTGAAAACCGTGAATCAGAGAAAACTCGAGATTCATAGAATTGAGATTGTCTTAGAAATCCTGTAGGATTATAGAGTCAGATTACTTTTCAATGTATTTTGGAGAAAAGTTTTAAAATGAGGTTTGCTGAATGTTGAAATTTATGTAAGAAGGAATAAATACATCAGTTTAGTAGATCGTACACAGATAATTATTTTAATATAATTTCCTGTCTGTTTTTCGAAGTGCTATTACAAGAATATATTCTTGAAGTTTTGCATAGTTGATTTCCGAGTTCGGATTCAAAATGCATACGATGGGAATTATATATTTATTTATGTATATTCGAACAATGTTATTTTTAATATAAATGAGTTTTGTCACAATGGTCAAATTCTGCCATTATGTACTATATTAGTTGTATTAATGATTTTTCAATGAGAGCTACGAATGATCCACTGAGAGTTTCCTATCTGCACAGTAACAGTTTTGATATTTATGGAAAATTCAGTTGACCATTTACTCCAAATTAAGGCAATGGACCAAGAGACGATTTCTAGCTAATAATGATAAAATCTGCCACACGTGATTCAGTTTTAGCTAATAATGATAAAACGTACCACATATCAATGTGATCTTAATAAGTGTTTCTTCCTAGCTCTCGCAGTAAAGCTGTCGCTGTTTTAAATCTCGTTTTACCTCTACGCTGTACTTAAAAAGTCCTCCACAAAGGCATCCATCCCTTAAGGCAGATAGCCCTCGAGTGCTTTGTCGTAATCTAACAAACCAAACAAAACCAAACCTCTACGCTGTAAAAGTAATTCCTGCCCACTGATTATCTATAATTAATTGCTCGGCTCTCATTGCATGCATTGATTCGCGAAAGAACGATCTATTATGATTATGTAATGAAAACTAGATATTTCAACAATTGACTTTAGGACATTGTTAATTTACTTCTGAGGTTAAAAAAAAAAAAAAAAAAAAAAAAAAAAAGTATCACGCATTTGTCAACAGTTGTTTTTAAAACGAGCGCTTTGTATTTTGCGTTTAAGTGTTACGATTTTCACCATTAAAACTTCTTCGAGTTTCGTCTTAATTTGAAAGTAAAATTAATAATAAGCATTAAATTGTAGCTGATGTGGACACCTAATGACTTCCTTGTGCGGCCTATTAAATTATACAAATCTTTTGTTGCATTTCATTTAAATTTATTTTCTCGAATTTCATTAAAGATATATTTCTCATTCAATTAATTCAGCTTTCACTTCGCGGTAAGGCAAAAATGCATAAAAGTCAAAAAATTGTAAAATACAGAAAACTATAAACACCAAATACATTTAAAAGCAATTTTTTTTAAAATTTACAATTAAAGTTTCTACCAGAAAACAAGCTATTCGGCCAAGGGGCAGAAAGACCAATTTTTCGGTGCACAAAGCTCAAAGTTTAAAGACACTGAAGTTGGTGCAAAAACTGACTTAATTTACTATTCTACTAAAAGAGCTTCAAATGTAACCAAATGGTGGATTCGTTAGGCTTAGCACCACTTAAACAACTTTTAAATTGTTGATAATTCTAGCACTATTGCATGCAGATTAACTAAATCCATGGAAATCTTAAACGGGATATAAGAACAACATTTCAATCACTTTTAAAGCAAAAAATGCACGATTTACCAACATATTTACACAACTTACACATCTAGACAATTTACCAACATAAAAAAAATATATATATATGCTTCTGGTGCGGCTGATTGCAATCAAAACAGGAGGTGCACAGCTACATGTCATAACAGTTCAAATTACAAAAATCAATGTTCTGAGGCTACTCATTTTTGACTTATGTGAGATCCATACATACGTACGTATTCCAGAGAGGTTAAAATTGATATTTTCGTTGAAATACGATACCTGAAATTATTCGCGATTACAATACTTCATTTACTTCGTACAAGGAATTAAAAAGAAAATTCTATTTTTAAAATCTAAATTAGACCAGCTTTTAATTCATAGATGATGTTTCTGCCCCCCTTATGGGCAATATATGTTATTTTTTAGTGTTGTAATAGTTTATTAAACAAATTGTAGGATCTTATGAAGAAAGCTGGCTAAATATACTATCAAAGCAGATATCTTTTTTCTTAACTTAAAAATAGACGTTCGTCTAACGTACAGGGTTTTAAACTATTTCCTTCACAATGCATCAAAACGAAAATAAGAAAAGTTAGTCAGATGTCACTTCCTTTGCATGAGAAATGATCTACAACAGACCTATATTTGTATCCTGTTGTATATATTAATGGAACAGTGCTGAAGGAAAAAACATACGATACCGGGATTTCTATGAAGGGTAAGATGGTTACTACTTGATTGTAAAAAATATACGATATATAATAAAATATATAATAATAATAATATTGTTAAAGTTTTTCTTTTGACACCAGTTGTTACGTAATTTTCTTCTCCTTTACTTTCGTACGTTACGGGGTTCGTGCAGATTGAGTGAATAATGGCAACACTACTTGATGGAGTGTCAAAACACTCTTTATTTAGCCAATATTAATCAAAACAGATCCAAAGTCACTTTTTACAGTCGTCGAAGATCTACTATACACCTCGTTGGAACAATCAGCAACGCAGCCTTCAGGGCAACAGGCTATTACGGTGGAGACAGCTTCGCTGCAAAGCGTGAGAGTACAGCTCCCGACTCTGCTCTGTTTTTGGAACTCCACGTAATCTCGAGACTCTCCAGGCTACAACTCGCGATGCACTTACGACACACAGAGCGATACAACTCACGACACACAGAGCATAGCTCCCGACTCTTCGGTTCAGTCGTTCCCGGAACTTAACACACTCACGACGATGCACTAACCGCAATACACTAAGAGACTCTTCGATGCACTCGACGACCCACTTGGCACTCGCTGGCCGGCTATCAACTCGAACGTCTCCGCATAGACTAATTAGATGAGTCACACTAACTCGTCCTCTCGACGAGGCACTTTCATTAACTGACTGCGGACCAACAGGGTTTTTATAGCTTTCGGCTTGTGTTCGAGAACATTCTACGCTAAACCGGTAAGAATTCGTTTCAGAAAATTCTCCATCCGTCCACGGAATATCGCCAATTTTGTCGCCAAATGGGCGATTTCTCGGCAAATGTGGCAACCATGCCTTCCCTTTCCATATAATGGCAACCCTAAACTTGCTTTGCGGGGAAGCTATCTTACGGCACCAGGACATTTCGTAACAATATAATAAAATATATAATAATAATATAATAATATATATAATAATAAATATATCTAAATAAGAAAAAGTATTGGAAACCCTTTCTATGAAGGTTAAGAAGGTTACTACTTGGTACTTGAAGATTCAAGTTCGTGCAGATAAAAATTATGTTTAATAGTATTACAAGTTAATCAACAATAGTTGATAATACAAGGATTTGATAAGCTCGTGAATCAAATTTGAGATAATAATAGATATGACTACGAAAACTGATGACTTGAATAGCTGGATAATTCCGTTTATTTGATAGATTTTACGAGACGAATATCTGGTCCAATCCACATATCTCAACAAATGAAGAATGTCAAAGTATTCTTTATCAGGCATCGCAGGTGTTTGCAGAAATGAACAATGGAGATCCAAGACAGTCCTTGTTTGACTTACATCATCCTTTCCTCCGTCCAAGGATACCTTATGAGATCATTTTTGTTATGGGAGGCTGGAGTGCAGGCAGCGCCACCAATATCATGGAAACACTTGACGTCAAGAGTGAAAGATGGTACCTGGCTTTGATTGCAGATTCCGTTCCAAGGTGATATGCTGTTTGAATCCTCAAATTTCGTTATTTTTCTAGGGCAACTTTTAATCAAGAAACACTCGTTTGCTCCTTTCTTAACCAAAAAGGATTCTTCTCTTTTCGCACAATAAAAACATTCCATAAGAGTAAAATCAATGATGAAACTATATTTAACTTCTCTACTAAAATTTTTATGAACATTTATTGAAAATGCTACAATTTGTTTTAAAATTAAAATCTGGTTTTTAAAAGTTATATTGAAAATGAATTAAATTTAACCTCAGGTTTACTCTCAACCTTTCGTTCATGATATTCATTGCTCATTAAAATTATTCCCGCATTTGAGAGAGTAAAGCTGAGGGACATTATCAAGAAAATGTTGACATCACTATCTTTAGAGAATTGAAAATTGGTAGTTTAATTTTAATAGCTTTAATTCGTTATTTAATTATTTCAGCTGTAGTTGAACTAATATCGATGTATTTAAAGTTGAATTATAACAAAATGAGAAGTTGTTAACATTAAGTAGATGGTTTTTCCATTTCATGGAATCTAATCTTTTTTCGCCAACGGATTGTAGAATACTGATTCGTCACAGGAAATTATTAACGTTAAAATACCAATATTGTTACTTTCTACGGGTTCGCGGATTTGGAGTAATTGATGATAACACTTGATAAAGAATCAAAACACAATTTATTCGCCAGTAAGCAGGACAGTTCAAAAGACACTTTTACACTCGTCGAAAAACTACGACAAACACGCTGAAGCACTCAGCAACACAACCTTCAGACTATAACGATTAAGACAGCTTCATTGTAAAGCTCTGAAGTACAGCTTCCGACTCGGTCGATCGCTTTCAAGCTAATCTCTGAAATTAAAGACGCTACACTCCCCGTACAGGTAGGGTATATATAGCTTTAACCTATCTTCTAGAATATTCTATATAATAATATAGATAAAAATATGTAAATCAGCATTATAATTTAATTTAGCCATAACCTATTAATTCCTCGTTTTTAATTCGGATATTTCTTCTCTGTATTATAAAAATAGAAATAACTTTTCTGGACTGCGTCATTTCTAGATCAATCAATCTCACGTGGCTTGCATACTCTGATGACGTAGCTAATTCGGAGCCTGAGCTCAAAAATTCGAGAACTGCAACTTTTATAGTAACAGGCTGCCATATTGGATAACAGCGCACTTTAGCTTCTACCTCTCTTCCTAAGACGCTATTTCGCTCAGTCCTCTTCCTATCTCAAAATTATCAAAAATTTAAATGTTCCTGAATAGGCACAATTGGAGTGCCAACATAGAAATTGTGGCTGCAAATGTGAACTGAAATAAAGTTGAATATTTTATCCATCTTGACTGACATGTTTGCTGTTCATTACGGATTAAATATTCTATGTTCTATGCCATCAAAATAAAAAAAAGTAATAAAAATTTATCATTTATATAATTAAAAATTTATGAAATGAAAGTTAAATAATTTTCATTTTACCCTTTTGATTCTTATTTAATCAATTTTTAACTTTTACTTTCTTCATTTTCCTTTTACGACTTTGTTGATTGGAATTTATGTTGTCTTCAAATTGTAATTTTTAGTTTTCTTAATTGCCATTCTTAATTCTTAATTTATTAGAATTTTATATAGGAGTATTTCCATTTCATTCGTTTGATAATATATATAAAGAAAGAAACAAAAATTTATCGAATATATATATATATATAGGTCAAGATGAGTATTCAACTAATCAGTAAGAAGATCCGAATTACACCCAGCTTTGTTTCCGAAATACATTATCATAGTAAGGTACAAAACAATATTTAATACTAAAACAAAAAGTGAACCTAAATTGAGTTAAGTACTAAAAAGTAGACAAACAAAAAAGGTAAACAAGAAAACAAAAATGCATATGTTAATGTCTTTTGTTTGAGGTTTCACAACAGAGCTTGTCAAGGGAAAATTTTTTGAAACTTCATACAAAGTTGATTAACTAGACCAGCTAAAACAAGTTTCGTTCCCATATATATATATATACTAGAAAGCCTAGCGGTCATACGAAATGACCGCTGTTCTAGATATTATAAATTGTAATCAAAATGATTTGTGCAAAGGTGTCTGCTAATTTAAACTGAATTACCCAAGGCAGGCGGCGAGGACGCCCCTTTACTTACTGCCCCACGGGGTTTCTCCCTTCTATTTGCTTAATTGCTTAAAGTAGAGTGCAATCAAGGAAACCACTGGCGATATATTTCTTAAGAGCCACCGTTAGCTCAGTCAACAAAGTTTAAATAATGAAATGTTATTTCACATGTCACAAATTTTTTTGTACACAACATTTCTTGTGTAGATCTTTGCATCATTTTTAAGTTCGCCTTGCAGAGGACCATCCATTATTTTTAATTTTACGTCCGTTCTTTCACGAACTCTTGAACAGGCAATATAAAGTTGACCGTGTCCAAATGCAGGCTCAGGTAAAAAAATGCCAACACGCTTAAGCATTTGGCCCTGAGACTTATGGATGGTCATAGCAAAGGCAAATTTTACAGGAAACTGTCTAACGTCTCAATTGAAACGGCAACCCTGTGCCGTGGCAACTTCATCCCGTTGGCTATTACAGTTACGCAAGCAATCAATAAACAATCGGCGACAAACACACACTTAAGCCGCATATTTATATATGGAGTGAAGTAACATCATCTCCTCTGAAACAGCTGGCTTCCGGGCTTAGCAAAGCCCACTGTTGGATTCCGCAGGTCCGTGTCACTCCATTTTGACCATTCGCGTCTTCTTGGGACTTTAATTAGCCGGGATATTAATTAAAAACTAATTTTTCCCAACGTTTTCCCCACATATTCCACTTTCTTTCTTGGGTTTTCCCTATTAGAGGGATTTGGCTACGTGCAAACTTCTTTTTTCCCGAATATCTACGGAACGGCGCCGAGGTGAAATTCGAGACGCGTATCCTCGGATTCCTAAAAATTCTCCGAATACATCGATACCGTTCTCATCTTCTTACGACTTTAATCGGCCGAGATATTAATTAATCATTACTTTAATCGGCCGAGAATCAATAAACTATCGGCGACAAACATACACTTAAGCCGCATATTTATATATGGAGTGAAGTAACATCATCTCCTCTGAAACAGCTGGCTCCCGGGCTTAGCAAAGCCCACCGTTGGATTCCGCAGGTCCGTGTCACGCCATTTTGACCATTCGCGTCTTCTTGGGACTTTAATTAGCCCGGGATATTAATTAAAAACTAATTTCCCCCAACGTTTTCCCCACATTATTCCACTTTCTTTCATGGGTTTTCCCTATTACAGGGATTTGGCGACGTGCCAAATTTTTTCTCGAATATCTACGGAACATTCATTTTTCTCGAATATCATTCTTTTTTCTCGAATATCTACGGAACGGCGCCGAGGTGAAATTCGAGACGCGTATCCTCGGATTCCGAAAAATTCTCCGAATACATCGATACCGTTCTGATCTTCGTACGACTTTAATCGGCCGAGATATTAATTAAAAACTGCAGAAACGTTTATTTCCGCGCTCGTTTTGCCGAATGGCAACAATAAACTATCGGCGACACACACTTTAGCCGCTTATATATATAAAGATATATATATAAAGAAAAATTAAACCTTTGAAATGATAATCAGCTGACTGATACAACTGTCGAAAATATTCTAACATAAACTTAAGCGAAAGTTTTTATAAAATCTCTAAGTTCTAGCGTTGTTTTGCGGCATGTCATCGCTAAATCTTTGTTACAATTCTAAAATTCTATAATCATTGCCCTTTACCCACAGAAAATACTAATTAATTTCTTCTTTTTTAGGGCATATCATGGTATGCTTTGGCATCAAAGTAAAATATATGTTATTGGGGGCTTTGATGGCAATCAGTGCTTCAACAGTGTTCGTCGTTTTGATCCAGTGACTCACATCTGGGAGGAGCGCGGCTGCATGCATGTACAAAGGTGTTATGTGAGTGTTGCCAAAGTCGACGATTATATCTACGCGATGGGAGGTTACGATGGCCATCGTCGTAATAAATCCTGCGAAAGATACAATCCGGAGAGCAATCAGTGGTCTTACATCAGCAACATGAATCATATAAGGAGCGATGCCAGTGCAGATTCTCTTGACGGTAGGGAGCTACTATGATTTACGAACCAGAACCTCAATAATATTCAAAGAGTAAAGTCGTGAAACAGTTTTCATCAGAAATTTATGGTTTACAATGCCTTAGTCAGTTGCAGTATCATTTAATTACGAGAATTTTTAAATGCCCTTCTGTGTGTACACTCAAATGAGTGGTTAGAGAGGAATATATCAAATTTTGAATCGATAAACTACTTAACTTGATTTGTTTCCTTAAATTATTTGAATTCGGATAAAAATTTTTTTAGACATTCCCGGTTAAAAAGAACACCAGAAATTCAACATTTTAGGCTCGTTTGAGAAATATTTTGAAATTTGTTATCTACATATAAATCCTGCGAAAAATACAATCCGGAGAGCAATCAGTGGTCTTACATCATCAACATGAATCATATAAGGAGCGATGCCAGTGCAGATTCTCTTGACGGTAGGGAGCTACTATTATTTACGAACCAGAATCTCAATAATATTCAAAGAGTAAAGTCGTGAAACAGTTTTCATCAGAAATTTATGGTTTGCAATGCCTTAGTCAGGCAGTATCATTTAATTACGAGAATTTTTAAATGCCCTTCTGTGTGTACACTCAAATGAGTGTTTAGAGAGGAATATATCAAATTTTGATTCGATAAACTAATTAACTTGATTTGTTTCCTTAAATTATATGAATTGATATAACGATTTTTTGTAGACATTCCCGGTTAAAAAGAACACCAGATATTCAACATTTTAGGCTCGTTTGAGAAATGTTTTGAAATTTGTTACCTATATATATTCTGAGTAAAACATTTTAAGGGAGAATAACTAAAATATATTTCTGCTTTTTAAACCTTTCATTTAATGAAAGACTAAAATAAAGTGGTTGTAAGAGCACCTGTATCTCTTTTCTTGATAAAGAGTTAAACTGATAGTTGAAATTTAATACAAAGATATTTATGTCGTATACATGTCCGGCAAAATACAGCTTTATTAACCATTCTTCTAGTTTTATCTCAGCTTTAATTTGAAACTAGAACTCCAGTTTAGAAACTGCCTAATTTGAAACTCTAATTAAAACTAATTTAACATTAAACTTTTAAACAATTTTAATTGAAAACTAGAATTAGAGCTGAGAAAAATACTAAAAGGGAAAGATGGCTGCCTCCTTTTTTCTTTCTTTCAGAAACTAACTTCTCAGAAGTCGATTAATAATTTAATAACTCAGAATAAAAATTATCGAGTGCTTTTCTTAGTAAGAAATGGAAGTATGTAATATAGCATAAGATAACAAACGTAAGAAACATAAGAAATATTTTTATCAGAAATATTTTTGCTGCTTTATTTCAAATGATTCTGATATTTCCAATGATCCTAAGGAGTGAGATGACTTCGTGGAGGATTTCTAATGGAAATTGGCTCGTATTTATATTACGCGTGGGAAAAAAGCCATAAAAACTTCTATGCAATCAGCGCATACACTGAGGACCAATACTGGATTTATGATTCTGTTTATCTGTTTTTGATCGCAGGATTCCAAATTTTTATTTACATTTTTTTCCTTACAGTACAAAACTGCGGGAAGACCTATATAAAATTTTTAACTCATTAGCTGAAACAGATTATTAGTTTCATCCGTTACAATGATTTATCATTTAACGCCTTATACAAACTTCCCTTTTATAGAAATTTATTGTTATTGTCGTTGTGACTAATCTTGCTTGTCTGATATCAGAGGAAGCCTATGAAATTCATCGTGGCAGGGAGGCAAAATTTCGCCTGTCGTTGGCAAGAGCCTTTGGCTCCATACAGGTGACAGTTCCGCTCTCCCAGTCTTGAAGGAGAGCAACATGGAGGGACAAGTCAGAGGGTCTACCATCCTTCTTCCCTTACCATGAAACTCTCGAGAGGACTTTTGGCTCCCCGCGTATTTAGAGCGCCCTCATGCCGCACAAACACTACAACATACGTGCGATCTCTGGGATTCGAAACCGGGCCCTTCAGTTAGCATAGCTAACTGCTTTCGCGGTTGACCAAGGGCGAGGTTGCCTCACCCTTGTCCCGGCTGTGACTAACATATTAGTTTAATTTATGATATTAAAAATTATGTTGTTCCTTACATTTGTACGTGAAGCAAGTGTCTCATTTGCCTAGCCCTTGGAATAGTTTTGCTGAAGATAATAATCAAAGTAGCATTTTTTAGAATTTGCAATGCATTAAACTTCCTTTTATCTTTTCTGCCAGGTAAAATATACATAGCTGGTGGCTTTAACGGTTCTCAAGTCCTGGAAAGTGCAGAATGCTACGATCCGGAGACGGACGAATGGACATTGATCACTACTATGAATTCGCCTCGGAGTGGAGTTAAATTGGTTGCCTACTGCGATGTTTTGTATGTCATTGGAGGATTCAACGGAAATAACCGACTGGCTACTGGTACGTTGCGAAAGGTGAAATAAAGTATTTAGTCACAAGTAAATCAAGAATAATATTTTCGATTCTTGCGAAATTTAAATTTAATACTGCCTACAAACTAAGTCTGTGTTGGATTATGTAAACAGATAAATATTATTCAAACGTTTATTGGTAAGTCAAAAAATTTCATAAATTCAATTTTAATATCATTTTTCTTCGTTTGCCCTGGGGAGATGAATATGTATTTCATAACGATTTCTTCCATTTCAAAGATGCTTCATATTGTATCTTCTCCAGTCAAAAACCTTCCAGAAAGTTTCAAATCTTCCGCCTAATAAGTGCAGCAGGTGAAGGTAGAAGCTAGGCCATCGGCTCTCGAATACGATAGGGGATCGAGATATCACTGCACCTTGCTGACTATTAAATTTCCGCCTTAATTTGGAAGTCTGGAGAGAAAATACACAGGGAGCGGTCCGAGTGTCTCCCACCCCTCTTTCTCGACCACCAACCTCTATATATGTTTTTTGTTCATCGTGTATTTTGAGAGCCCCCTTGCAGCACAGACACTTTGCCAAAGAAAAATCCATACGTTCTCTGGGGTTCGAACCCGGGATCTTTTGTACGGCACTAGTCCGTCAGGGCGGTTAATAAGCGAAATACGTTCGATTTCGATAACATCTACGTTAAAAAAAGTAAAGATTTTCAAGCGAATCTCAGTTAATATATTCTACTTTAGTGGACACTTTCCATTAATGGACATTCAGTGAACATTTCCGATAGCGAGCAAAAGCTTTGTTCTGGTAACAGGAGGCTCGACTGTGCTAATTTCTCTTGTCATAATAAGCAGTAGTAGCCGTGAAGTGATTGATCGTTTAAATTTTCTACTGCGGAATAAAGAAGTTAAAATATACGCTATATTTCCATGAATATTCATGCAGCTTTCAGAAACTGTTCTTCAGCTTTTGCTGCACAGTATATTTTTTCTGACAATCTGACATTAATTTTTAACACATTACACACTGGCATGTCAAAAATCATGGGATTCTTCTTATGTGAAGCCTCTAGTTTAGCGAAGTGCAGCAACTCGACAGGGCATAATTGTTAGAATACAAGTTAATTAATCGGTGGATGTCCCTAAGACAGATGATCAACTATGCTGCTCCAAAACAGTCCATAGCTTATAGTAGTAGGTGTAAGATGTGGTTGTAGTAGGTGTTGGATCTTGTGAATGTATCCCACTCAAATGGGATCATGTTTGACTGTATAGATGGCTAAGTCATATTGTTTAAACGGCTAACCATAAAGATAAAAAAAAAAAAAAAATAAAATCTGAAATGTTTCAGATTTTAAATTACGTCCAAAGGGGCGTTTTTTAACATTTTGTGTGTTACCTTTCTTTATTAAATATCATGTTCCTCGCACTTAAACCATAAGATCCAGTGCAACAGCAATATCGCAAAATAGTTTTAAAACGAGCATATCTTTAGAATTTCCGATACAGAGACTCACGCGCTGGAGATAAAAATGTTTTTTCTGCACAACGTTGCCATTGCTCGCTTTGAAATCCTTGAGTTTGTTAATCAAAAAAGTTTTAAAAAATAGGAAATCGATCATAAAACAAATTTCAAATTTCAAATTTGGTCTTCCACATGCTCATATTCGTTGGAGGATTACGTTATTCAAAATTCGATGACTCTATGTACCGTTATTTTATGACAATGTGAGAAATATACATACATTTACGCAGATTTTCATTATTTAATTTCTTCAAATATAAAGCAGGACTCTAACATTTTTTGGCAATAGTTTGAAAAGTGAACCGACATTTATCCGTCCGACGCAAAATGCCAAAACGAAACTAATAGTCCTTCGGGATTCAAATCCCTTTGGACTAATAATAAATCAAACCTTCTTATTAAGAAATGACTTACTAACAATAAAGATTTGAAAATGGTTCTACCAAGTAGTTAAATATAGTGATTTCCTGTCAAGGACAACGAATAAAGAACCTCATCCATGCCAGGTAAACACAACTTTCACCGATATGAAGCTATTTTTGAAGTTTCCTGAGGGTCTTTTGACAGTTTGCATTTATAGAATTTGCATCTTACTCGGTCCACTGTACCTTTTTGAAAGACTACTAAGACTAAATTAACCCCTTCCAAACGTCTAGAGTCCAATGTATATATTTACGAGCCCAATTAAAGGTTAGAAACCATGCTAAACTAAGACTAAAGGCACGTGATTACGTTTTCTATTGTTACATCCCATCACTGCCAGATTTCTGCACGATCATCAGAGACATGTCTCTGGTACGTCCCTTATGACTGTGGCAATCATTTCACGCAGTATCATTCGTCTGTTATCACAAATGCTCCTTCTTAAATGTTACAAATCTCGAACTCCCAGTAGATGCTCCTTGTGGAAGGTAATGTCTTTCATGAGATACTCTTCGGTACATTCTGACACTGTGGAGCAAAAAATCTCAAAAAGTAAAACTTTCCGAAATATTACGAGCCATGCAAGGATCTCCAATTATCAGTGCGTATTCTCTATTCTCGGCTAATTCTTGTCTGATAGCCATCATCACTTTGTTAAACCATTTACAAAACAATTAAGAGTCCAACAGATGACACTAACAGCCATCATATTCTTCATATGATTTTAACGCGATACTAGTGCCATTTGTAAATTTGCATGCATGACTCTGGGCCTTTTTTGCACCACACAATTAATGATTCCTTTTCTTTCTCGTATAGATTCAATTAGAACGTTTTTCTTTAAATGCATTGAAAGTAAATAAAGTGGTCCACTTTTCGGTAGGATTTTAAATGAGTTGCCGTTTAATCTGCCTTGCTTGAACAAAATATTACTAACTTGAAAATTATGTAAATATGCCCATATATAATAATTATATGTGCGTATTTACACATATATAACACACCAAAATACCAAAATCAGTTTAGAAATCAGATTATTTATTATCTATAATATAGATTTTGAGCATTGTTTGTAGAATCTCTGAGGCTTTTCGAAGCAAGAACTAAGAAAAATCAGCTGCGCCCTTGCCTGCATTCGAACTCTAAAACATCTGATTACTATCAGGATATGCTACTGAGCATATCACGCCAGCATGCAGAAGGGCAGACAAAAATTCTCTATAAGTTTGTTTTTAATTTTGAATTATTATTAACCATATGGTATACTAAATTTATTAGTTTAAAATTTTTATTTTTTTTTTTTTTTTTTTTTTTTTTTTTTTTTTTACAAATTGAAAAATTCTCAGCTCTGGTAGTTGCAATTATTTTAAAACAATTCGTTGCTTTTATTTCGAATTGAAGATTCACAACATCTGTAGACGAACTTACAGTTTGAATTATATAGAAACTTGGAATATTTTTAAATTAATGTTAATTCTGAAGAAAAAATAAAAAGGAATTAAAATTTTTCCTAGATCTTTCAAAGTTAGAACTGAAAAAGAAGATTCAATAACTGTAACATTTTGGAAAATTTCGCCATAGTTAAAAGTATAATTAAAAGTTCCCAAAGTTTATGTTGGCGTTCGGTACGAGGCATCTGAATGTTCATGCGTCGCTTCCTTCTGCAGGTATATGCTTAGAGGGTTAAGAATAGTAAAGTGCATTTATATTCTGCATCAAAAGCTTCTCGAGTTCATTAAACCTGTTTTCTCTCTTTTATACTTCAAACCTTTGAAGATACTGTTGCTTTTTTTTTTTTAACTGACACCAGTTGTTACGTTATTTTTTTCCTTCATGTTTTTACGGCGTTTGTGTGGATTTGGAGTGAATAACGCTTTCATCAAGTGACACTTGATGAAGTATTGAAACAGACTTTATTTAGCCACTATTAATCAGAACAGCTCCAAAGTCGCTTTTTACAGTCGTCGAAGATTTACTATAAACACGCTGGGGCAATCAGCGACACAGCCTTCACACTGTCAGGCAAAAACGGTGGAGATAGCTTCACTGCAAAGCACCAGAGTACAGCTCCCAGCTCTGCTCGGTTGTTCTCGGAACTCCACGTACTCTCGAGATTCTCCACGCTACAACTCGCGATGCACTCGACGACACACAGAGCACAGCTCCCGACTCTTCGCTTCAGTCGTTCCCGGAGCATAACACACTCTATCGACGATGCACTAACCGCGATACACTAAGAGACTCTTCGATGCTCTCGACGACCCACTAGGCACTCGCTGCCCGGCTGTCAACTCGATCGACTCTGCGCGGACTGACTAACTCGAGACTAACTATCTCGCACTCTAGACGAGGCACTCTCTAACTACAAACCAGCAGGGTTTATGTAGCTTTCGGCTTTTGTTCGAGAAAATTCTGGGCTAAACCGGTAAAAATTCGTTCCTGAAGGTTCTCCATCCGTCCGTGGCATATCGCCAATTTCATCGCCAAATGGACGATTTCTTTCCAAATGTGGCAATTTTAGCCTCCTTGCTATTTTATGGCAACCCTAAAACTGCTTTGCAGGGAAGCCATCTTACCGCGCATGTACATTTCGTAACAAATCTTTTCTACTATAATAAAAGAAAGAGTCTCTGTGTGTGTGTGTGTGTGTCTTTCGTTCGCGCTGCGTGTAAGCTAATAGACCCACAGCTACGAAATTTAGTACATAGGTGCATCTAGACAAGAGCCAGTGCACCTCGAAGCAATTTTTTTCGAAATTCGAATTATAATTTTTTTAATTTTATGTATTGAGACGAAATCGTGTCATTTTAAGACATAATGGGCTAGAGGAAAGCGAGATTTTACTCTACACACTCTATTTTTACATCGTCATGAAATGTAGGCACTTAGCTATTTTACGAACTTAAAATAAATTTCGTGTTTCAATAAATCGATTAAATACGAATTTATTTAACAAAGGGAGCTTAACACCTTTTCAAAGGGATTTTTTTTTAAATTTATTTTTAAAAATGTACAGTTTATTTTTCTTTGATTTTTGGACACGTTAAACTTTCATCCTTGCGACTGTTTTTACAAAAAGAATTTTGGAAAAATGATAATATTTTGTATTTAAAAAAAATTTAAATGAAGCCTCCGAGTACACTTCTCACATCTTTAAAAATGTGATTTTAGAAACAATTTTCCTTTCTTGTTGATAGATTTTTGATGAAATCGCATCATTTTGAATAGTTTCATTCTTCTAGAAATATGGGTTTGGCAACAATTTTTCATTGTATTTCTTATGTCACTGTTTTTAAGAGATTGGCATATTTCATTGTCGTTTTTTACTTCCTTGTACGAAGTAAAAAGGAAGTATTGTAATCGAGAAAAGTTTCAGGCAACATATTTCAACGAAAATATCCATTTTGACCGCTATCGAATGCAATTTAACGATGTTTTTGCGTAATATCTGTACGTAAGGACAGAATAAAATACTCTTTTCCGCCCAAACAAATTATAAAACTGCTTTAAAATGAATTCTGAAGAGAATTTTTCGTGACGTCTCTACGAACGTATGTGCGTACGTACGTATCTCGCATAACTCAAAAACGAGCAGCCGCAGAACGTTGAAATTTTGTATATAGGACTGCTAATACATGTAGATGTGCACCTCGTATTTTGGTTGCAATCGGCGGCACCAAACGTATATAAATATATTTATATACGTTTTATTTATATACGTTTTTATTCAGATTTTATTCTCCTCTCCGGGCAATCACTTGGCGGTTACTGAGCAATCACCTTGAAATTCACGTGAGGAGTACTGTTGCCATATCAGTGATCATGATGGGAGGTTCAAATTTTAAATATCGTAACGTCTTAGACTATTATACGCATTTAGCTCAAGTGCAAAGGTACTTTCTGACCACACTTTCAGAGTAAGCATAGATTCGTTTTGCATAGATTCGTTTCAGAGTTTCGTTCATAGCATAGATTCGCATAGATAGCATAGATTCGATCAGCATAGATTCGTTTCAGAGTAAGCATAGATTCGTAAGTAGAAAGTTTGAATCTGTTTGCGGTACTAGGCCAGTCTTGGTGATTGGCTATCGCCTAATACTTGACTAGGCATAGATAAAAGCATCTGTTAACCATAGGTTAAATTGTTTGAATTTACAGGTGATAGGTGACAGGTGAGAGCAAAGTCCGGACGCATATAAGCATTCTGTACCACGTGACGCACATAGGGAAAAATCCCTCCTCGTGATTGGCTATGGCTCCCGGTGACATCATTTCCTCTACGCTCAAGAATGCCTTGACTTTGCTTGAACTCGAGGGTATACCTCTATACGTTTGTTTAAATTTTGATAGCATACCAAAAAGATTATTACGTGCTTTACATTTTTGTTACTGTGAAATTACACTTCTTAGAATACCTTGGTATGGCGAATTTAATATAAAAAAAGTAGTGATTTTTTTTTAGAGAGAAAAGTGTTATTTCTCCTTGCGCTAACTTGGTAAATGTGTATTAAGTAAATAGATTTTTAATAATTGGATTCTTAATTTAAGACGTTTCATAG
The DNA here is from genome assembly GCF_010614865.2 of Stegodyphus dumicola. Lineage (NCBI taxonomy): Eukaryota > Metazoa > Arthropoda > Arachnida > Araneae > Eresidae > Stegodyphus > Stegodyphus dumicola. Next base: position 122,612 of record NW_023318881.1, on the reverse strand, counting down.
TTAAGCTGTTGTTAGCATTACTTCATGTACATTATATAACCATTTTCTGCAGATGCAATCTCCGAAAACAATCTCTCCGATGATTCAAGTCAGTTTTCGGAAGTAGCAAAAACGACGTTGGGAGCTAAAATAGTACAAGTAAATTCACAATATTTATAATCAGTCTGAAAAGTAAAAGTTATTTTTGAAGTTAGACTAATATAGATTTGGAACAGAGAAATAGAGATACGTATTTAAAACTTAAAAATATTACTTAAAAATATTGCCCATTTTTTTAATGTGTAACATCTTTTGTACTTTCGCATAAAATTAGTTTTTATCAGAGAAGGAAGTTTATTTTTTTATACACATAAATTAAATTCAACGACAATATTGAATGCGCTTTTTCATTTAAGGCAACAGAATTTTAGAAATGACATGGAAGTTAAAGAAGGAAATAACATAAAATTTGCAGAGGAAATATTTTCTGCAATGTGAAAGGAACAGAATGCAACAAAATTGCTATAATGACAATATATTTACTGGCACACAATGCTTTTATAATTGGGCTAAGATAATCGCGTTTTGGTTTTTGCACTAAATTCATGAACTTGCATTATTTATATAATCTAAGCGTTTAAAACTGCTTCTTATATTAACAGCGCCGAAAGATTTTACAAGTATAATGTTATTATTTCATGAAACAAGAAGCCATCTGCAGAACGCTGCGGTTGAATGTTTTCGTTTCAAAGAAAATAAACGATAATTTTCAGACTTCCGTATCACTCATGCGCGTCATTCAACGAAAACAAAACCGTATGAATCCCTCCTAAACGGCATTACGTCAAGAGAAAATGATATCATGGGAAAGTATGTCCAATCACAAGTACGGAATTTTCACTATGCGCGTGGCGCGGTGCAGACTGCTTATATGCGGTCCGGACACCCGGGCGGCTTTCACTGAACTACGCTTGAATGTCCTCCTACTCATCCGCTTTAGCGCTGCGGTGCCACACCCTGGACTGAACACTGGTAGTTCGGTTTGAGGTTCGAATCCCGCGAACGGGCTGGCTGCATGGGCGTTTTCGTGGTTTTCCCCATGTGTAACGTGTATACGAGCCAGTTTGCCCTTAGAAAGTCCCTCCACGAAAGGCATCCCTCCCCTTAGGCAGATAGCCCTAGTGTGCTTTGCCATAATTAAATACACCACACCACCACCGCCACAACCTGGATGTCGGCTATCGTCTGGATCCTGCAACTGTCCAGAAAAACAACATTGCCAAATGGGCTGATGCTGAAAGACAAATGAAATGCGGATTCTAAGAATACCAATGCTTATTATACAGTATAGAGATACTTTACATAAAAAAATATAGAGATACTTTACATAAAAAAATATGTGTTACTATGTTGAATTTCGACAGTAGTAAGTAATACATCATTATACATCAATAGTGCACTCGATATATTAATGCATACAATAATAAAATTTTCTAAGACATCCTGCAGAGCAGTACCAGTGCACATTATGCAACTTATAACTATATGCATTATGCATTAATAATACATCCATACATATATTACATTAAGACATACAAAACATAAAAGGTGCACTCAATATATTAACCCTCTGAGCGCCATGGCCGGCTTTTACATGAAAGCATGCATTACATTAATGTATACATAACATAAAAAGTGCATTACCCTATTCGGTTACATCGGAAACTTATATATTAACATTACATTAACTTGTTATAAAGATATTAATACGTACGTAAGAGTTAGGTCTCCTATGGTTAGATGGGACCGTGTTGTGCACTGCAGAGTTCAGTGCTTAACGCTTCCAGTTTTAGCATCATTAGATGTATTTTCCTTTGTATTGAAGGTTGCTAGATCATAAATCTTTTATAAGCGGCGGTATTTGTAGCAAGTTCATTGACAGCAATTTCAAGGTGTCTGGTATTTAAGCCACATGCAGATGATAGCAGTCTTGTGCAGTATGTTCTGATTTAACCCTCCGAAATGTTGAGGTAGAATAAATTTTAAATTATTACATTTCTGTGTTTATTTGTTTTAGAGTTGGAATTCTTGGAGTAAAAACTAACTCCTAGAATACATGTTATACCTATCGTTCAATGTAATTAAATTATTTGAATTTAATTGAACCGAAGGGAACTATTAACAATAGTTGCATTATCCAATCCAGGTCCCTAGAGACACACTTAGCAGCATTTTCTAAATGATACATGCTAAGACTTGCAAATCAATATTTTCACAGAAAATCATCATGGAAAAAGACGTCTTGATCCATCATCTGTCTAGTTGGTGGTGTTTCTCGTACCCTAGTAATCATAAAAAAAAGGGAAAGAGTGAGAAGAAACATGAGAAGTCTATCTTCAAAAATAGTTCATGGCACATTTCGAAAAACTAATTCGAGAAAATACTTAAAATCACCTATGTCACATTATACATCACTGTTTATAGACAATCCTGTGAACATCAGATTAGATATATTAAAACAGGAAACATCAAAGTATTCTAATATATTTAATAATTGATATTTCATACTGAATGTTATGTACTCATTTGAAATTGGCAGTTAAAGCATAAAAATGAATTGAGAAATCAACATGATGAATATTTAACCCAAAGGATCTATCTGACTGAGAGCAATATTCTTCCTTATTCTTTTTTAAATAAAAATGGAAAAAACGCATTTAAGTTTTCGTTTTTGAAATTAAACATTAATTTCTTGCTATTAGAAACCGATTAATTAATGAACAAGGCGATAATCACAACTTTAAACTCATCAGACCTCGAATGCTTTGTTCGATAATAACATGCCGAAACAGGAAAACTGATTTCTCATTCCATGTGGCATTAATTTTTGGGTCCCAAAGAATATTTTTTAGTGCTTTATCCGTAATACTCGTATGAAAAGCCACGTTTCTAATAGCCCACTAATAATTTTCTGTGTAAATTTTCAGTTGAGAAATACGATCTTCGGGCTAAAATGTGGTTTCCCGTGGCATCCATGAATGGGCCGAGAAGTAATTTTGCTACTGCTGTTATCAATGGTCATCTCTATGTCATCGGTGGTTTCAATGGTAAGTTCCAACTCTTATTTAGCAATTGCTTACTTCCAAAACTTCTGTTAAAAAGACAGATGACAGATGACAGAAATTCATTACATTTTAACTGTTGCCTCTCCAGATTAAATATCCTTTCTATATGTGGATGTTTTTAAAATAAAGAACTGTACTTTCTTTACTTCCTAATCTTGCATTAAGTGTAAGGCATTGATTCTCCTAATCTTACTTACCAAACTGAAAAGTAAAGTACAGCCAAACAATGAATAAATATCGCAAAAATCTAAGAATAGCTAATCTAAGAATAGCTGTGTCATTTCTGGCACAAAAATATGTCAATCATTGACCTCCTCGCTGTAAGATTAATCATTTAATCTTTAACAGAGGCTGTTCACATATTTTTTAGACGATCGACTGCTTGGAATTTTTTTAACTGCAACCGTATTTTTGAAAATGAAATTATCGTCTACTAGTTGACAATTTTGCTTTCATGCAAAGGCTCTTTTAAAGAAGCAGTAGACGGAAGGCTATGTTTGTACTCTTCCCAAAGAATGTTACTCATATTCCGGTATTAAAAGATGCCATGATTTTCTGGTATCTAAATCAATAATAGATAATATTGTTAATAAAAAAGGGGAAAAAAAGTCAAAGCTGGGCTTCAAGGAAAAACATTATTCAAAATACATGTCCAAGAAAAAAACGGAATGTTCCGAATGTTGTAAGAGAAGAACTTTAATGTTATAAAAAATCGAAGTCAAAGGACAGTTGCATAATCATTAAAGTGCGCAGCGTTAACTGTAAATAAAGTGATTAACGCTGATTTGAATCTCGAAACATAACGTGCATCTTTTTTTCCGCAACATATTACCGAAGGCAGAACGAGCTGCAGAGGAAGTAAAGAAAATTATTTAGAAAATTATAAAAATTATAGAAAAAAGAAAATTATAAAGAAACAATTATTTAGACAAAAATGGAAAAACGTTGTCAAGTTAGAGGAACCTTGGGTATATTTAAGTGACCACAATATAAAGAGATCCATTTATTATGATCAAAAATAAGAAAAAATAATCTTAGAAGGTTCAAAGAATCTAAAGTAAAGTTTTGAAAGAGATTTATAATTGTTATGGTTTTTCATATAACGTCTAATTAAAAAGCAAGAGAGTGGAGAAGAATATTGAGATTAACTTCACATAGTATTAGAAATATATTTTACAGCCATATTTCAAATATGAAAGAACTTTTGTTTATCCACAGTGCTATCAATATGTAGAACTGCATCAAGACAAAGCAAGTAGCCGCACGTCAAAACTCAACTGTTAATTTTCTGGAAAAAGTGGAACAAGAGACGTGTATGTCTATCCGTGTATTATATCTTTCACTCATATCTCTACTAAATCTGATATATCATCGATGGATTTTTGCGGTTTTGGATTTTGAAAAAGCGAATTGTACGGACGTCTACCTACAACCCTCAATGGGCTTTGAAATTCTGTTCAAGAGAAATGGAATAAAATACCTGTTCCGTCACTAAAATTTATTATTATGGTGTCGTAAGATAGTAAAGAAGAAGCGTTATTAAATGGAACATTTGAAACGCAGAAATAGAAGTAAAATAACTCTGTAACTACAATGAAAATCATCTAAAAAATATGCTAACAGCCTTAGTAAATAGTCAAACAGCTGCATCGGCAGCATCTTTAACAAGGTGTCACATGCAAAGTAAGTGCTATAACCATGAAAGCCTTCAGTTCATATATTGTAATCATTTTTAATAGTTTTGCTGCGTTGAATGCATTAAACATGAAATCATTTATTTTTTCAGTTAATAATATGCTGTGTCTGGAAATGACTGCACGTAACATTTTAAGAGAACTGCTCTGTGTCTGGAATGACTCACGTAACATTTTAAGGACTCTCAATAATCTACAGCATAATGTGCTGTGTCTGAATGAATGCATGCACGCTGTCTGAAATTTTAAGAGAACTGCTCTGTAAGGCTATACAGCTCAGCGCTCTAAAGTTAAGATTGTAACTACAAATGTATTGCTTTTATATGAATAGCAAGCGGGAAGTTATATAGAACCTCCCATTAGCGGATACTTAAACCAAGACTTTTGTCAGTAACAGAAAGTGTCCGCTTTATCTGAAAGTTTAGAACATTATCGTTCAAGTAAAATACCTTGACTGTATGTGTAAGTAGAAGATATGTACACAATATGAAAAATTTTGCTATTTATAGACAAAAAGCATGCCACATTTTGTGATCATATGCCTTTCTTCTTTTGTTTGGCATGATTTTCTCGTGACCTTAAAGATAAAAAAAATGAACGTATATTTTCTAAGGTATGTTTCAGAATTTTTGACCAGAAGACAATTTTTAAGAAAAAAGAAAACTCTTAGTCTATTTCCATTGTATGCAAATAAAATAAAGGATTAATCAAATTTAAAGATTTCGGAAAATGTAGCTTTCGGTTTTAAAAATAATGTGTTTTCTTCTTCAGGAAAAAATGTCCTGGAAAATCCTTTTGTCACAGTTACGCAAAATTGCATTCCAAAAACACTAGACACCTTAAAAATACACACTTTTGGCTTCTACATGCAGTTTTCTCTTGCAGTTAGTTCAAGTGCCTCTGAGTTCATTCTATCAGTAAACGCGATGGAATCTGAAATTGCGTAGCTAATAAACAGCTATTTGGGCACAGCCTTTGTAACACTGTGTTGATTGTCAAATTTGCCGAATCATATATTAACCTTTATCTAAAGTACATAGCCATTCATATAAAGTTGTCTCATTTATACGTAAATTTGGTAAAATAGAAAGTAAGAACTGTATTCAATGATAGAAAAAGGTTATACTGGAAACTCCAAATGTTCGATCTCACATTGTTGTCACGATCTTAGGAAAGAATAGAACATTAAATCAAAATGTGATTTCGATAAAAATTTAGTGATAGCTTGAGATGTCCATTTCATCTGATTTCGATAAAAATTTAATGATAGCTTGAGATGTCTATTTCATGAGATTTCGATAAAAATTTAATGATAGCTTGAGATGTCTGTTTCAGGGGGATTAATTAAATAGGAAACTGAACTTACCAAAAAGGACAAAAAGATCTTCTCCTTGAGAAAGGTCCGAAATTCTATGGCCAGATTTGAGTATTAATAGAATCATGCCTCCTACATTCTTCTTCATGTACTGCGAACTGTTATTTATCAGTCTTATAATATCCACATCATGATCTCATACACTTTATGGAAAACCTGTGGGAATAAGATTTCTCAAATGATATAGCCTTTAAAATAAACAGCCCACTTATTTGAAAGAGTCCAATTGTTTAACTCCTGTGTGAGAACTGTAAGGGTAGTAACTGCACAGAAGAAGGTTTAAAAGCACCCTTTATTAACTCTTTAAAATTTACAGTGCGTCAACTCGACGTAACTACGCCTCTGCTTGGGCGGTAACTGAAATCAAGGAACTAACTAAAGATTTGAAGATATGTACAAGTAGTAGAACAAACTTACAGGGCTCAGATAATTCCTGTGTCTCAACTCCCCGTCGAAAACTAGTGACAGCACGTAAATGCAGTTAAGCCACGCGAACCAGCAATAACTGTGGGAGCAGAAGCTTACGCAGCAGAGGTGAAGGCAATAGCCTAACTTTCTCTCTTTCTTTCCTAATGAACCTCGGTTTTTAAACTCTTTCTTCAAGGTAAAATTTGCATTCCTTCACACGCGCTACCAAATTTAAATATTCTGGCATTAACAATTAGGGGAATGAAGGCTTATAAGAAAGAATAACAAATTAAATAAAATTGTTTGCTTAAAATAAATATAAATCGCTACAGACTTAAAACCTCACGTTTTAGATAATTGATACAAATTTTTAGATAATTGATACCTACGCTTAAGAAATCATATCCATTTTGGGCTTATAGAATGTTTGCTGAATGTGTTATTCATAAGTCGGATAGTAATTTTATTGCGCAAAAAAAGCTAGAAGAATCAGCCAGGAATTGTGAAAGAATTGCAAAAGAATATCGGTACATGATTTATATAAACAAATTCTCAAAAATTTTCGAGGCAGAAAACGAATGCTAGTTATGCCAGAAAAAACATTTTGCCAATTCACCAAAATTTTACCAAATAACCAGTAATGATATGCATATGCAAATCAAAATTCTAACTTTAATTTGCAATAGTTTCTTAACTTTCTATTTTAATTTGGATATTCCCCCTCTCTATCCTGAAAATGGTAATTGCTTATAATAAGCCTCTCTAAACTATTAATTTCAAAATTAAGCCATGTCATATGATTTTTACATAAAACTAATGACACAGATACTTGCGTAACATTCATCCAATTAATAATTTCATGGGTGGGAATCGAAACTTTTAACAGCCAATAGTGGAAATGCGAGCTGAAAATAAGTCATTCAGAATCGGGATTTCATCTTAGACAAATCGCATTCGTTCTCCGCTTCTCTTATTGATAAAATCGCTTCCACCTCTTCTGTTCTAACTGGAAGTCTTGAAAAATGTAAAACAGTTTTCAAGAACAGCAGTTTACTGACCTACTTTACTTACTGCTACCATATATCTGTGTCACTGAAAATATTTGTCAACGAGAATAAAGTAATATTAAAACTGACCAATCTAGCAACTACTGATTTACGTTATTAACGTCTGTCTTCATCATTCCAAATTATTTTATATATATACAATCAAACTGAAGCTTATGTTTTATCGGCAAGTAAAAGGAATCTGGAAGGTGTGCGTTTTAAGAAAAATGCTTTTGAAACTTTAGCATGTGGTTGGGCTTTCAGAAAAATTGAATAATTAATTCTGCACAATAATTTTCATATACTCATATCGTAGAAGATATACTTGTTTCTTTTAGCTTAACGTAAAGTAAACGGAATTTACTTAGATGAAAATAACGAAAGATACAAATTCAGATGTCAGTTATTTATAAACTAGTAGGATGGATTTTAACAATGTAAGTACTGCTTTATCAGATCGAATTCCATTACACAAATAGCATTTGAAAGCATTCATTGTTTTAGAAAATCATGATTTAGCATCAGAACTTTAATTGGTACCCAAAAGCTTCATTAAAAAAAAAAAAAAAAAGTTTTCATATTCCGCTAGTTTAGCTAAAAATGAGGTCTAGAATAAGATCCAAATTCTCGTTTGTATTTTGAAGCAGGCTGCATTTCTAGTGTATTTTTCGTCTAACTTCTAACGAAAGTTAATATTTAAGTATGAAAAATAACCAAGGAGTGGAAGTTAAAATTAAAAAAATTTGATGTATACACCCCGTGACTTCCTTGTACGGAATATTAAATTATACGCATTTTTTCTTGCATTTCATTTAAAATTATTGGATTGAATTAAACAACTTCGTCGATAGCGCATAAACCACAACAGAATAAATGCACTCTTTAAAATTCACTACATTTGTTTACCATAGCGACACTCTGGCGCTAGGTTCACTTAAAAGCGTTATATTTTCATATTATAACTCAGAATGCACAATTAATATCATTTAAAGAATTATCTAATCGTTGTCACATGTTCTAGAATACTATAATAAATCTAGAACATGATAAAAGAAATTAAGCAAAAAAAAAACAAAAAAAAGCTTTTCAGAGACGATTCAGAGAAATTCAGAGACCCCATAGATTTCAGAAAGATTTCTCATTCATTAATTCAGTTCTCACTTCGCGATAAGGCAAAAAAAACAAAAACCAAAATATCTATATTAAAATTCGAAGTAAATCTTAAACTCTTATTTCCCCTCGAAAAAATTCCAGAAAGGATTCAGCGTGATTTACTTCATAATAAATGGGGCGTTATCTTGTTGTTGCGAAGCTTAGTCTCTAGATTGGCAACAAATCTACTATTCTGCTGTTTCAAATGTAAATAAATATGTCCGCCTCTTATTTAAAAATTAGGCTTAACCGCACTTAAAGAGCTTTTAAATTGTTGAATAAGTGTACAAATATTGCTTGCAGATTTACTAACCGGACTTTAACCGGAAGATAAGAACAACATAATTCAATCATTTTTAAAGCAAACAATGCACAATTTACAAACATATAAAAGTAAAGAAACTGAGATCACTGAGCCGGGTAACAGAGTGGATATAGTATATATAAATATATTTCGATTGCTACCAAAGTAGGAGGTGCACGTCTACATGTTATAGCAATCCTACATACAAAATTTTCAACGTTCTAAGGCTACTCGTTTTTGATTTATGCGATTATGTACAGACGCCACGAAAAATTCTTTTCAGAATTCATTTTAAAGCAGTTTTATAATTTTTTTGGAGGAAAAGAGTCTTTTGTTTTGTCCTTAAGTACAGATGTCATGCAAAAACATAGTTAAATTGCATTCGATAGCGGTCAAAATGGATATTTTCGTTGAACTATGTTGCCTGAAACTTTTCGCGATTACAATACTTCCTTTTTACTTCGTACAAGGAAGTAAAAATAATAGGAAAAATCTGAAATTTGGTATTTGGGAAACTAAAAAATTCCCCTAAGTTTCCCGGAACTCAGCGTAGAAATTCGTCCCGCTGGGGGAAAAAAAACTATTTTACTCACATGTCAATGTAATGCACTGATGTTTAAAATATTTTTCACGGTTGGTTTGGTATACTGAGATTATGGCAAAGCACACTAGGACTATCTGCCTAAGGAGACTGACTTCGTGGAGGACACTCTGAAGTAAACTAGCCTCGTATGCATGTTAGACATGCAGAAACCACGAAAACGTCAATGCAGCCAGCCTGTTCGCCTGGAATTGAACCCAGGTCGGAACTACCATTATTCTGCGACTTTACCTCTCGGCAGCTGGTTGGCCTTTCACTTTTGGCCTATATTTAGTCCAGAGCTGTTGGACAGATTATAATAAAATTTGATATGCACATAGGGCTGATATGATTGAAAATGTATACCTTACAGCAGTCTCAGAGTACATGCATAATGTGTAAGGTCCATCAGCTCAGGGAAACAGAGCTTTCATAACATAAAGCCATATTGGAAACGAGACAGTTTATGAGTTCTAGAGGCAAATGCTCCTACTCCTGCAGCAACGCTGATTTCAAATCCTGAAAAATTCTGGGAAGGCGAATTTCAATTACCCTCCCAAGAGCCTCCTAGACATGTTCTACAGGGTTAATGTCTAGAGATCTAGCTGATCAATCCACCCAATTAATATCCTCACTTTCCAGAAAGTCATAAAACAAACTTGTTGCATACAAGACGTTGACTTCCGTAAAAATGAATTGACGGCTAACTGCACTACCGAAAAGGTAAACATAGGACTGTAAGGTCTCTTTCCTATATCTCACTACAGTCACAAAGCCGTTGTCAAAGGCATGTGGGTCATTACGCCCATCGTCTAGTAAGACGTTTGCCCAGACCATTGAACCTCATCTGCCATAGTGATTTCTTTCTCGAATGTCAGAGGACAGATAGCTAATCTCGTTTTCTATCCAGGTAAACGTAGGCCGAGAATCATTAATTAGGCTGAATAGGGTCTCAGACGGGCCTCTACTGATGTTAGGCCCCAAGTCGATGTGCGCTACAGCGTAATAAACGTGCTCTCTTGTGTGCAAATCTAGTTTTCTTGCAAACAGAACTCTTTGGAGCCTTCTAGAATTAATAAATATTGAAACTCATCTTCCTGTGGCCACATGGAGGTCTCGGGAAAAGCGCAAAATGTTGCTGCATTCCTGTGCTGCCTTGCTGAAATGGACAAATAACAAATTTTATTAACTATCGTGGCACAGACAAGTATTCTTTTCGGATTTTGTTTCATTCTTTACGGATCTGTTGCCTTTAAACTGTTTCCATAAGTTGCACATGATGCTTGGTGGTGCATTTAAATTTTTGGCAATCTGTACTTGAGACTGCCCTTCTTTCAGCCTTATGACAATTCTTCGCCTCATTCTAGCATTCAAACACATTACCCATTTTAACTTTCTGCTTTAAAATTTCATCAAATGTTGCAAAGAAACAAGAAATTTGTTAAGGAATGCGAGAGAATGTAGGCTTGAATATTTGACAGTAAAGATTAGTAATTTTCGTTTGAATGTAGAATTTTTGCTTGTTATTCAGTATGCTCCGAAAAAATTACCAAAATATGCAAATTCTGTTAAATTTAAATACCAGTGTATATTAGAATTTAATGTTTTCAATACAAATATAAAACTATAAACTTGGCAATTAAAAAAGCAAATAGGTATTATAACTTCTGAGAATTCTTTCAGAAAGTTAGCTGAATCATCGCATTTATATTTAAGAGTTTTCTTAATTTTGTATGTTGTTCTTACACCCGTTTATAGATGTAGGCAAATTTTGTTATCTGTGGAAAGAGAATTATAATTTAAGAAGAATCTGAAAAAAATTGAAACCCAACTTAGGTCGATAAAATGTACGATCTAAAGTTTTCAACCATCAGTACTAAATCAGAGTTCATATTCAGGTATTTATAATAAAACTTAGATAAAACTTTCCATAATGTAGACTTTGTTTAGACTATAAAGCGAGTCTATATATACTATAAAGTGTTTCTTCTTTATTGACTTTATTTTTTTTATACGGAAAGAGCTCCAATATAATTTCTGATCAACTATCTAGCCGTTAAATTATTTCATAAATTTTAATATTCTTCCTGCATTCTCTTTCTATCAATTTCTAAAATGCTGAACAAAGGAAAACTTAGATTAACCAATTGGGCGCAACGCAGCTTAATGGCATTTATGAGAAAAGTTGGTAATATCTGAATCAGAGTCTCAATTTTGAAACATGTAACAAAACACGATATATCATTTTTTGAAATGAAATACCATTTAAGTATTTAATTCTTTTCTTGTAGGATTATCAACAATATCAACGGTTGAATATTATGACTGTCAGACGAATAATTGGGAGAATGCCCCAGACCTGAACTTAAATAGAAGTGCCTTAGCTGCCTGTTCTGTTTCTGGAATTTCTACAGCAAGCGAATATTCTTTCCATGGTATGAAGTTTCAAGCGGATATTCTTTTTATGGCTTAATTGAATACTATGTCAAATATTTATCTTGAATTCAATGTAATTTACGAAATACATTAACTATTTTGGGAGTCATTTTCTACAATAACTTTCCCGTGCTTATATCTCCTACCTACACTAGCAAGTTCAACCCCTTATGTACCTTTCTTATTCTCTTTCGTCTCCACAAGCCATTTTAACAAAGCAAGCTATTGGTGGTTTTCCTAGTTTCATTTTGCTGATATCTTTCAAAATCAACCCTAGGTACATTCTTTTTTAATTTAAATATTCTATCACTTCCTAAACACCCGATTTTTCTCTGATCAAGCACGTTTAAAAGATTATAAAATATTGCTTGAACTTCACCTGGCTGAACTTCAATGCTCTTTGGATGATCTTGTGCTTTCCATGCAGATCACGCTCTCAGGAGCTTCCTCTTAGTGCATAGGTGTGGCAAGGCCGGATTCTTCAGTTCCTCAAGAGATCTGCTTCATAAGCAGAGGTATCATGGTTCCCGGTACCTAGAGATTTTCTTCTTTTCCTTTTTCTCTCTTCTTAGCCATTACTATTCCCTTTCCTCCTCATCTAGTGATTTAGAAAATGCAGCTCATCGTGTGGTGCTGTTACAAATCTTATGAGTCTCACTTACTAAGGCAACAACAAAACTGTCTACGCATTTCCCGTTGATGAAGACACTCTCCTCAGAAAGCTACTTTAGTCTCAGCGTCAGTTCGATAGTCGCTTAGCTATATCCTCTAGCGTCTTCTGGTCACTCGTCTTTAATGTTAGTGATTCGGATATAAACAACTGTGTGTTCCTGCTTTCAAAAAGGCCGACTGTGGGGCTTTAATAAACTCGGTAAGCCGTCTCTCAGGGGTCTGCGTATTCACCTTGCGCCCCATAGTCTATGAGGCCGTAGGGTCCGAATCCATTTACCATTTCACTATGGATTATAAAACTAACTTTGAAAGTAATCATACAAAGAAACCAATAACAAAACCAGAAGAATGTATATCAGATCAATCTCCTAGTTTTCTTGTCATCAAAAATCCATTACGTAATTTGCAAAAATTATCGCTATTTATTATTCAAAAGTACTTACAGGCTTATGACTAAGCATGTGAAAAAACTTTTCGTATGACCAGCTTGAAGAATCTTCAAATACTAAACAGTATTCGCTTCTTCTTAAAATGATTAACATGGGACAGGATACCGTTAACGTTTCTAGACATAAAACAATTAATTTATCAAGAAATATAATTTTTGAACCTGATTTCCTCTATATTATAGAAGATGAAATACACAACGAAATGTCAGATCAAAATTTATGAGCTATCTGGCGAATGAAAATACGAAAGGCAGTTCTATGGATTAGCACAAAACACGTGATTCTGATTTTTAGCTGTTTCCAATCTGCCAAATAACATAAAGACTTAAATTGTCCCTTAAGAGTATGCATTCCAAGCAGGTCGTGGCACTCCCAATACCAGTGTGGGCCATACTAAAATGTCCTACCGTGGGATTCACATTTGTTCTTATTTCTCTGTGGCTGTCTACAGCACAGAAAATTGAGCTACTGAGACACTGTACGAAAATTACAAGGAAATCGTACACTTGTGTTTCGAGATCATGACGAAATGGAAAAAAGAGAAAATAGTCTAAAAGTTAAAGTCATCCAAAAGTTACCTCATACGGAAACAAACAAAAAAAAAAAAAAATAGTAAATAATACCCAACCATGCTGTCAGTATTACAAAACCTTAAACTAGCCAAAAAGCAACACAAAACTTTAAAACTGTTCAGGACAATTAGATAGCGGCCAAAACAGTAAACAAATAAAGAAAAAAAAATCTGAAAGGTTTCAGATTTTAAATTACGTCCAAAGGATCGTTCTTTTAACCTTTATTTATTAAATATCATGTTCTTCGCACTTAAACCACAAAATTCAATTCAAGAGATCGCAAAATAATTTTAAAATGAGCATATCTTTAGAATTTCAGATACACAGCTCCCCGCGCTGGAGATAAAAAGGTTTTTTTTTTTCTCATAGTGTTGCCGTTACTCGCTTTTAAATCGTTGATTTTGTTAGTCAAAAATTCGTTAAAGTTTTACAAATTATGAAGTCGATTATATTACAAATTCCAAATTTGGGCTTTCAGATGCTCATATTAGCAGTAGGATGACGTCATTCAAAATTGGATGGCTCTATGTACCATTGTTCTATCACAATGCGAGAAGCATAGATACAATTGTGCAGATTCTTAATTATTTAATTTCTTCAAATATAATGCAGGACTCTAACATTTGGTGGCAACAATTTGAAAAGTGATACTCTAATCAACAATTTGATAGTGATTCGACGCAAAACCGCAAAACGAAAAAAATAGTCCTTCAGGGACGACTAAGTTCCCTTTGGACTAATAATAAAAATAAAAATAAATAAAATCTGAAAGCTTCCAGAATATATATTATGCCCAAACGGGCGTTTTTTTTTATTTGCATACACATACACGTTTCAAGAGCATTTGGGTTAACGCCATATTGGGCTAAAATATTTAAAAATCGCTTATCTATGGAATTTACCATAGACAGTCTCGCGCGCTGGAGATAAAACTGCGTTATTGCTTACAGTGTTGCCACTGATCGCCTGGAAATGCTTGAGTTTTTTAATCAAACATTAGTTAATATTTTACAAAATACGAAATAGACAGTAAAATAAATTCTAGATTTTGGCTTTCAGGTGACCATGTTCGTCTGGAAGACTTATCATTCAAAATTTGATGACTCTACGAACCGTTATTTTTTCACAGTGCGAGAAACTACATTCATGTAAATTCTTTTGAAAAGTGATTCGGGCATTTAATGTGATTCGACGCAACCTTATCTCTTCCACCTTATAACCAATATTCTGGTAAAGACTTTATGTTCCACATTTGTTTCAATGTATGAATATCCGTAAAATGCTCTTCATTTGACAGCATGTCTCTAAGTCATTTCTATAGAAATTCATTTTCGAATTTTGCTTTCATTATGTTAATTTGCCTCCAAATAGCTACATCAACTCTCAAGTAATTTATGTAATAAAACCGAACTACAAAATATAGAGCTTACATACAAGAATATGTAAAGTAGGTTTTTCTTCCTTTGTCCTTTTCTGACATGGGATACAGCCATCAGCCATGTTCTTACACCACTTTTAAATATTGTTGGCAGCATGGTATGTAAGGAATTTCAATAGTGTTTTATTTGGACAATTTTATGATGCAATTTACACTTGTGCCTGTTGTGTATTTTTAATTTATCTAGCGTTAAAATTATTTAAACCAAAATGATCAGGGACATTTTCTTGGATAAAAAGAATTCAGAATTCGAAAGGAAGAATTTGATTCGAAGAGAAATGACGTTGGAAGCATGAAATCAAAATAAATCGTCTTAAAACAGAATTAGATATTTTTTAATCATGTTAAATCAAAATTGCATGAAGTGCAAGGACAAACCAATATAGGGAATATTTACTATACCATTGGCTATTTCAACACCAAATTGCAGAAAGGCAGGCATGGCACAGAAAAAGACACATACTGAATGCACGAACTTTAGCTAGCACACTTTTTAAATAAACAGAAATACAAGTCAATAAAGGTATTCAAAGAAATTAACTGGATAAGAAAATTGCAAAGCTTACGAATCCAAAATATTATTTTACTGAAGCGACTCTTCTTTACAAGTCTATAATGGTTCCAGTGCTATCGTCAGCGATTCGATATTGCAGTTTCATGCATCAAGATATTTTGAATACATGAAAAATATTTACGAATTTAATCCAGGCATGAAAATACCAAAACACTACCAATAGTCTAACTTCCCTTCATGTGACAAGAATTATTGCAACATAAAAATGTATTTCAAAAGCCGCAATTATGCGAGATTTAACGACGCAATTTTTCTATTTGATCATTTTTTATTGCAAATAAATTATTTGCAGTATTCCATATACAAACATTATGCAGCGATAATTAGGTAGTGTACTTTTTTTTTACAGGTAACGTCCCACAACCGTAAATCTTCTGGATCAACTGAAAGAAACATTCCGTATTTGTCCATTCCTCCAATCTCCTCTGTGTCTACGAAAGAAGTAACAATAATTGCTATTGTAGAATTAAAATGAAATAATATAATAATTTTACATGCTTACTGCTTCTTTGAGTTCATAATTTAATAAAATAACTTTTATACAAAATCCTTTTATTTTTACACTTTATTTTTATAAAGATCAAACAAATGGCATAACTTCAGTCTTTAAAACAAGAAAGCAGAAATTCTTTTGTTCAACTTTTTAATAAAATTACATATTTACTATTTTATAAACTGAAATTAAAAAAAAATATTTCTTTTCTGCATCTCCCAAGTTTTTTTCTTTTATTTTATTGCCTAACATTCCTAAGCATTTACTCAGCAAAAAGAAAAACAGTTTTCTTTCGTGCACTGGCACGGCACTTGCTGGAAAACATTCGTTAAGAATGACTGAACCTATTGCTTATTTTGCCAACTCATCATTAAGAACATTGCTCAAGGGACATAGCTATTGTAAACGGTATTGTATCCGCGAAATGAAAGTGAAGTATACACGTGTTCATTTAAGTATTAAGCTGTACTAAACCCACACCCATGATTTCGGGTTAGCAGTTAGTCAGCATTAACCACTTATATCATCCAAAGCAGTTTAGACAGGATAGTGTTGAAATTTATAATAATATAGGCTATGTTTATTTGGAAATATCAAAGAAATACTATTTTAATGGAATAGGAGAAGTTTCAAAAAGGCCAGTATATAGATCAATTGTATCCTCAGATATTTATTAGTAGGGAAAATTTTGAACTGAAGTCCACTTGCATAAAATGTTATCTGATGTAATATGTGGAATATAGCAGAGAATTCAGCATTTCCTTTTTCCTGAATATCGAAAGAAATCCCTTTCTTCTTTATTATCTAGTATTGTTGGCAAGCATACACTGCTACTATACCTACGGGAAAGTTTGGGTAGCAACTTGCCGCTTCAACTAGATGAACGCCACAGGGAAAGGGTGTAAAAGAACCCTTTTATTGAACTCAATTATTTACACACGGCATGGACTTACGTGCTTATAATTTCTCCAGCCACTTGCGAGTAACTTTAAGATAAAGGAAACAAACTAAATTAAAATGTAACCTAGTAGCTCAAGACTTTCTTTCTTTTTGCCATCGACGGAACAGCTGACTGGGTTAGGTGCTTTTCAGCCTGTTGGGGAGAAGCTTAGTATTGTATCTTCCTGGAAATGATTACATTTAGAGCTTATTGCTGTGTCCTCCTGGAATTGGCCACGCTAAACGAGAAACATTGAAGGAAGGACCATAACGTGGAAAGACGGTGCATGGAAGGAGGACTAACGGGAATATCTTTTACTGTTATGGTACATGTTTGGCAAACAAATATATTAAGGATATGGTATAGACTCAGATACAGATATAAAGATGGCATCTGAGCAAATACCTTGCAAATTATGAAATATATTAAATGAGTTCTGTATTAATCAAAATACTAAACACAATTAAAAACAAAATAAAACAAATACACCCCCCTAAATAATACAAGATATTAAGTAAATTAATGTAATGAGCGGGCTGCTGACGGCACGTTGTCCAAGGAAAGAAGTCACTCTAGGCTGTCAGCAATGCTTTTAGCAATGATAGTGCAGTCTCTAATGCGGCTGAGTGCATATTTATTCTTAAGTGTTTTTGAACCATACCGGCATATTGATTGCAGCTGGTTTTTTTAAATGTGAATTCGCTGTGCGCGGGTAATCACACAGATAGTGATCTGGGTTACTATTACTGCCACAAATACATAGGTCGCTGTTCTCTCGAAGGATCAATCGCAATCTAGAACGTAAAACATTTAAGTGATTTAAAGCGGTATGTAGGCGTAATATATATCATCTGGAAAAAAAACCAGTGCGCAGTCTCAAATCGTCCTTTGTGTGAGTCATTAAGTCAATTAGTAAACAACTATAACGCTTAAGAGTGGCATCGCAATACACTTCTTGAAAACATTTGGCGCGGCCTGTATATAGCTGACACCCCAAATGAGAGATATGGCTAACACCTCTCGGATTTTTAAATAAAACAATGTAATGTGCATTTAAAGGCATTTCAAACATTTCCTTACCCTTATGAAATAAATTTTGCACGATAAAAATTACAGAAATATTTTTATAGTGGCTGTCTTTCGTAAACAGACGTGTTAATTTGGGATTACTTCCAAATTCGCTCATTAAATCGTCAATAATAACTACAGAATTAGAAATATCTTGGATATTCGAAAGAAGTCCTTCCACAAATGTAACTCCTCGTATTTCGTCATACAATTCTTGATATACACCATAACAAAAAATAATTTGTGCAGGTAAAGGATAGATAATACGATGGTTAATAATTTTCTTCACAAAATAGGTTTTCCCGCCTCCTATGGGACCCGGAACGACACAGGTAAATAGATGTCTCAATGACGGAATCTCCATCTTAAAGAAGTTCATGACATAGAAACATAAATGTTATATCTAATAGCTGTTTATTTTAAAAAAGTTAATAAATCCTTCATTAACTCATAATAACTACGGCGGAACCAATGAAATTCTAAAGAAAATATCTAAATACATGCCTTTTTTTTCTGTGATGGAGCAACTACCCTACCCATATCCGCCTCCCGATGAGGCTCCCCGCCCCCGTTTTCAGATAAGCCTTCCTCCCACGCCTGACCATTCCTTCTCGGGAGCTCCCTCCCAGCTCCTGCTCCTGACCCAGAACTCTCATTTTCTCCTACTGAAGTGGAAAGATTTTGTGAGTTGATGCTGGGTGCTACTTTTAACACATTGGAGGCACTGGCTTAGTTTCTTTTCTGTTTTGCATTATTGTAATGCGATTTATGGTAAAGCCTTGGTTATTTACACTCATGTCCATAAATTAAGGATAAATCGGAGCCACGCGGAAATCAAACTCTAAAATAAATATATAACCTGTATAATCACTACAGACATCTCCAAGAATCATATGCAAATTTCAGGAAGTAACCAGATCACACCGATGTTACGTCACAATGACGAGAGTGTAAGAGAGTGATATATAAGAAATACAGGCAAAAAGGTAAAATTGTTCGCAGGCGCTTCATAAGCATTTCAGTGTAATAACCGAATAGTTATGACACAAAGGACGCATTTGAATGATTTTTTACGTGGTAGAATTATCGGCCGTCTGGAATGTGGGCGTACCCAACTGGAAGTATCAGACGAACTTGGAATTGCCCAGAGTGTCATCTCCAGGCTTTGGCAACGATTCCAAGATGATGGTAATGTGAATAGACGTTACAGCACAGGTCGCCCCAGAGTTACAACGCCGAATGAGGACCGGTATTTGGCAGTTACTGCCAAAAGAAACAGGCGGAGCACAGCCTCAGACCTGTCTCGTCAGCTCTCTTCAGCCACTGGTACGACAATTTCAAGGCAGACCGTGTACAGACGCTTAGGGCAGATTGGTCTATATGCTTGTAGACCTGTCAGATGCGTTCCACTTACTGCAACTCACTGTCGCCTGCGGTTAGCCTGGAGTAGAGAGCATGCATTGTGGACACCGCAACAGTGGGCTTGTGTCATGTTTTCCGACGAGTCCAGGTTTTGCTTGCAGTCTGATTCTCGCCGTACTTTCATATGGAGAGCTCCAGGTACCCGTTACCACCAAGAAAACATCATTGAACGACCACGTTACGGTGGTGCAGGAGTGCTCGTTTGGGGTGGAATTATTCTGGGTTCCAGAACTGACGTTTGTTTCGGGGCGCCACGGGCGCACAATTTGTGTTTATGGATGACAACGCCCGTGCTCACCGTGCAAACATCGTAAGCGAATGTCTTCAATCGGAGGATATCATCCGTATGGACGGGTCAGCATCCTCACCGGACTTGAATCCAGTAGAGCACGTGGGGTATATGCTTGCCGACAAGTTGCAGCCGTTAACCTCCTCCTACATGTCTACCAGGCTTCGGAAAGCATTGCTTTTTGAGTGGTGTAATATCCCCCCAAGATCAGATCGATAATTTGATACTCAGCATGCCTAGGCGTTGTAGGGACTGTATTGCATCGTCTGGGAGACATACAATGTATTAACAACCATACGAACCATGTAATATTGGTTTTTTGAAAATAGTTTTTTTTTTTGGTAATTTGCTCAAGGGAGAAAAAATCGCTAATTTTTTTAATAATATCAAACATATAGCATCTTTTTTTGTTCTTTACCTTTTGTTTAATAAATAAGCTTTACAAATAAGTCAAATTTGTTTTGCTTTTAACTCTTCCTTTGCCTGATTTTGCATTATCCTTAATTTAGGGACATGAGTGTAATTCTTGAACAATATAGTTGGTGTTCATGGTTGCGAGTAAGACTCTAATTACATCTTTAATCATCTTTCCTTTCGGCAGTAAGAACGTTTTAAGATGAGTTTCTTCGATTACTTTGCATACAAAGCGGTGTGAGTCCACATCAGGGGCTCATCTTGTAGTTTGTCTCCTTTGCGAGTACCCATTATCTTTTCCCCTGTTTGGGTACTTAAATTTTCGAGGGATTAGTCGGCTTAACAGGTGACAGGTGACGGAGGACGGGGACGCCTGGTGTTTAACGGAGGTAAACAGGCATATGTCCCACGCCCTCCCCTATATAGATACAAGAACTCCCTGGGGTCCCACAAGGGCGCACCGGGAGTTACTGAGCCTTCATGAAAAAGTTTACATGGCCGTACAAGGGCTATTCCAGTTTGACATTGGTTCTGTACAGATTCTTATGTTAATGGTTGACCTGGGTGTTCATAGGCCATAATGCATACATGAAACATAACATTACATACATGATATTGACATGACATTAAACTTATACATAATACTTGCGCATGAATTAGTACATACATACTTACACTTCACATGACATTAGACTACACATACATAATGCATGACATTAATCTACACTTATTAGAGTTATAACCTGACTGACTGTATACTACGTTAAGCTAATGGTATTGCGAACTTGCTAAGTTACTTTATAACTGGATTACTTATAGTTTACATTATTGCTATTACTTCTTAAATGACATTATGATATATAACAAGATAGGCACACATACTTTGCCTTATAATCATATATGCGTTACTTAAAATAATACACATGGGGCACGCGCTAATGACTACATTACCGATTACGTTATGTTAAAAGTACACATAGTATGACGTATTACACTCATTGATTAAATTACTTACATTACACTATTACTTACATTACTTACATTACACAGTTACTTATACACTTACATATTTACAATTTTAGACATAGAATTATTGCGCTGTGTATGCTATTATTCCTATGTTGGTTGGCAGACATCCTGCCCTAGAGCGCTCAGCTGCTGTATAATTTTACATATATTTCTTATCGCAGGTGCGTGTTTGATGATGAACCTCTTGTAAGGTACTATATCCGTAGTGGGATATGGTAGGTGATGGCTCGTCGTGAGGCTGTAATATCTACTGCAATGGGCGGTACTTTATTGTTTTGGCTTTTATTTTACAGTAGATTTTGTCTTTGTCGGTTTTGAAATGGTGGCAGGTGTAATAAAATGACTAGAAGATGGGGGGAGGGTTATTAGTAGTGACATCTAAATTCATAGAGTCATTTTCAATTTGGAGGGGGTAGAAATTTACTAATTTTGAAATTTGTTTTCTACATTTTCATTTTCGAAGTCAGATGTACTATATGCTAATGTTTCCTTTGTTTGGGAAAACTCTCTTCCGGTTAACTCCCGAAAGCATTAAACTTCCGACTTCTGTTGGCCCACTTACTCATAACAATCTCAAAATTTATAACTCAGCAGATATTGTTAATATCTTTGTCTGGGCTTACAAACAACAATTTACTGAAAATGAATTTCATCACACAAGTGATAATAATATCATCAATTACGCGAGGCACAACCTTACTTCGAACAGGGATACTTATTCAGGTATAAGTACCGGTAGTGCAGTGGTTAGAGCGTATTATTAAATTCTTAAAACAAAATCATTAATGCAAGCATCAAATTAGAATATTTTCCAATTTAACAAATATGCTACAATAGCAGTTATTAAGAAACCTGGAAAGAGCGGAATTGCTAGTACAAACTACCGACCTAATAATGTCTTACCGACAATGACTAAATTATTTGAAAGGATTATTATAACAGCAATGAATGGCTTCATCAGAAGGAACAATGTCATCATGGAACATCAATTTGGGTTCCGCAAAGGGTTTTTTATTCTGCAGCAAGTCACAAGAATCACAGAATTAATTTATGATAGTTTTAACAAAACGAGATTGTTGCGGGTATTTTTCTGCAAGCATTTGATAAGATAATAAATAAGATGCCAAAAATGTAAAGAGGAGGGAAAATAATATTATATACGATAAGTTACAGTCATTTCAATTCAAATTTCTAATCACGTGATGTTAATCATTCTTTAAAGTAGGTATTGAAGTATTTCTGACAAAAAAAAAAAAAAAAAAAAAGAAAAGGTTGCTGGAAAACTTTTGGGCAGTTTTTGCAATGAATACAGCGATAGGTTTCACAAGTTCTTCATGGATTTTTACGTTTCGATAGAGCCATCTCCTCAAAGTCTCTGGAGGAATCTGTCTCAAAGTCATTTTTTGACTACGTTGCAGTTTATTTAACGTTGTTTTACAAACAAATGCTAAGAAATATGTTTGACAGAGCAAGATATAGACATTATTTCAGAACCTGACAAAGTCTACATAGACTTCGTTATTTTTTCTATATTCATCACATGTATCTCGAATTTATACTAATAATGTTATGGTATTACAGCATTATACCTGGCAAAGCAGATCATTGACTTTGATTTCAACTGTATTATATTTATGCTTACATGCAAATTCGAAATGAATATACAATTGCGTGTAGTTATACATATTTTGTATATTTATTTATTCATATAATCCCACATATGATATTGTGAAACATTCAAATTTTTTGACAAGAATCTGCTATTTCATGATTTAACATATCGCTTTCAACAACTTTTACTTGATATCTCTCAAAATAATTTTTTCTCCAATCAATTGCAATCCTGTCCTTTGGACATACTGAAGCATTACCATACTTTCAGCGCTCGTAGGAGCATCAACTGAAAAACAGCCGAAACGAAACCTGCAGTGGCTACAATTAATTCGTCGGCGAACCAGCGTCACTTGGAACTTCATTCTCTGAAGAATAACTCAGTTCTTATTCGCCAGATGGCGCCAGGCGCACATCAAACTACCAATTCTACCCTGTTTTCAAAACTGATTTCACCAGCTCAACAGCTCTTTCTTGAAATTCTCAATAATCAATGAAACTCAATTTAGTTTTATCTCGGGGCTACTAAGTCCGCTTGTTTGTTTTACTTGGAAATTATTCTAAGTAGCGCAATAAAGCTTATTTTTAAATCACAGGCAACGCCATGGAGCATTCGCCAAAGTTACACCTAAAACTCTAGCAGTTGAATGCCTGACAATCAACCAAAATAAACGGTCGATTCTCTTAATTGAAATGAGTTGACTAGCGGTCGTCAGTGAAGGTGGCCTTACTTTCGCTCTATCCCTAAAACCGGATCTCGAATGAACGGGTGATGTCCACCTTTCAGTAGTGCAAGTTAAGTCGAAAAGGAAAATAGTGGTCTTTTTTAACCGAAAATTCTCCCCATTCCGACCTACTGAAGAATGAAGCTCTGTTAATTAACACGCCACGTTTAGCAAGTTATCACCAAATGTGTAACCAAACTACGGAAACTAAACGTTCAGGATAACTTGGAGAAGAGGAAAAGTACTTATTCAGGCCAAAGATGATAGCTGTTAAGTTACTCTCACTTAATGTTAAGTTACTCTCATTTAACTGATAGCTGTTAAGTTGTTCAATAGAGTAGTCGAACAACGGTGAAATTCCATTGATATTATGCAACTCAATTGCATTTTAACATTGTTCGACTGCTCCATCGAAAAATCACAGATCAAAGATTATCATTCGTATAATAAGGCATACCAATCTATTTCGTATAAAGGGTATACCAGTCCTGTGGCGGCCTTTACCAGTTTAATTTTCGTTATTCCTAATCCTAATGGCATTGAAGTTGAGAAGAGTAAAAAATCTGAGCAAACGGAGAAAGTCTTTGGCACTGAATACGTTGATTTCAAAAAGAAAAATGAAGTTGATGCTTACATGTGGCGCCATCTGTTTTCATGAGATGTCAGCAATAGCAATAGTATATCTTAGACATATCTTTGATGAAGATCGTAATTTTTTTGGAGTAAGCAATTTCAGATACACAATATTCTAATCTTTGGAATATGGTTACAGGTAGTTTGGCGACATTTTGGTAAGGCAATAAAGGTTACTACCTAGGACTTTAGCAATAATAGAGAAGTACACAGTTCGAATTACAGATTATTTTGTCTCAGAGAAATGAGACATCATGAGACATGTTATGTGACATTTTCCGGAAAATTGCAATCGTGATTTTAGCTAATAAGCACTTAGAAACAATTTAGCTGCTAAAGTGCAAAATCGTCCACTTATTTGTTTGGCGCTTTTTACAAGAGTAAGAAGAGTTGGATTTGTGTCAATTTGAATTTTTAAATGAAAATAGGTCGATGTGTACATAGATAAAGTCAAGAGTGTGCGCAATGCCATTTTTGTGCAATTATGGGATGTATTTTTAAGTGAAAATAGGTCGACGTGTACATGGATACCGTGTATGGGCAGTTCTTAAAAACGCCGCAAGCAGTGGGCGATTCTGCACTTTCTCCCAATTTCGCACCTAATTTTCGTCATGATTAAGCACTTTTGTTCCATAAAAGTTCTAGCATAAGCGTAATTCGGCTAGCAGATTGTTGAAATAATGTTGAGTTAAAAAAAAAAAATGCCTTTACTTCGTGAAAAAAAAAATGTCCGCTCCCCCCCCCCCCCCCTTAAAAAAAAACTAGCAGGTTGCTGTAGCAGGGTTGGTCGCCCAATTTTTGCCAAAAAATCGCCAAGTTACCATAATCCGAAGATTCACTCACAATTATCGAAGTCTTTAGAGTTCCTTAAAGTTTGAAGTTCCCACGTATTTAATTTTATGCACTGATTTTATCCACTACGTCATAGAGCTCGATGCAGTAAAGTTAAAATAACACAATTATTTAGTGATATAAGTATATTCCATTCCATTCCATTTAACGCTGTCGCTGTTATACTGGGCCTAGCCTGCGTGGATTTGCAGGCTTTTTGCCAATTTGCCTTTAAATATGGCATCCTGGAGGTAAAAATATCAGTGAAGGTGTCACAGAGACAAGATATAAAAAATATATAACAATTTGTTCAAGTTTAGAAGTAATTATAATTAAAATTAAAATGGAAGGTAAAAGTTGGTTTTGCTATACACTTTCAAGCATGAAATTACGCAACACTGGTAAAAAAAATCACATGGATAACGAAATTGGCTCGAAGACATGACATGACTTTGAATAAATCTAGATGTAGCAATTTCACTAAGGAGAATCCAATGAAATCTATGCCAGTACTGGCGGGATATCCCTGAAATTACACTAGGGAGAAATTCCTCTGGCGAAACGCCATTAGACACCAGGGTGTCTCGGTTCGAGACCTTACCCTAATCGAATACAGTTATAATTTTGAATAAATTCCAAATTAACTTAAATAAATAATCTAACTTTTTAAATAATATAATTATGTTATAGATAAAAAAATGAAAGGATGTTATGAAAGGAAAAAATCTGATGTGTACACCACATGACTTCCTTGTACGGAATATTAAATTATACGCATTTTTTTCTTGAATTTCATTTAAATTGATTGGATTGAATTAAATCTACTTCGTCAACAGCGCATAAACCACAATAGAATAAATGCACTCTTTAAAATTCACTATATTTGTTTACTATAACGGCACTCTGAATGCACAAAATTTATATCATTTGAAGAATTATCATTCCCACATGTTCTATTCAAATACTATAATAAAGCTAAAACGATGTATGAAAGAAATTAAGTAAACAAAACAGAAAAGAAACAGTTTTTCACATACGATTTAGTATTTCTCATTCAATTAATTCAGTTCTCACTTCACGACAAGGCAAAAATACATAAAAACTCAAAATATCTGCATTAAAAATTACGAAGTAAATCTTAAACACTTATTTCCTCGAAAAATTCCAGAAAGGATTAAGCATGATTTAATTCGCAATAATAAATGAAGGCGTTATTTTTGTGTTCCTCGAAAAATTCCAAAGGATTAAGCATGATTTAATTCGCAATAATAAATGAGGCGTTATTTTTTGTGGTTCCGAAGCTTAGTCTCTCTAGATTGGCAACAAATCTACAATTCTGCTGTTTCAAATGTAAACAAATATATCCGCCATGTTATTTACAACTTAACCACACTTAAACAGCTTTTAAATTATTGATAAATGTACAAATATTGCTTCCAGAATTACGAAAGGCATAAAAACCTTAACCGGAAGATAAAAACAGCATAATTCAATCATTTTTAAAGCAAAAAATATGCAATTTACAAACATATAAGAGTAAAGAAACTCAGATCACTGAGCCCGGTAACAGAGTGAATATATATATAAATATATTTATATACGTTTGGTGCGGCCGATGGCAACCAAAATACGAGGTGCACATCTACATGTTATAGCAGTCCTATATACAAAATTTCAACGTTCTGAGGCTACTCGTTTTTGAGTTATGCGAGATACGTAGGTACGCACGTACGTACATACGTTCGTACAGACGCCACGAAAAATTCTCTTCAGAATTCATTTTAAAGCAGTTTTTTTTAGTTTTTTTGGAGGAAAAGAGTCCTTTATTTTGTCCTTACGTACAGATATCACGCAAAAGCATCGTTAAATTGAATTCGATAGCGGTCAAAATGGATATTTTTGTTGAAATATGTTGCCTGAAACTTTTCGCGATTACAATACTTCCTTTTTACTTCGTACAAGGAAGTAAAAAAAGAAGGGTTTTAAAAGGAAGAAAAAGAGACGGAGTTTGTGATTAGGGAGAAACATTTTAATTAGGCTGACAAGGATTTCACAGATTTTTAACTGATGTTGCTGTTTATAAACAAAGATAAATCATTCTTAATTCTGTTAATCTGCACTGACAGAAGTACGTTTCTACTCTGTACTGAAAATATTTTATTCTGTTAGAAAATCAAGTATTTCTCATGAATTTCCCTTTTTTACCTGTTTATAATTACATAACTGACATATGATTTTTTTTTAAAAAAAGCAAAGCGAATTGAAAAAGTGATAGTATAATTTTTATAATTACAAAAATAACTTTCAACTCGGGTTATGAATTTTGTTGTGTTCTGAAAAGTAGAACAGCAGATTTTTTTTTTCTACTCGCAATCCATATACAATTCTAGAGAAAAAATAAAAACAAGGGGTCATAGACAGCGCACGGTGAAGAGAAATTTCAAACTGCCTATTGAAAATATGTTTAAAATGCTATCAGTTTAGCACTATTTTGCACAAAAATATATTGTTTAATTTTTTCATTTATGATTTAACTAACATACAGTTTGATTTTTCACATGGTGACCAAAATAGGGTTAACCGTACTTTAATCTTGAATCATTTGATTAATATATAACGAACAAAAATTCGGTCATCAAATACAGTTTGTTTCGCCTACTGCAGTCTGTAACTATACATACGTAATGCCATTCAATAGATAGATATATTGGTACAGTGTATTCCCAGCGTGTATGTTTTTTATGCTGTCTCGATAATTAATATTTTTGCTCTAAAAACAATTTGGTACTTACGTATTACCGCAACCAGGTTGGCGCTATTTGTAAGTTTGAGTAAAAAAGTATGAATAGAAAGAAAATGTACATTTATTAATTACAGATAATTTTTAATACAGTTTTTTTATATTATTTTGTTTTAAAATATCAAATAGCAATTAAACCCTTCCGGTTTCGAATTTGAATAACTTGCAGAATTATTTTTTCGGCGGAAATCTTTTGGCTATTGCTTTTAGCACTGATTGAAAACCGTATTCGCCATAACCATGTACACGTCGACTTATTTTTACTTAAAAAAACATCCCAGAACTGCACAAAAATGGCATTGCGCACACTCTTGACTTTATCCATGTACACTGCTATTTTCTCATAAATTACAAAAATTTGCACGAAAATGCAGGAAAATTTTGTGAATCTCCGAAAGCTCTTTTTACAAAACTACGTATAACACGTAGGGTTGCCGTAAGTAGGGTCGCCAAATTTGGCAATTTATGCGAATTTTAGCCTGGTTGCGTTAATACGTAAGTACCAACAATTTCTCCAAACTCCAGGAAAAGAATTTCTGTCTTTCGTTTATTGCTTCGACAATTTAACCCGTTCTAAGCATTTTGAAATTATTATAAATATAAAAATGTTATCGAGACAATAAAGTTACTGATGGTAATATGAAAAAGAGCTGTAGAGCGTTAAATTTTAATTATGTAAGCAGATTCCGACCATAAATTATGACCAAAACTTAACAGTGGCTCGCATTTTATTTTTGTTTGTTTAATCGCTTATGGTAAAGCCCTATCTGCCTAAAGGGAGGATTCCTTAGTGGGGGATCTTAGTGTGGGGAGGGGTAAGTTTAATGGAAACTGGCTTCTATTCACATTAATACACATGGAGAAAGGTAAGAAAACGCCTACACAGCCAGCTGATTTGGAAACCTTTCATTTTCTGAAATGATAAAAATTTTAACAAACTGAACTGCGATTTTGGAAACATCGTTCTTGCAAAAATGTGTAGAAAGATAAGTCAAGCTTATACTTAACATATTGTTACGAATTTTGTATTTAGATAGCTAATTTTACTAGTATTATAATTAAAATTATTTTATTTCCCTATGTGATAGATTTTAAGAGAAAGCCACGCCGAAAAAGTAAAAATATAAGAGCAAGTGCATTTAACATTGAAAATAAATGGATATCTCTTTTATTTGTATTGAAATTAAAGTGGGGGGGGGGAAGAAGAATTCAGCATTTTCTGAACACGAATTTCCTCTCAATATAATTTTAGATGTCGAGCAGAATATGACAGGGGAAGAAATTTTCAGCGAATCCGAGGGTTAGCTGAAAAAAAAAAAAAAATTAACAAGTAACAATTTTTGCCCCCCCCCCCCCAGCTTTGGTTACATAGTTCCAAAATATCTGCAGGTGCTTCTTTTCCGCGGGAAGACACTAGCGTTGGAGCAAAAAATTTACCCGCTGTCATAAATTCATTATACTTTCTGGAGTATAAGCCTTTGACATGTGGGCGAGGTCTTCTCTTTCCTTAAAACCCTCTCAGAGTTACGGTCGGAAAATTCCGTATAGAAGGCTGCCTTCTATATTCATTACACATGAAAATTTCTGCTAGCTTTTAATGTACCTGATTTCGGTTTGGATGTATATTGGAAAAAAACGAAACAAGGTCCATAGGTCCTTTTCTCAAGGAAACAGTAGCATGCATTCAGACGTTAGAATCGATTTCTAATATAATTTTATTATTAAAAAAATTAATAAAAATAAATATATAAGTAAAACAATAAAATGTATGAATGGTTTCAGATTTTAAATTACGTCCAAAGGGGCGTTTTTTTAACGTTTCCTGTTCTACCTTTATTTATTAAATATTATGTTCTTTGCCCTTAAACCATAAAATTCAGTTCAATAGCAATGTCGCAAAATAATTTTAAAATGAGCATATCTTTAGAATTTCCGGTACACACTTCTGTACGCTAGAGATAAAAAGCTCCCCCCCCCCGTAGAGTGTTGCCATTGCTCGCTTTGAAATCCTTGAGTTTGTTAATCAAAAATTCGTTAAAGTTTTACAAAATATGAAATCGATCATAAAACAAATTCCAAATTTCAAATTTGGTCTTTCACATGCCCATATTCGTAGAAGGATTACGTCATTCAAAATTCGATGGCTCTATGTACCGTTGTTTTATCACAATAAGAGAAATATACATGCATGAAGATTTTTCATTATTTAATTTCTTCAAATATAATGCAGAACTCTAACATTTCGTGGCAACAGTTTGAAAAGTGAAACGGACGGTGAACGATGTAGTGATTCAACACAAAATCGGAAACCGAAGACAATAGTTCTTCAGGGACAAAGCCCCCTTTGGACTAATAAAATTTTTGAGATCATATTTCTGCCGAAATTGTTGTTCAGTTACATTAAAGAAGTACAGGAGCCTTTTTATTTAGGGCTCAGGTGCTAGAATTATGTTTTATCCCAAAAGCTAAGAAGCACCAGAGCTGAGGCGGAATTTAAGCTCTGGAGGCGGTAGCTTTCGTTACATTAAGTCTCAGGAAAGCTAACAAAACTGATTGACCATGAACATGAGAAATCTCAGACATAATGTTTTTCGGATGAGGAGAAGGCAAACACAAAGAGAACTTTACAAGTATTAAGGAACCTTTGAATGAGAGTTTATTAGACTGATTCTATATTTTTTCAACGAAAATTTATTTAATCCTTTGAGTACTGAATTATTTGAAGATTTTTATGCCCATGGGAGGGATTTATTATGTCGCTATATGGATTAATATGTTAAAGTAATACGTCGTATCATACAGCTCTAATTCTACTTCATTGGAAGTAGCATTTTCGAAGTCATATAATGAAGTTTTTATTTCAGATATCTTGGTAGCGTATCAATAAATAAATAAATAAATAAATAAATAAATAATAACTAAGGGGGGGTAATAAAGATAAGTGGAGTTAACCTTATTTGCAACTGAAAGATGTTATAAACAAACGTCAGGCAATTGTTTGCGATCAACGCCCACTGGCAGGGTTACCGCAAACATCAACGCCTGCTTTTTAAATTCAGATGACGAGACAGACTCGCCCACCGTAACTTCGGCCAAGTAAGCAGATGACGAGTAAAGTGGGAAGAAATCCAGGTAGCAGCCAAGTAGTGGCATGCCAGTAAGATGACAGAAAGAAATTCGCTGATCTTTTCAATGACAACAGCATGCACTGCTCTAGGACCAACTTTACAATCTAAAAGAGGTGACCAAGTCAGAAATTTCCAAACTACTTCAAATCATTTATTAAAAACCAGATCTCCCCTCCCGGAAAAAAAAAAAAAAAAAAAAAAAAAAAAAATTCTGAAATGTTTCAGATTTTAAATTACGTCCAAAGGGGCGTTTTTTTTTTAACGTTTTGAGTGTTACCTTTATTATTAAATATCATGTTCTTTGCACTTGAACCATAAAATTCAGCTTAAGATTGTTGCTTAATTAAGAGCAATATCGCAAAATAATTGTTAAATTAAGCCATATCTTTAGAATTTCCGATATACACAGTCTCGCTCGAGCTGGAGATAAAAGTATTTTTTTTCTATATATAACGTTGCCATTTCTCGCTTTGGAAATCCATTGAGTCTTTGTAATCAAAAATTCGTTAAAGTTTTACAAAATATAAAATCTATAATAAAACAAATTCCAAATTTGGGATTTCAGATGCCCATATTCGCAGTAGGATTTCGTCATTCAAAATTCGATGGCTCTATGTACCATTGTTTTATCACAATGCGAGAAATAGACAATCATTTATGCAGATTTTTCATTATTTAATTTCTTCAAATATAATGCAGGACTCTAACATTTTGTGGCAACAGTTTGAAAAGTGAACCGACGTTTATGAGTCCGACGCAAAATCGCAAAACGAACACAATAGTCATTCAGGGACAAAGCCCCTTTGGACTAAAAAAACAAAGGCTAATGTTCAAGAAGATAAAAGATAATCGATCATTTCGCCTCCACGGACAGACTGGGAAGACTCATATTAATAAAGAACTGTGAAACTGAGACATAAGGCAAGAAACTAAGTTATTATAACTGATAGCTGAAAACTTCGGAGCATTTCTAACAGTCATAGGGTTTTATAGTATTCTCCGAAATTTTTCGCAATATTCCCCCCCTTTTTTTTTTTTTTTTTTTTCTTTTTAGCCCAAAGAAGAGTTAGCCCAGTAGGGTTATTAGTCTCAAAACAGGAATTTGCGTTAAATCAATACAGAAGTCTGAATATCTTAATGAAGAGTTTTCATGGATGTATGTATGTTTTTCGCATTATAAAAAAACAATGGTATCTAGAGCCTTAACTTTTGAATAACGTAGTACGAACCAAATATGATCGTCCTGTATTATATTTACCGAAATTAAATAATGAAGAATCAATCTGCTTGCATGTATGTATGTTCCTCGCACTGTGAAAACACGACGGACGGTATCTAGAGTCTCCAATTTTAAATAACGTAGTCCTCCACCTGAACATGTGCACTGGAATCCCGAATTTTGAATTTCGTATTTTTTTTAATTATCTATTTCATATTTTTCACAATTTTAACGAATTTTTGATTAACAAAATCAATGATTTCAAAGCTAACAGTGGCAACTTTGTACGGAATAAAACATTTTTATCTCCAGTACGCAAGGCTCTATATCGGAAATTCTAAATATATGCTGTTTTAAATATTTTGTAATTTTGCTGTTGAATCGAATTTTCTGGGGCATAAGCGCGAAGAGCGCGATGTTTAATAAATAAAGTAAACACCCAGAACGTTAATAATAAAAAGACAAAAAAAGTTTTGTAAAGCCATCTTCGTAAGAAAACTGAACATTGACATGACGAACTGAGGAAAGACTGGGGGGGGGAGGGGGGACAGAGAAATATATGCCAACGCTTTTTTAACGCTACATCGGGAATTCTAAACATAAACTACTATATTGCTTTTCACGTTTTTGTAATTTTGCTGTTGAGTTGTGCAATTTTATTGTTGAACTGTATGGCGTAAGTGCGAAGAAAATTACACTTAATAATACTAACTCATTACCAAAAAGTACTGTGCACCAAAAGTAATCCTACTAACTCATTACCAAAAAGTAATGTGCACCAAAAGTAATCCTACTAATGTAATGCACCCATACTACTACCAAAAAGTAATGTGCACCAAAAGCACCACCAAAAGTAATCCTACCTAACCCATTACCAAAAAAAGTAATGTGCACCAAAGTAATCCTACTAACCCATTACCAAAAAGTAATGTGCACCAAAAGTAATCCTACTAACCCATTACCAAAAAGTAATGTGCACCAAAAGTAATCCTACTAACCCATTACCAAAAAGTAATGTGCACCAAAAGTAATCCTACTAACCCATTACCAAAAAGTAATGTGCACCAAAAGTAATCCTACTAACCCATTACCAAAAAGTAATGTGCACCAAAAGTAATCCCTCCTACTAACCCATTACCAAAAGTAATGTGCACCAAAAGTAATCCTACTAACCCATTACCAAAAAGTAATGTGCACCAAAAGTAATCCTACTACCCATTACAAAAAGTATGTGCACCAAAAGTAATCCTACTAACCCATTACCAAAAGTAATGTGCACCAAAAGTAATCCTACTAACCCATTACCAAAAAGTAATGTGCACCAAAAGTAAATCCTACTAACCCATTACCAAAAAGTAATGTGCACCAAAAGTAATCCTACTAACCCATTACCAAAAAGTAATGTGTGCACCAAAAGTAATCCTACAAAAAGTAACCCATTACCAAAAAGTAATGTGCACCAAAAGTAATCCTACTAACCATTACCAAAAAGTAATGTGCACCAAAAGTAATCCTACTAACCATTACCAAAAAGTAATGTCACCAAAAGTAATCCTACTAACCATTACCAAAAGTAATGTGCACCAAAAGTAATCCTACTAACCCATTACCAAAAAGTAATGTGCACCCAAAGTAATCCTACTAACCCATTACCAAAAAGTAATGTGCACCAAAAGTAATCCTACTAACCCATTACCAAAAAGTAATGTGCACCAAAAGTAATCCTACTAACCCATTACCAAAAGTAATGTGCACCAAAAGTAATCCTACTAACCACCAAAAAGTAATGTGCACCAAAAGTAATCCTACTAACCCTTACCAAAAAGTAATGTGCACCAAAAGTAATCCTACTAACCCATTACCAAAAGTAATGTGCACCAAAAGTATCCTACTAACCCATTACCAAAAAGTAATGTGCACCAAAGTAATCCTACTAACCCATTACCAAAAAGTAATGTGCACCAAAAGTAATCCTACTAACCCATTACCAAAAAGTAATGTGCACCAAAAGTAATCCTACTAACCCATTACCAAAAAGTAATGTGCACCAAAAGTAATCCTACTACCCCTAACCCATTACTACCAAAAGTAATGTGCACCAAAAGTAATCCTACTAACTCATTACTACCAAAAAGTAATGTGCACCAAAAGTAATCCTACTAACCCATTACCAAAAAGTAATGTGCACCAAAAGTAATCCTACTAACCCATTACCAAAAAGTAATGTGCACCAAAAGTAATCCTACTAACCCATTACCAAAAAGTAATGTGCACCAAAAGTAATCCTACTAACCCATTACCAAAAAGTAATGTGCACCAAAAGTAATCCTACTAACCCATTACCAA
This sequence comes from Stegodyphus dumicola, assembly GCF_010614865.2. Taxonomy (NCBI): domain Eukaryota; kingdom Metazoa; phylum Arthropoda; class Arachnida; order Araneae; family Eresidae; genus Stegodyphus; species Stegodyphus dumicola. The sequence goes on along the minus strand of NW_023318881.1, from coordinate 87,860 downwards.
AAAGTAATGTGCACCAAAAGTAATCCTACTAACCAAAAAGTAATGTGCACCAAAAGTAATCCTACTAACCCATTACCAAAAAGTAAAGTGCACCAAAGTAATCCTACTAACCCATTACCAAAAAGTAATGTGCACCAAAAGTAATCCTACTAACCCATTACCAAAAAGTAATGTGCACCAAAAGTACTCCTATCCTACAAAAAGTAACCCATTACCAAAAAGTAATGTGCACCAAAAGTAATCCTACTAACCATTACCAAAAGTAATGTGCACCAAAAGTAATCCTACCTAACCCATTACCAAAAAGTAATGTGCACCAAAAAGTAATCCTACTAACCTACCAAAAAGTAATGTACAAAAAAGTACCAAAAGTAATGTGCACCAAAAGTAATACCCTACAAAAGTAACCCATTACCAAAAAGTAATGTGCACCAAAAGTAATCCAAAAGTAATGTGCCCCATTACCAAAAAGTAATGTGCAACCAAAAGTAATCCTACTAACCCATTACTAAAAAGTAATGTGCACCAAAAGTAATCCTACTAACCCATTACCAAAAAGTAATGTGCACCAAAAGCACCAAAAGTAATCCTACTACCCATTACCAAAAAGTAATGTGCACCAAAAGTAATCCTACTAACCCATTACTAAAAAGTAATGTGCACAAAAGCACCAAAAGTAATCCTACTAACCCATTACCCAAAAAGTAATGTGCACCAAAAAGTAATCCTACTAACTCATTACCAAAAGTTAGTAATGTGCACCAAAAGTAATCCTACTAACCAAAAAGTAATGTGCACCAAAAGTAATCCTACTAACTCATTACCAAAAGTAATGTGCACCAAAAGTAATCCTACTAACCCATTACCAAAAAGTAATGTGCACCAAAAGTATCCAAACTAATCCTACCTAACCCATTACCCAAAAAGTAATGTGGCACCAAAAGTAATCCTACTAACCCATTACCTACTAAAAGTAATGTGCACCACCAAAGTAATCCTACTAACCCTAATCCTTACCTAAAAAGTAATGCACCAAAAGTGCACCAAAAGTAATATCCTACAGTAACCCATTACCAAAAAGTAATGTGCACCAAAAGTAATCCTACTAATTGCACCAAAAGTAATGCACCAAAAGTACCAAAAAGTAATGTGCACCAAAAGTAATCCTACTAACCCATTACCAAAAAGTAATGTGCACCAAAAGCACCAAAAGTAATCCTACTAACCCATTACCAACCAAAAGTAATGTGCACCAAAAGTAATCCTACTAACCCATTACCAAAAAGTAATGTGCACCAAAAGTAATCCTACTAACCCATTAACAAAAAGTAATGTGCACCAAAAGTAATCCTACTAACCCATTACTAAAAAGTAATGTGCACCAAAAGTAATCCTACTAACTCATTACCAAAAAGTAATGTGCACCAAAAGTAATCCTACTAACTCATTACCAAAAAGTAATGTGCACCAAAAGTAACCCTACTAACCCATTACCAAAAAGTAATGTGCACCAAAAGTAATCCAAAGTAACCTAACCCATTACCAAAAAGTAATGTGCACCAAAAGCACCAAAAAGTAATCCTATCCATTACTAACCCATTACCAAAAAAGTAAAAAGTTACACCAAAAGTATCCTATCCCTACTAAATGTGCACCAAAAGTAATCCTACTAACCCATTAAAAAGTAATGTGCACCAAAAGTAATCCTACTAACCCATTACCAAAAAGTAATGTGCACCAAAAGTAATCCTACTAACCCTTACCAAAAGTAATGTGCACCAAAAGTAATCCCTACCTACTAACCCATACTCCTAAAAAGTAATGTGCACCAAAAGTAATCCTACTAACCTCATTACCAAAAAGTAATGTGCACCAAAAGTAATCCTACTAACCATTACCAAAAAGTAATGTGCACCAAAAGTAATCCTACTACCCATTACCAAAAGTAATGTGCACCAAAGTAATCCTAATCCTACTAACCATACTAACCCATTACCAAACGTAATGTGCACCAAAAGTAATCCTACTAACCCAAAAGTAATTACCAAAAAGTAATGTGCACCAAAAGCACCAAAAAGTAATCCTACTACCCATTACCAAAAAGTAATGTGTAATCCTACACCCAAAAGTAATGTCCTACTACCCATTACCAAAAAGTAATGTGCCCAAAGCACCAAAAAGTAATCACCCTACTAACCATTACCAAAAAGTAATGTGCACCAAAAGTAATCCTACTAACCCATTACCAAAAAGTAATGTGCACCAAAAGTAATCCTACTAACCCATTACTAAAAAGTAATGTGCACCAAAAAAGTAATCCTACTAACCACCAAAAATGTGCACCAAAAGTAATCCTACTACCCATTACCAAAAAGTAATGTACAAAAGTAATCCTACTAACTCATTACCAAAAAGTAATGTGCACCAAAAGTAATCCTACTAACCCAAAAGTAATGTGCACCAAAAGTAATCCTACTAACCCATTACCAAAAAGTAATGTGCACCAAAAGTAATCCTACTAACCCATTACCAAAAAGTAATGTGCACCAAAAGTAATCCTACTAACCCATTACTAAAAAGTAATGTGCACCAAAAGTAATCCTACTAACCCATTACCAAAAAGTAATGTGCACCAAAAGTAATCCTACTAACCCATTACCAAAAAGTAATGTGCACCAAAAGTAATCCTACTAACCCATTACCAAAAAGTAATGTGCACCAAAAGTAATCCTACTAACCCATTACCAAAAAGTAATGTGCACCAAAAGAATCTACTAACCCATTACCAAAAGTAATGTGCACCAAAAGTAATCCTACTACCTAACAAAAGTAACACCATTACCAAAAAGTAATGTGCACCAAAAGTAATCCTACTAACCCATTAAAGTAATGTGCACCAAAAAGTAATTACCAAAAAGTAATGTGCACCAAAAGTAATCCTACTAACCCATTACCAAAAAGTAATGTGCACCAAAAGTAATCCTACTAACCCATTACCAAAAAGTAATGTGCACCAAAAGTAATCCTACTAACCCATTACCAAAAAGTAATGTGCACCAAAAGTAATCCTACTAACCCATTACCAAAAAGTAATGTGCACCAAAAGTAATCCTACTAACCCATTACTAAAAAGTAATGTGCACCAAAAGTAATCCTACTAACCATTACCAAAAAGTAATGTGCACCAAAAGTAATCCTACTAACCCATTACTAAAAAGTAATGTGCACCAAAAGTAATCCTACTAACCCATTACCAAAAAGTAATGTGCACCAAAAGTAATCCTACTAACCCATTACCAAAAAGTAATGTGCACCAAAAGTAATCCTACATTAATATGTGCATCAAAAGTACTCCTTAAAGTTATTAGGAGTGAGTGTAACAGCAGGCTGATAGACAGTGAGAGCGTAAAATGCGTTAACAAAGCCTTTTGGGCAACCATTTAAATGTGAAGCCTTTCTTTTTTTCCTTGGCATGGAATAGATAAGTTGTAAAATTTTCATTTCCTTACTGCAAAGTTGGTGCTTTTGTACTACTTTATGTTTACTGAAGAATTAATTATTTTAAACATCTGAACCGATTAAAATCTTTATTTCTTCAGCGTAGACTCTAAATTTTTATTGAGAATTTTTGAACACCTGAATCTACAGAACTTTTATTTCTTCATTACAAAATCGTATAATTTAATTTTTAATGGAAAATGTTTTTACTTGTTTTGAACATTTGAACTCATAAACCATTTCTTTATATTTCAAAGAGTGTGCAGTTTATTTTTAATGGCACACTTAATTTGTATTAAACATTTGAATTCTTAAAAGAGGCTAAATTTTTATTTTATTTTTAATTGAGGAATTTTTACGTTTTGAACATCTGAACGCAAGAAAAATTTCTTTCTCTTTCAAAGAGTCGTTTTTTCAATTGCAGTGTTTTATTTATTGTAATATTTATTATAATCGTTATAATTGTTATTATTGCTATTATTATTGTTATAATTGTTATTATTGCTATTATTATTGTTATAATTGTTATTATTGCTATTATTATTGTTATTTATAATTTATTTACATTTTTATGCTCGAAATATGGGAAAAATCCATATTTTATGGAATTATTTTAATGCTCCATATTTAAATGTCTGTTTCATAACACCAGGTCATTACTATTCTAACTAAATTCATTATCTGTTCTTATAAACTCTCTGTGAATAAAAGTAATAGTGTTTTACTAAAGATAATAGCTCTATCATAAGTCCAGACCATTATCATTCGAAATAAATAAAGAGTAGCAAATTCCTTTAAACTAAATTAAAGAAAATTGTATTAATTTTTCACATTTTTATTTCTCTTTTTTATGTATGATTTATTAAATCGTAACTTATCACATATTAGCATTCATTATATTACGTTTTTGTAAATATTTTTAACTCATTTCTCATGAAGGAGAGTTTAGTTTTTTAAGTAACCATTAAAAGTAATAGTATAATAAAGGCTAATATGTGATAAAATACGATTTAATAAAATCATACAGGAAAATAATGTCTCTTTCATAAAACCAGGTCATTATCATTCGAAGTAAATTATGAGCACTAATTTTTTTCAATTAAATTAAAGAAAATTATATTAATTTTTCACTTATTAATATTTCTCTTTTTTATGTATGAGTTTCATTTAATCGTATCTTATCACACATTAGCATTCATAATATTACCTTTTTGTATATGTTTTTAACCCACTTTCATGAAACAGGATTTAGTTTACTAATTAGCAACCGTTAACAGTAATATAATAAAGACTGATGATAAAATACCCTTTCATTAAAACATACATAAAATTTAATGGCTCCTTCATAAAACCAGGTCATTATCAGTCGAATTAAATCAAGAGTACCAAATTTCTATAAACTAAATTAAAGAAAATTATATTAATTTTGCACTTAGTTTTTATCACTTTTTTATGTATGATTTTGTTAAATCGTATTTTATCACACATTAGCCTTCATTATATGACTTTTCTGTATGAATTTTTAGCCCACTTTTCATAAAAGAGGGTTTAGTTTTACACATAAGTAACCATAAACAGATTTAGTTAGCTCTTAAGCAGTTTTACACTTAAGTAACCATAAACAGGATTTAGTTTACTCTTAAGCAACCATTAACAGTAATATAGTAAAGACTGATGATAAAATACCATTTCATTAAAACATACATAAAATTTAATGGCTCCTTCATAAAACCAGGTCATTATCATTCGAATCAAATCAAGAGTACCAAATTTCTTTAAACTAAATTAAAGAAAATTATATTAATTTTGCACTTAGTTTTTATCACTTTTTTATGTATGATTTTGTTAAATAGTATTTTATCACAGATTAGGCTTCATTATATTATTTTTCTGTATGAATTTTTATCCCACTTTTCATAAAAGAGGGGCCCACCAGCGGCCGAGCGGTAAAATCGCTGAACACTGGTAGTTCGGTCCGAGGTTCGAATCCCGCGAACGGGCTGGCTGCATGGGCGTTTTCGTGGTTTTCCCCATGTGTAACGTGTATACGAGCCAGTTTCCCTTAGAAAGTCCTCCACGAAGGCATCCCTCCACTTAGGCAGATAGCCCTCGAGGCTTTGCCATAATCACACACACACACACACACACACATAAAAGAGGATTTAGTTTTACACATAAGTAACCATAAACAGATTTCACTGCAAAAAAATTGTGCAAGAATCATAGTGCGTAATTTCACTTTTTGAAAGTCTTATTCTGCATAATTCTTTCATTTCCTTGTTCTTCCCCTTTTTTCGTTTTCATATCTCCTCAATCCTCTTCAGTAGCTCAATCATCGATATTTTCATTGATGCTTCCAAAATAATTGCAAAATTAATCATAATTCCTTAGGAAACCATAAACAACAATCTGAAACTAAACTAGCGAAACTATATACTACTCCCCGCTGTTCAGTAATTACGGTTAGATTAGAGGTTAATGAGTTTTCCGCAAATCGCTAACTTCATCTTTTATTTCTTGTGAAAATTATTTAGGAACTATTTTTGTTTCATTCATGCATTTGGATCAATAAAATGGCGCCTTGCATAATAAATACAGTTCATTCCACGATGACTTTCGTTTTTTGCAACGCTCTTCACGTGGATTATTAGAGAAGTAACTTTCTTTCTCAAAACCACCACACACACACAAATATATATGTTTTATAAACTTTATTTTTTATATAAACATATAATAATAAAAATTTTTAAAAATCAGTAAAATCTGATGGTATATTACTTCCAAAGAGGACGTTTTTTAACGTTTCGTGTGGTACCTTTATTTTGAACACAAATATACAATACAATACAAATATACAATCAAATATACAATACAATACAAATATACAATACAATTTCTGCACTTGAACCATAAAATTCAGTTCAATAGCAATGTCGCAAAATAATTTTAAAATGAGCATATCTTTAGAATTTCCGATACACAGTTCCGCACGCTGGAGATAAAAAGGTCCCCCCCCCCCCTTAGAGTGTTGCATTGCTCGCTTTTAAACCGTTAAGTTTGTTACTCAAAAAGTTTTTAAAATTTTACAAAATATAAAATCGATAACAAATTTCAAATTTACTCTTCCACATGCTCATATTCGTAGGATGATTACGTCATTCAAAATTCGATGGCTCTATGTACCGTTGTTTTATCACAATGCGAGAAGTATACATACATACGTTTATGCAGATTTTTCATTATTTAATTTCTTCAAATATAATACAGGACTCTAACATTTGGTGGCAGCAGTTTGAAAGGTTATTCGCCATTTATAGTGATTCAACGCAAAATCGCAAAACGAAAACAATAGTCCTTCAGGGACAAAGCGCCTTTGAACTAAAAAAAAAAAAAACCTCGCGTATAAAATATACTTTCTTGTAGGTACTCGCGATGTGAATGCTAATGGAACGTATGAAATCGCTGAGTTTGTTAATGAAACATTCATTAAACTTTTACCAAATATAAAATAGATCACAAAACAAATTCCAAATTCCAAATTTGGGCTTCCAGATGTCCATATTCGAGTGGAGGACTACGTTATTCAGAATTTGATGTCTCTAGGTACGTTTTATTTTCACAATGCGAGAATCATACATAGATTCATCTTCATTATTTCATTGAATATAATTATTTATTTATTATTATTAATTACGTATTCCGCTCTAAGGCACTACACGGAAGGGATGAATGCCTTCGTGGAGGACTTTCTAAGAGAAACTGGCTCGTATTATCACGTTAAACATGGGAAAAACCACGAAAAGGCCCACGCAGCCAGCCCGTTCGCGGGATTCGAACCTTAGACTGAACTACTAGTGTTCACGAACTTTACCGTTCGGCCGCTGGTGGCCAGGGCTCTAATATTTGGTGGCAACAATTTGAAAAGTGAAACGCTGCTTTATAATGAACCAACGCAAAATGTCAAAAGGAAATTAATAGTCCTTCTGAGATAACGCTTCTTTGCGGTAAAAATAAAAAAATAAAACTAAAAGCTGAAAAATAATGTAATAGAAAATATAAAGTCATTTAAAAAATCTGAAATTTTTAAATTTTATATTACGCGTAATGGGCGGCTTTTTTTTCCCTTCTACATACACATGCAAGTTTCAAGAGCATTTGGGCTAATGTTCCTTTGGTCTAAAAATATTTAAAAACAGTCTATATTTAGAATTTTCGATACATAATTTCGTGGACTGTAGATAAAAATGTTTTCTCCCTTACAGCATTGCTACTTCTCGCTTTGAGTTTGTTAAATCAAAAATTCGTTAAAGTTTTACAAAATATGAAATACATAATAAAAAATCTGATGTGTACACCACATGACTTCTTTGTACGGAATATTAAATTATACGCATTTTTTTCTTGTATTTCGTTTAAACTTATTGGATTAAATCAAATCTACTTCGCCGACAGCGCATAAACCACAATAGAATAAATGCATTCTTTGAAATTCACTGTATTTGTTAATAGCGACACTCTGGCGCTAGGTTCACTTAATAGTATTATTATTATATTTCGTTCATATAACTCAGAATGCACAAAATTTATATCATTTAAAGAATTCTCTAATCGTTGCCACATGTTCTGTTCAATAACTTTATTCTGTTAATTATAATAAAGCTAGAACGATGTATAAAAGAAATTAAGCAAACAAAACAAAAAAGAAACAGTTTTTCACAGACTATTGAGTATTTCTCATTCAATTAATTCAGTTTTCACTTCGCGACAAGGCAAAAATACATAAAAACTCAAAATATCTGTATTAAAAATTACGAAGTAAATCTTAAACGCTTATTTCCTCGAAAATATTCCAGAAAGGATTAAGCATGATTTAAATAATAAATGAAGGCGTTCTTTTTTGTTGTTCCGAAGCTACGCTTCTCTAGATTGGCAACAAATCCATTACTCTGCTTTTTCAAATGTAAACAAGCAATGGCCGCCATCAAAAACCTTATTAGGCTTAGCGGCACTTAAACAACTTTAAAATTGTTGATAATTCTAAAAATATTGCATAAAGATTTACTAAAGGCATAAAAACCTTAACCGGAAGATAAGAACAACATCACTCAATCCTTTTTAAAGCAAATAATGTACAATTTATAAATATATATGTGTAAAGAAACTGTGATCACTGAGCCGGGTAACAGAGTGGAAATATATATAAATATATTTATATACGTTTGGTGCGGCCGATTGCAACCAAAATACGACGTGCACATTTGCATGTCATAGTAGTCCTATATACAAAATTGTAACGTTCTGAGGCTACTCGTTTTTGAGTTATGCGAGATACGTACGTACGTAAATACGCTCGTACAGACGCCACGAAAAATTCTCTTCAGAATTCATTTTAAAGCAGTTTTATGATTTTTTTGGAGGAAAAGAGTCTTTTATTCTGTCCTTACGTTCAGATATCACGCAAAAACATCGTTAAATATCATTCGATAGCGGTCAAAATGGATATTTTCATTGAAATATGCTGCCTGAAACTTTTCGCGATTACAATGCTTCCTTTTTACTTCGTGCAAGGAAGTGAAAACAAATTCGAATTCAAAACTCGGTCTTCCAGATGTCCGTCATTGATAGAGATCTCTGTCAAATGTTATATGATATATGAATTCATATTAAATTCATATATTCAAACGTTCATATATATTATATATGAATTCTTAAATATAAGGTAAATCGTGTTAGAAAAAAGGAATTAAAAGATTAATAAAGCGTCTATACCTGACCAAGAGACTGCTATCCACACTGTTTCGAAAACAGTATTTTTGCGATTAAAGATTTTTCTATGCAGATGTTTAAACAAGAAACTGAAATTACTACTTAGAATAGTAATTTAAATTCTGACTAAAATTTTTTTTCATTCGTGGTTTTAAATTGAATTTGTGTTCCTTGGAGATGGTATATAGATGGTTTTATTATAAGTTTACTATATATAATAATACACTCTTTAGATCTCTTTTATCTGCGAAAGTATCCTTAACATTCTTTGAGATTTTGCGGAATTCCGAACATGTAATTCCTTTTTATGGAAGGGGCCGAACCATGTCCTAGTGGTTAAAACAGCTAATATAATGATAGTTTGACACAACATTGAAATGGTTTCCTGTATGATTCGTTTTCACTGAGTGCAACAGAAAACGAGACAGTTTTCCTTAGAGAATACTGTGGGAATACATTGCTCTCATTGAGTAGATAGTCCTGGTTTTAAAAGACATAAACTATTCCGCGGTTTATCTACCACTATTTCAGAACGAGCCAAAAATTGGTTTTTCGAGATAACTTGCTAAGAGGCCACGAAGCACAAGTTTCTAGAGCTTGGATTTATACTATTTAATGAATTACTTCTTATGTATGTCTTGGTGGCTATTGAAATTTGCTTATAAAGAAATTTAAAATCCCCAATCTTGCTTGTTACCTTTTGACTGCAATCCACACAAAGCTCACTGCGAAAGAATACTGGAGTTACTTCGAAATTGTTGCATTAACATCCAGTTACCATAGCCGCAAACATAAACGTGCTCTGACTTCCAATATTTAAGTGTCAAACACAACGTAGGCATTTTCGAAAGAAAGATAAATTTGTGTGCCTGCAATAATTCACAGCGGATGACGATAAACGTATGCAAAAGTTGTGTGCTACACCTTATCATGAATGACTGTCCGAACTGTATTAATTACGAATGGCTGAAGAAGCACCATTCTGAAGTTTTTCTATGAGTTCATTTTATTTCTGATACGAAATTTCATGATATTTCTGTTGCCATTGCTGTATGAAAAGGAATGGCTGATAATGTGTGATGGTCCGAAGTGGTTACGAACCGACACCTGATCAGAGTCATTTTTTAAAGTTCCTAGCTAACACATCAGACTGCTATTCATCCAGATGGGCATCATTATATAATTTGTGGCAATTAAATATTCTTCTCAGCTTTATACATAATGCTTGTTTTCTTTCATGCATAAACACATTTCGTTCACTCACATACGATAAGATTCCCATCTTCAAATGCTGTTTGATATTAACTCTTTAATTCTGAATTTTTGTTCAATTTACTGTCACGTGTCTCCACGTCATCTTTTGGTTTCGCGCGTATTTTCAGGGTATGAAATAAATATACAATGCATAATTTCCTGATGACAGGAATATTGATATTTTTAAGTACTTATCAATGCATATGGGAGTCTGATATTTGTTTCCTATCTCTGTCGTATACATAAATATGAAAGGTAGAATTTTAACTTTTATTTGTACAGTCCTTTAATTTATCTATTTTTATTTAAATCGTGCAGACTATATACTAGCCTGCTTAGCATAAAGCTTTCTGAACTGCAACATTTACAAGACTAATCTTTTAGTATACAATGCTTATGGCACATATAGTTAAATAATATATAATATCCTTTGGTCAATAAGAATGTTTAAATTTGCAAATGTAAAAATTTTAGAAAATACTTTATTAAATTTTATTAAATAAGAAATCGACATAGAGTAAAACCGTGATACCCTTATCTGACTCCCATATTCATAATCTATGCACTTTTTCTATCACTCTCTATTACGCTGCAAGTGTCATTTAAACTGCGTGTCTTTCTTCCTATATATATATTGTTACTAATATGTGAAAACTGTTGAAGAAGGGACACCAGTTTTGAATCAATAAAGCAAGGCTTTTTTAGTCATTAAGTAAAGAATTGTGATCGGTATTCAACAACCGTCATTGCCACAAACTATATATGTAACAACTTTTATTATTAAGATCTATGTGACCACTTCAATATTAACATAACGTACAGAAATATGTAACATACATAAGACACGGTGCACGGATAATATGCAGCAAGAATGTAAATGCAGATCGAAGAAAGTGAAACAACGAAATTTGTAATACAATGTGCGAGCAAAAATGGCATCTTGAAATGGTAAAGGTGCTTGGTTCTGAAAAAACGCAGCAGCTCTTGGATATTTCGGCAAAGTGGAGAATTTTAAACTTCTGAATCTTAATGGAAAACAAAACTTTCCAAACAGCAGGCCAAGTGAAAAGAAATTCTATCGCCAAGCTCTGCGGGCCTTCGAAGGAAACTGAATCCCACCTTCCCTACTTGGGTTGTACAATCAACAATACACTATCCCCGACTTCCCACCTTAAGGAAGTTAAGCAGAAAGTCACTATTGTTACAAACAGAATGCTTCGGACTACTGCTCTGCACTGGGAGAAAGTATGAAGACAAAGTTACATTGGTACAGATAGATTACCGATATATCATTCTTCTAAGACGTGGCCATTTGTAGAACGGGTGTGACTACACATATGAATAAATGTCTTTTTACAATAAAGTCTACATTTGCTGATAAATTGTTAAGGTTACAGTGCATATCTTACTTCGAGTTTTCAAATCCTGGCGAGTTATACAAACCCTTGATTTAGTTGCAGAATGGAAGGCAAGCCTAACTCCAAAAAGATGTTGAATTCAAAGGGAGAGAATCGTTTATTCGAAGTATGAACTCTAAAAACAGCAGTTTTAACAGTTCCTTTCCGCAGCTACAAATATAATGGATTCTATCAGCGTGAAATAGGCCGCTCCAAATGGAACAATGTCTCAGTGCATAAAGACGGTTCGAAAAGAGAATGCAGTACCGAGATTGCTTTCGGTGGCGTAAAAGAAGGTCATGCCATGCATTCTTAGACAACGCGACTAAATAGTTGCAATGATGCATTTCAGTCGGAATTGGCAGCGTAATTTATGGCACTGCTGTATGTCAGCACTAACGAGCTTTACAACACATTAATATTCACTGACTGAACGTCCAGCCTAGAAGCCATTAGAAGTAAAGAGAGTAAAAATGTCCAAGTTCACAGTCTGAAGAATAATCTGCCAGTTGATTTGGAACCCTTCTCAATTGGATATATCATAAAATGAAGAAGCCCATAGACTAGCAAAAACGGCAGCTAACAACTCCTGCGTTTTAGAGAATTCGGAAAAGACACTCGTCTCCTACCCGAAAAAAAAAAGCAGTGGTAGAACTCGTGGGGAAATGGCAAGCTAGCTGCGACGTTACTGCCCAGTATTCCACTACTACTATCCAGCCATAAGGAAATTAACAACAATTAGTACCTATAATTTCCACTGTGTATGTATATTTATGCCTTTATCCAAAGTTGTACAGTAGTGTAAATCAATATGTAAATATATATTGCTTTACATATATATTTATATAAATATATATTGCTTTACAAAACAGTATGGTTTAAATTCATTTTTACAATTTTTTATTATGTAAATAATTACTGCCTTTGTTTCAGAAATATACCGGAACAATTAAAAATATAACTTGCATTTGCAATATATATATTGCTTTACAAAACAGTACGGTTTAAATCATTTTTACAATTTTTTATTATGTAAATAATTACTACCTTTGTTTCAGAAATATACCGGAACAATTAAAAATATAACTTGGATTTTGGTAGCCGGCACATTCATTACTGTGGCAATGTACATAAATTGTATACAAATGATTCTTAAAATTGTTTATTGTTTTTATGTGTTTTATTTGTGTAAAAGCGGTCACAGAAATTTGTAATCAACAAATTACTTTTCTTAATGTAATAATGAAAAGTGCATAATAGTACTACCTTGCTCTAATTATTCTATGTAAAAGTCACATAGCGCGTACGCGAGTCCTGAAATGTGCCTAGCACTGCCTTTGCAAGCTGTAGTGACATTATCTACAATATCAACATAAAATGTGTAAACATACGGCTAGTAAAACATAATAAAAGAACTATCTAATTCAACAGCATATGTAACTTACCTGTAAATCTATAACTAGGTATTTTAAATGAGCCTTGTTTTCAAAAGTATTTTTTAAAATTAAATTTCAATAAATGCCGTGTGAACCGTTGGCCCTACCCGAGAGAGGGCTTACCTTTTAGAGTGGCTACCACCAACTAGAACGAAATTACATTGTTAGATTTTTCTCCGAAAGTTCAGATCAATGGTCACCCATGGTCTCGTTTATATCGCTAACAACAGTACCGGCAGTATGGCCAAAACGAAGCAACAGAATGCTTCTTCAAATGCCTCACAAGAATATTTCCTTTTTCATTCTTCAAAAATTAAGACCGGCGAATATTCCTTTTTGAATTCATGTAAAAATTGATTGATTGGTAGATTGTGAGATTCATGGCGTATACCCTCACATGATTGTAATGCGCCAATCGTGTGGTAAGAATTTATTTATGTAGCATAAAATTATAAAACAAATCATAGAATAAACTCATGGGAATTCTATAATGTGTTTGTGAACAAACGAATAAAACTCATACCATGGATGAGAAAAGTAAAAACAGGTAAAATCTCAATATACCATATACAGATGAAATAGGTTTATTAATAATTATTTTATGTTGATTTGACGGATAAAATTAACGACATGTATGCAACATCCAAAAACAAATACAATTTCATTTCATAAAATACATTTCTTAATATAATTAATGAAAGACATTAAAATTCATTCAGATTAGATTATATAATCTCGTCTTAATCGTCTTAATTTGTCCTTATTTGTCTCAATTTGTCTTTAATCTCGTATTAATTTGTCCTTATTTACGTAATGAAATAAATTTGAATTGACTTATCACAGGTTCCAAATATTAACAAAATATTATTTAGTAAAATTTAAATATTATAACAAAATTGTAATAGTTACTTCAATAATTCTGATATCATTAAACCCATTAAATTATTCAATGATAAAATCTAAAACGGCAAAAAGAAATATAATTGAATAATAAAACTAAAGATTACTAAACAAACACTAAATCGAAAAATATGTAAGCAGGCTCCAAGCCGACAATAGGTGCAAGGCCGTGCGGCGTACGTTGGTGCTGAAACAAAAAAGCGCCGGGCAATCATTAAAACAAGTAGTTCGTCTCGCTGCCTGTCTGAACAGAAAAATTCTTTTCTTATTTGAACGCCCCTCCGGGGGTCGACTCAGGTAATACCTGGGAAGTTAGTGATTAGGATCTGTACCTAGGCAGTCTCGGCCACGGTTATTTAAAATGCTTCCACAGGACTGGGGTCATCGCTAGCGATGGTTGTTTCAGACTCGGCAGGGATCATATGGCATTCTCGTCCGTTCCGCTGGTTGTGGTTGAGCTGTATAGACTGATATTCATGGTTGTCCAGGGCAAAACACACCCATCGATGGAACTGGTGAATTCAGCGAGCCTTTAAAATGCTGAAGGCGCCTGGAGCCTCAAAACTACATATTCATATCTTTCCTTGGTTTCCCCCTGGGAGCGCCTAAAGGCGACATCTGTATATTATGACGTAGTGTTAGCAGGCCGGATTGGTGGCCCGGTCTGTATGACAGTGTTTAAGTCACTTCGTTCTGCTGTTCGGGGTTGTGGCCCCTGTTGATGGCAGATGATTTACCATCCCTTCAGAACGGGGACGTGGAAAGTGAGTTGCTGAGTATTCCTGTCGACTTAGCTTAGTCTTTGCTCGGAGGCTCGACCATAGGTTAGTGGCCTCTTGGATCGCCTCTAGGGGTTGGGGCAATTAGGAAAGTTGCTCTCAAGGCTGCTTTGCCAGGTCTGAGTGCCCCTTCCTCCTAGCACACTGTCTTATTTGACCGAAAGTTATAACCAGGGCAGGAGTTCGTCTCTGGTGTTTTCTTCTTTCTTATTTAAACATGAAAATACGTGATGCTGATGCGTATGTAAGAGTAGAGGCAATCGACAAATAGCTTAATCCTTATTTTGTGTCTACTCTATTTGTCTATCCTTATTTTGTGTCTTATTTTGTGCAATAGTAGTAATTTGTCCAACATTTATCTTTTTTTGTGATTGCTTGTTGTGATTGTTTTTCTACATTAAGGGTAAGTTTCTACATAAGAGTAAGTACAGTTACATATTATGTTAAACTTAGGTTAACTTTTTAATTCGGAAAATCAACCGATTTGAGCATAATTACTCTAAAACATTTTACCTCTCATTGTTTGAACCATTGTCGTAATTTTGGCCGCTTAAATTACTAATATATAAAACATTTTCCTCTAAATTCTTTAACAAGAATGCTGTTTGTTCTTCACCGGTCGTATCAGTTGTAACACCAAAATACTAAAACCTTTCTTCAATACTCAGTTTTGTATTTTCTAAATTAAGACATCTCATACAAATTAATATCTGCTCTTGATGGCTGGCATCAAGGGTACAATAAGTAAAATAGAAAGGTACTTTGCCTGTTTGACCTTACTTAAAATAATTTGTTTTATATTATCCCCTAGTAAGCTAATTGTTTCATTTTGAATTTTCTCTTCAACGTAATGAAAAATATTTTTTTTTAGTTTGAATTTTATTAATATATACAGACATGACAGGATCAAATTTTGTGATCATTTCTATACACTTAAAAATGTCATTATTTCTTTCGAATAACTTATTACTGGAACGCCGGAAGGCTAAGTTTTGTTTGGCTAAAAACCGAATGGCATAGGTAATTCTTTCCATAACATTGCGCCAATGCTTAGTCTCTTTTTTAAATAAATTTTGAAATTCCAAATCAACAGGGTTTATTCTTTCCTAATCGTTCTAAGAAATCGGGCCAAAGATGTAGATTCCGGAAATGCATTTTATTTTTTTCATGAAGTTTCAAGTGCTCATTTAGGTGGTTCTGTTTGTTGAATTCAGAATTCGCTGAAACTGTTAAAAATTTTGCAACAAAAACATGAAACAGATTTTTTTTTTCATCAGGATTTACCAACCTTTAAACTATTTCGTTGTGTGGCAAGATTCGAAACAAAATACATCTAAAAAAATTTACGTCCATTTTTATCTTTTGGGAAACTGAAATCCGAAACCAGGTTATCCACGAGCATTTTCTATTAAGGCTGGAACTGGGATGGCAATAATGGACTTGGGCATAATCCGGAATCATCAGGCACAGAAAAATGCGTATCTACTGCAGAAAGTGTAGATTCACCAGTATTTCTTTTGTTTTTTCGACAGGCTGCATTGAAGTAAAAGGTAATTCCTGGGTTAAAACACTTTCTAACTCTTAAGTAATTTTAAAATTCTGGTTTATTAAGTCTTCCTCTTCCTTACTTTTTCTTCATTCTATTCTGATCCTGAGACAGTTTTTTTTCTGTTTTTCTTCCAACACCTGGGGAAAAGTGAAAACAGAAAAAGCGGAAGTAAAGATAAAAGTAGAAAATAACTGTTATAAGAACTATTGCATAAAACACTTCTTCTTAAGACATATTTTACCTTACTTCTGAAAAACTGAGTATATCTTAAAACATTGTTTGGAAAATATATGAACTATTAGAGCAGTACCAAATAATTCAAGGATGTGGTAGTACTCTTTTGTTTATTAAAGTAAATAAATCAATTTTAAAGTATGTATTTAAGACGTAATAAAATAACGAAACACTTTCCTTCGGTTTTCCATATTGCTAAAAATCGGAAAATGGCCAGTTTTTGATTTCAGAATAGAAAATATATTTGATCTTGAGTGGATGAATAAAAAGTATTTTATTAATGATTGAAAATTAATTAATTATTAATTAATTAAATAAAAAAATTAAAGTCAATTCCTGCTTAGGTCAACAAAAAAAAAGTTTTAATGAAAAAAAAATTAAATTAAAAATTTAAAACATTTTTTATATGTGACAAAACCGTATTAACATCAAGTGTCATCCACTATAAGTTTAAAAAAATGTATTTGAATTTGAGTTGATGACTTAAAAAAACTTACAAAAAAATCAAAACTTGATTTTTCCTATCCCTAAACTTTCTCGAGCTAATGTAGCTCCCTCTAGTGTGCATCATGATAACCAATTATTCAATTTTCCTATTTCTGCTCACTACTTATATATATTTCTGATGTGGAGGTACTGGCAGTATATTATTAACGATTGAAAACTTGAATAAGATATAGGAAGAGTGTGAGCTAATAGTAGGAATTTAATAATAATATAGGGGATAGTATTTGGTGGCAACAATCTGAAAAGTGATTCGCTGTTTATAGTATACGATGCAAAATCCCATTTTGAGACTAATAGCCCTTTGGAGCTAACTCCCTTCTGGGCTTAAAAAAAAGTCTTCAATCTAAAACAACATATAGATCGAGTAAATTTGATAAAAATAATTAAAGAAATAAAGTACAGATCGAACCTAAAATACAAATCAATCGTACAGATTTATTTCAAATGCTAGGTTACAATTTTTGAAAAATTTTAAGATTCGAAATTTATACTCAGTGCAATTAACATTAATGCCATACAAATGAACAGTTGAAGTTGGAAATTAATGAAGTGTCATGTCGAGATTCCAGTTTCTCTTTCCATCCAATTTAATTGGTGCCTATATTCGTGAATTCCATATTATACCCCTTTATTACAACACCTGCTGCCTAGAACTGTGGCATGCATTTGTTTCGGAATCCAATATTGTGAGTCTCAAATATATACGTTTGGGAACCACTTTTAAATTGCCTTACATGTCGGAGTAATAGCTATTGCAGAGGGAAGCTTTGTGAGAAATTTCTTAGGTAAAGTGGTGTATGACAAACATAATTCCTATATATATTTATTGTTTTCATTTATTAGGTTACAAACATTTGTAATATAACATTTTAGTCATTGTTCTTGAAATAATTTAAGTGTTTTATTAAACACCTCAAAGATAAAATCTCTTCGAACAAATCTCTCAAAGATAAATCTCTTCGTTTATTGGTTTCATATTTCGATAACATCCAGTAGACTCATTATGTTGCCAGTCGACAATGAATAAAATCTTTCGTTTATCTTCAGCAATATAAGATAGCGTTTTTCAGTACAGCATAAATTAATGCTTTAGAAGCTATAGGTCTTTGAAGGAAAGAGAAAGTACACTACAAAGGAAGTGTCTATTTTTACTGGAATTATGGGTAAATCACATACACAGATAACGAAATGATTCAAGGGTCTGGAAAAATTGAATAACTAGCAATTACTCAGGATCAATTTGAAGTTCTGAGGGAACTCGGTACCTTTTGAATGATTTATTTTTTAAATTTAAGAATTTTCATCTATTTTTTATTAATATCATTAAGCAGGTTTTGTAAGATAAAATGATTTTAAGCTGAAACAATTAAATTAAAATTTTTCTTCAAAAAATTTAACAAGTAAAATGTCTTTCTTCTCCCACATTTTTCCATGGTTTTGCCCCAAATATTTTTATTGTATTTAGTAGAATGCTCTTAATAACTTTAAGGATTGATTTTGCAATTAATAAATTAGCTTCTGAAAAAAAAAAAAAAAATAAAAAGCCCATTTTTGTGCAAAAATTTTGAAAAAAATTGTATCCTCACTTTTAATTCACTTTTTCACTTTTATAATAATTTTTCTTTTAACTATTTTGCAAAACTCATCTTTGTTTCTATTAAGTACATAATTTTAAATAATAAATTAAAATATTAAATAATTTATTCCATATCTGTATAAATTTTAGACTTTTCGTAAAAGGATTTATTGAAAAAAATTAAACTGAGAAAATGCAGTTTAAAGAATGTATATTGTCTGAATGGTTATTAAATCCTTTCAAATTTCTTAAAAATTTTATTACTGAATTTCAGAATATGTATAAAATAAATAAATTATATAAAATAAAACCTAGTACTGTTCAAGTAGTTAATAAAAACATAAGTTATAGGCTTTTGTTTAAAACCTTTTATGGCCAGAAATACTGCCAAAAAATCATAAAATACAAGTAGAATTTTCATTTAACTATTTGTGATTTAAAAAAAAGTTCAAATCCTTTTAATAATGAATTAATTATAATATATTTTCTAAAACAGTTTTAACCAATATTGATAATATTAAATTGTTCTTTTATTTTTATTTATTTATTTATTTATTTTGAAAAAGAAAATTTTAAAATCTGAACAGATATAACACACTTTATTTAAAGCCACTCAGCATACGTGATTTCCTCTTTTATTAGCCACTTGTTCTTGTATATAAACTGAATTTTTAATTAATTTATGTGTATTTTAATTAATTAAAGAGAAGTCTCAAGTCTTGCTTATCAGAAAATTTCGTATCAGAGACAACATCACCAATAACATCACCCTCTTCGGATATCAAGTTCCAAAGGTCGCCCAAGCAGTATACCTTGGAGTCAGATTAAATCGCTCATTGACATGGTCTTCTCACATCAAACGAGTGCTCAGCAAGGCATGGGGGAAATAGCCTTGAGATTATATCCCCTTCTAAAGGATCAGCTCCTGTCACTATATCGCAAAAAGCAAATTTACACTCCAGTCATCCAGTTATCCAGACTATTCTTACACACAGCTCGCCTACTTGGGCAAGCGCCAGAAAAAGTGACATTTATTCCTTACAAAATATTCAAAACAAGATTCTCAGGATAATCATCGGAGCTCCATACTACGTTACAAACAAAAAGCTGCATGCTGATCTGAAAGTGGAACTTATTTCTGATTTTCTGCACAGAATAAATGCTAAATTTTATGATAAAGCTACGCAGAACACGTTCGCAGGCTTCGCGGATATTTTCGCTTACGAAATACTTGAAGAAGACAGGAATAATAGGCCATTTGCAGCTTTTTCTCTTAGATAGCGCAAACACGCAGAAAGAAGATCAATATGTTTAACTTTCGTATTAATTTTATTGCAATTTTTGGACTAAAACCTTTCAGTAGCTCAGGAGTCAAAGGACTGCCGCCACACTCCTGGATAGAACAATGCCAAGTCATCGCATCCTCACCCGCCAGTGAGGTTTCAGAGACAATGCGTCTCATTGTTTTCTTATTTTGACTATATTTTATCTTGAGGTACACACCTTTATGGTGGAACAATTTGATGAGCCCTTATGTGTGATGCCCCTCGTGGGATTCTCTGATAAGCTCTGGTAAGGGCGGAATTAATAAACCAGAATATGCAACCAAAGCATCAAATTAATTTGTAAGGATTATGTTAATTTTATTAACAGTTAAATTTTAAATTAAAGTTCCTTTCCTGTCAAATTCTTAACTCCAACTTACTACTTCCGGCCAGAACGTAGTTTTAGAATCACGTCTGAATACATAATGAGGAAGAGCGGTATTTAACCACGAAGATCTTTGGTCTTAGTGAGAGACAATCAGAGTTTCTGATTTACGCACGTCTGCCTTTTGGCCACTCTCTCTCTTAAGGTTATTATTACGCTCGGCTGTACTCAGGCTCTTGATAGCTTCGTAGTCATCTGGTGTGTAAGGGGCCAACTGCATTAGAAACTTGATACTTCGGCTATATTTTAGTTAATCTTAGTTTTAGTTTAATTCTTAGTCTCTTAAGTTCAAGCCCAAGTGTCGGCTTTGATTGTACACTCCAAGGCGGAGTTTTGTTAAATATTATTGGAGTAATAAAGGTTTAGTTACCCTTCCATCTTGTTGTTTCTTGTCACACGAACTTAAGCGATTATTCGCTAACTAGTTCTTAATATTCGTCACTTTCTACAGTAACTGAGAATTACGCTAGTGAAAGTCTTACAAATTAAAGGATTTAATGCTTGTTCCAGCACTATTTCAATAATGCTACAGTCAGGAACTTGATGACATTCATTTCGCCACCGCTTTCTGTTCGTATCTTATCAGAAATAATTTCAATTTTTGAAGAAGCGTAGTAAAGTTGACTGATAATACACACAGAAAAATTGGCTGACCTGAATATATGTATTTAAAAGTGAAAGTATAAGTTTAAAGGTGAAAAAAATCTTTTTTTATTCCATCTTCACTTTGTATTCAAATAAATCAGTTTATACATGTAAACAGAGTCCCCCCCCCACACTTGAAGTCATATTTAATTACATTCTTCTTTTACGCCGGTTTTTAATAAGTTACTGAAAAAATTAAGCAACAAAAAATAAACACTGAGAAATGGTGGCATTTTCAAAGGGCTGTCAAAATTTTTAAAAGCCTTTTTATGTCATTTATTATCGTTATATTTTTTTTTTCAAAGTTTCGCTTCAGCGTAGTAAGGGCATTAATGTATTTCATTTTTGCAAAAATTTCAAAAATCGGTAATTTCATCGATTTTGCGGTACCAAGTGTCTTTAAATGAGACAAAATTCGATACTAAGTTGAAGATGGTTCATACAAAACTTTGGATATTTCGAGAGAACTGACTCGGGCTCACTGGGAAGGTAAAAATATTCTGTTGATAAGAGATTTCATAAATTCAAGAAGAAAATATGCTTTTCAGAAAAAAAAAAAAAAAAAAAAAAAAAAAAAGAAAGAAAGAAAGAAAGAAAGAGAAATTTTTATACTGTTAAAATACCAAACTAAAAATAAATTTTTTAAATTGCATACTTCTTGAACTTTCTTATATAATTCTTGAAGTTACTTGTAATGCTAGAAGCGTCTTTACCAGAACATTTTCAAAATTTCTGTGACTTAAAGTTACGTTACGTTAGGTTACTGTGAGTTTATTATCCATTCGACTCAACAAGCGTCGCAACTCAGCGAGACTCAAGATCTTTAATTTATCTTCCAGGCGATTTGGAAAGTAGCCAGTTTCGGGACTGATGCCATTGCACTCCATCTTTAATTTAGCTTTTAAATTAAAAATGAATAAAAAAACGATTCATAGTATTTAAGCAATAAACGCTTTTATGAACAAGTTAATTCTTTTTAAAAATGTGACCAACTGGTAAAATTTGAAAAACACTTTATTAACATTTTTCATCATAAGTTTATCATTTATAAAAAAAAGTTACCAATTGATGAAATGATGAAATTTAAAATAAATATAATTTACAATACGAACAACTGATAATTTCACTAACCTTAGCAGCATTATTGTAATTAATAAAACGTATTGTTCCGCCGGCCAAAATACAGCTTGTTATAGATTTGTTTTCTTCTTTTTAACAGCAGAGATGCTATTTGTCTCGAAGCTCACTTTCTGTCCGAATCACTTTTCATATTGTTGCCACCAAATGTTATTTAAAAATATTAAATAATGAAGAATCTATATATATTTACGTATGTTCCACAAACAGCGATTCCTAGAGCCATCAAATTTTTAATACACCTTTTTAAAACGCATGGACAAAGGCACATCAAAGCCCGAATTTTGAATTTCAAATTTGTTCTTCATTTATTTCATGTTTTACATAAAATCAACGAAATTTTCTTTAACAAACTCAGCAGTTTGAAAGCAAGAAGTGGCAACACTGTTCGAAATCATACATTTTTTTATCGCCAGTAGTCGAAACGGTTGCCAAATGCAAAATGTAACATATTTAATCTTTCACTTTTAATCAACAAATTCGGCTATTTGATATGTCTTATCACTGCCTCAAAATGAATACTTGTTATCTCTACGTATGAGCATGCTGTCATTCTGTAAATCGTAAATTACTTAGCTTCTAAATTTATTCTTGCTGTTACTAAGCAGGAAACCATGTTGAAAATATGGAATAGAAAAGCAATAAACGAAGTTCTTAAAAATAATTTTTCTACTTTTTAATCTGATTGGTTTAAATAAAAATCCATTTAAATCATGAGATGTCTGATTAGAACTATGAAATATTTTTTACGAAATTATAATACGTTTTTCTTTTTTATGATAAGGCTTTCAGGCGATTGACCATTCGAGCGGCTAGTTTTCAAATATAACGAATATAAAAAAATATATGGCAACACCTAACACTTTTTCATATTCTAAAGCTATGCTGTTTTTAAATGTGATTTTGCTTCTGAATTTTATGTGGTATAAGTGTGGAAAAAGCGATGCTTGATAATAAACAGACAAAAAAAAAATTGTGCTAGGAGGGAATCTAAGAGCAGATACCTGTGATGCCTAGCGAGAGCATAAAAAAAGTTAACAAATCCTCTGGTACGACGTTAAAATCTGAATCCTTTCAGATTTTCTTTCTTTCATTCATTTTATTTTATTTATTTATTAATTTTTTTTTTCTTTTCAAGAGTTAAGATAGTTTTACATTTGCAAAATCCTCTCTTAAAAATAGTTGAGATACTTAACTAATAAAATTTGTTACAATTCTTACACATTGAAACATAATGGCTCGTCATATGACTTATACCATTCTACCTCCGAATGCATGACATGTTGGTTATTGTAATCTTGGGAATAAAAATAGAAAATCGTGGAATACATTCCGCCGTTTCTTTTCTCATAATTCCAAGCACCGCAAATAGGTCCAATATTCTGCCATTTCAAGTGAATGCAATCACGTGATACGCATTCAAGGCTTTAAAAAAAAGAACAAAAAAGTGAAAGTACTTTAAATTCTGAACGGAATCGAAAATCGCTGCTAAGAAAGTTTTCCTATTCCTTTTTGACGCAAATTATATGGCGATCGTTCTCTCCGACGTAAAAGGCAGTCGATTGCAAAAGAATTTCCGGAATAAGGGAACTTATTTCAAAGAAAAATCCTCAGATTTCTGGAACTATGAGGACGACTTCAAAGAACCCCCCCTCCCCGAATAATCTACATTTCAGATGAGAAGTATTCTGCTTAAAGAATTTCTTTCATTTTTTAAAGTTCGATCAAATTTAAAAACAAAAATCTATTTGTTCATTAACAAAAGTTTTACTTTTCTGTAAGACAACTGCAAATAAATTTATTTCGTAACTCGAAGTTTTGTTGTTTTTAATAAAATGTGCTTCTGTAGTATGTGTTTATGAAGCGTAAGTAATAAAAGTCTTAAACAGAATTAAAGTTCACCTACCGTTGATCGAGTGGATAAGACCACTGAACGCAGGTAATTCGACCTAGGTCCTGGTGGAAAAACTGGTTTCATGGGCTAGTTATACATAGTAGTTATGTTATGTGTACAAAGGAACTGGTTACACATAGTAGTTTTTCCTATGTGTAACGTAAATACGAGACTGTTTCCGTTATAAAATCTTCTACAAAGATATTCATTTCTTTACGTAGACAGCTTTCGCGACCTTTACCATAAAGACATAAATCAACGAATTAACGTTTATATTAACGGGACCACTTTGTAACGGTGCCGCACCCTTATGCAAACTGGTTACTGTTCCTAATGATAGAATTCTTCATAAGGGTGCAGCGGCATAAGGGAGCTAGCACAAACTGAAGAATAGGTTTTCGCTTCAACTTGATCATCAGAAAATGACACTGAATCAAACACTGAATGCTTTAGAACAGTGGATTCCGAAACATGGGTTGCCTCGTAAAAGAACTTTCGTTAATGCCAGTTAAGTTAGAATGAAAGTAAGGTTAGTTAGTTAATTCTAAGCACTGGCCCCCAGCCCACCTAGCAGGCGAAACCTGCCATATGGCAATGAGGGGAAAGGCCAAGCCACAACAAAGCATTAACCCCCCCCCCAGAAAAAAGGTAAAGCAGATGCATACATTCCAAACACTCTCGGTGAAATAGTATATAAATGTGTCGTTTCCATTTCTGTGTTTTTTCCCCTCGACTCAGCACAGTCTAAGACAAAACTCGAAGATGCACTAACTCGCGATACACTAACGATGTATCGCACTCGACTCTCTCGATGCACTCGACGACCACCTCGGCGCAAGACTTCGAGACACTCGCTCAATGACTGACTATCAACTCGCTAGACGAGGCACACATACTCGCCCTCTCGACGAGGCAGACACTCTCAATACTAACTGACTGCGGACCAGCAGGGTTTATATAGCTTTCGGCTTGTGTTCGAGAACATTCTGAGCTAAACCGGTAAGAATTCGTTCCAGAAGGTTCTCCCTCAGTCCTTGGCATACCGCCAATTTTGTCGCCAAATGGGCAATTTCGCGCTAAATATGGCAATCTTGCCTTCCCTTACCAGTTTATGGCAACCCTAAAACTGCTTTGTGGGGAAGCCATCTCACCGCGCCTTGACATTTCGTAACAATACTATATCATTTCCTTGGAGGTGGAGCCTTTTTAAGTAAGCAGGAAACCTTCCATGTACAGTGAGAATTTGATTAACATCTACATCCCTAGAATTCCCCTTTTTTTTTTTTTTTTTTTTTTTTTTTTGCTAATTTTTAAACATTTTAGATAGTTTTTGTTTCTTTCAGAGAGATTCCATAAATTTTTTCAGTCTCTAATAAGCTTGTCATATATTATAGTACATGTCTTCTTTTTTGAATCATGAATAAAATCCTTTTCGGTTCCAAACCCCAGGGCGGCTTCTTTCGCTAGAGCATCCGCTCTCTCATT
Organism: Stegodyphus dumicola; assembly: GCF_010614865.2. NCBI lineage: Eukaryota > Metazoa > Arthropoda > Arachnida > Araneae > Eresidae > Stegodyphus > Stegodyphus dumicola. The sequence goes on along the minus strand of NW_023318881.1, from coordinate 62,093 downwards.
CCCATAATGACCACCGTGCGCTTTGATCCAATTTAAATCAAAAATATTCTTCTTTCGTAATTCTAAATATATATGCTTAACTTCATTAGCAATATTATTCTTTTGAAAGGGGAGGGAGAGCGCCATAAGAACAGATAAGGCATCTGAGTATAAATTAATCTAATACCCAACAGATAACTTCTTGACCCAGGATAAAGCCATTTTAATTGCCAACAATTCTGCTTGATAAACTGAATTTCTTAGTTTTAAAGTAAACTTTTTGTAATCAATTTCAATACCTTCTAATCAAATGGTCGTAAAAGCTCAAATTCCAGCCAATATTTCACCTATATTCAATTTTAGTCGATTAAATGTGGCACAATGTTGATCATAATTGAATATCATAAATGTTGATCATAATTGAATCCCGTTATTGATCAGAAATCAATAACGAGAACAAACAAAAAGCATACAAATGCATTTTTCTTTATATGTATATATTTTGTAGATCTTACAAATTTTTTTAATGAACCCTACGATTTGAAATCGAGCAGTAGCAACACTTTTCGAAATAAAGCATTTCTTCAGCACGCGAGACTGTTGCCACTCGGAAGAATGAGTGCGGAAATTAGTGTTTTCAGAGTTTTTAATTAATATCTCGGCTGATTAAAGTCGTACGATGATGGGAATATTCGAAATGGCTTCCCACGAATTTTTGGAATCGGAATAATGTATTTAATGTTTGGCGATGCTATTTTTATTTCACTGTAAAACCTAAAAAAAAAAATTATTAACAAACTCAACGATTTGAAAGCGAGTAGTGGCAACACGTCTCGAAACAAAGCAGATTTTTATCTCCAACGCGCGAGACTGTTGCCATTCGGAAAAATGAAGGCGAAAATTAGCGTTCTCAGAGTTTTTAATGGATATGCCTTATTTTAGGTTTTTGTTTTGTAAGAAAGTGGATGTCGACCTTTCCCAGGACCTAAAAACGAATTGTAGAACGTTTGGTGACGACAGGTATAGTAGTAACTGAGTTAATCGCTAACAAGCAAACACACAGCCATTCTTCTTTATTATATATAAATTACTTCACTATAATATAACTTTCTTCCTCCTGGTTTGAAGGTCAAGGGCGCAGAATTTCGTTGAGATCGGAGTAAAACAGTAGATTTGAATGAAATACACACATACACAAATAAACCGACATTATTTTTTATATATGAAGATGATTTTAATGTATCGAGTTAGTGCGATTTCACAAGAAACTTTGAAAAGGCCACTCAAACTGTTGTTAATATAATGTAAAAACGAAACGCTGAAAAATATACTGCTTCATCCAGCATGGCAGTCATTTCTGCATTCATTTTCGTAAAAAAAGAACTGTTTATTTTTCCAAAAAAATTCAAAATGGCAGATAGTCGTCGTTTTACAAAGAGAAAAGAAATTTTAAAAAATTGTAAAAATCATTGCTGCCTGAAGGAAGTAAAAATAAACTTTGAAAAAGGCCACAAAAACTGTAGTTATTTATTACAAAATAAAAGCGGATGCCAGAATTTTAGTACCATATGAAAATACAGTCTTTCAGCGAAGGTATAGATGCATAAATATGTTAATAAAAATATCGGGAAATATTAAAATAAAGGAATACCTCTAGCAAGAGGGAATAAGCATTTACTCGAAAACTAATTGATATACGTCAATACATTTGTTTCTGACAATTTGAAATATCTTTACGAATTTTTTATCGGAAAGGCTGGTGAAAACCCAATCGAAAACTTTGCTTCCTCTTTTTTCAGCAAGAATGAAAAGCAATGGGATAAATTCCGTACATCCCCCCTTCCGCCTAAGTCCTTTTTCTAGTTCTATCCCCAGGTGGGCAGTGACGCAATAAATTATGAGTCTGAAAGAAGTCGTAATCGGCTCGTGTTAACCATAAAAACGAATGGTCTTGGGGGAAAAAATGCCAGGTTTTTATTAAGAAAAAACTGTCGCCATTTTTTTCTCATTGGAAATGCCATTTCTAATAGCTGTACCGTGTTTTGATTTTCTGTCGCCATTTGTTTGCACAATGACTCACTTTCTTCGATTAAAATCAAAGCACAGAATTGACTTCTGTAGTCTTGAAATGTTCTTTCTGAGTTCTTCACTTTGACAACAGAACTTTCGATTTTCATGCAGGCAAGATGACACATGGATTCAGACCGTGCATATGGTTGAGAAGAAGAAACGTTTACCAGAAAAGTTTACCATTAATTCACAGTGCAATATAAATCTTCTTCAATTATATAGGAGATACAGGCATTTTAACTTTTATTCGTACTTGTAAAAAAATAAATACTACACTCAGTTATGAATTTTTGGACTAAAAATAGCCCTTTTATTAGAAAATAAATTTTTATGTGAACAGCTGTTTTTATAAGTCGAAAATTAATTAAAAAAAATCTGATGTGTACACCACATGACTTTCTTATACGGAATATTAAATTATACGCATTTTTTCTTGCATTTCATTTAAACTTATTGGATTGAATTAAATCTACTTCGCCGACAACGCGTAAACCACAATAGAATAAGTGCATTCTTTAAAATTCACTCTATTTGTTTACCATAGCGACACTCTGGCGCTAGGTTCACTTAACAGTATTATATTTCGTTTATATTATAACTCAGAATGCACAAAATTTATATCATTTAAAGAATTATCTAATTGTTGCCACATGTTCTATTCAAATATTCAAATACTATAATGAACCTAGAACGATGTATAAAAGAAATTAAGCAAAAAAAAAAAAAAAAAAAAAAAAAAAATCTGAAATGTTTCAGATTTTAAATTACGTCCAAAGGGGCGATTTTTAACATTTTGTGTGTTACCTTTCTTTATTAAATATCATGTTCCTCGCACTTAAACCATAAGATCCAGTGCAACAGCAATATCGCAAAATAGTTTTAAAACGAGCATATATTTAGAATTTCCGATACAGAGACTCACGCGCTGGAGATAAAAATGTTTTTTCTGCACAACGTTGCCATTGCTCGCTTTGAAATCCTTGAGTTTGTTAATCAAAGATTCGTCAAAGTTTTAAAAAAATAGGAAATTGATCATAAAACAAATTTCAAATTTCAAATTTGGTCTTCCACATGCTCATATTCGTTGGAGGATTACGTTATTCAAAATTCGATGACTCTATGTACCGTTGTTTTATCACAATACGAGAAATATACATACATTTATGCAGATTTTTCATTATTTAATTTCTTCAAATATAATGCAGGACTCTAACATTTTGTGGCAACAGTTTGAAAAGTGAACCGACATTTATGAGTCCGACGCAAAATGCCAAAACGAAACTAATAGTCCTTCGGGATTCAAATCCCTTTGGACTAAAAAAAAAAAAAGGTTTTCACAGACGATTGAGTATTTCTCATTCAATTCATTCAGTTCTCACTTCGTGACAAGGCAAAAATACATAAAAACTCAAAATATCTCTATTAAAAATTGCGAAGTAAATCTTAAACACATATTTCCTCGAAAAAATTCCAGAAAGGATTAAGCATGATTTAATTCGCAATAATAAATGAAGGCAGTCTTTTTTGTTGTTGCGAAGCTACGTTTCTCTAGATTGGCAACAAATCCACTATTCTGCTGTTTCAAATGTAAACAACCAATGCCCGCCATCAAAAACATTATTAAGCTTAGCGGTACTTAAAACAACTTTAAAATTGTTGATAATTCTAAAAATATTGCATACAGATTTACTAAAGGCATAAAATCCTTAACCGGAAGATAAAAACAACATAATTCAATCATTTTTAAAGCAAAAAATGTACAATTTACAATCATATACAAGTAAAGAAACTGAGATCACTGAGCCGGGTAACAGAGTGGATATGTATATAAATAGATTTATATACGTTTGGTGCGGCCGATTGCAACCAAAATACGAGGTGCACATTTGCATGTTATAGCAGTCCTGTATATAAAATTGCAACGTTCTGAGGCTACTCGTTTTTGAGTTATGCGAGATACGTACGTACATATGTTCGTACAGACGCCACGAAAAATTATCTTCAGAATTCATTATAAAGCAGTTTTATAATTTTTTTGGAGGCAAAGAGTCTTTTACTATGTCGTTACGTACATATATCGCGCAGAAACATCGCTAAATTGCATTCGATAGCGGTCAAAATGGATATTTTCCTTGAAATATGCTGCCTGAAACTTTTCGCGATTACAATACTTTCTTTTTACTTCGTACCAAGGAAGTAAAATGAACGCAGTCAACCGATTAGCGTTTACAATCCGAAATGAAGATAATTTTTAGCAATGCCAACAATTATCCAGCTGTAATAAGAAATAAAAGAAGTTACATGTATTTTTATTTATGCTTCGAAGAAAAATTTAACAAATAATAGAAAGTGACTAAGTTGTTGCTATTCAAAAAATGTTCTCTGAAAATTTGGAAAGTTTTCATAACTTTTTTGTTTTTAGTTTAAACTAAAGTAAGTTATTTAAGGATTACTTAAACCTATTTGAACTATTTTTAACAAATATCAGTCTAAAGATTTGATATTTAGTTACCAGCAAATTTGCAGAAAAGTATACCGAACAAAAATGTGTTGCAAGTACAAACTTTACACTTGATTCATTTTTCCTTTGAGAGAGTATTATTAATTTTTACGTATGTTTTGGTAAAACTTTAAGAAGAGAAAATTTAGCATTTATTTAAAGTATTTTTTATTTTTTTAGAAAAAAATTCAATTTTTTTTTTTTAAATAGGAAGATAAAGTAAATGATCCTTGAGTTTTCTAAAGATAAGCTCTAAAGATAAGATAAGCTGTTGAGTTTTCTAAAGATAAGCTCTTGAGTTTTCTAAAGATAAATTCTAAAGATAAGCTCATTTAAAAATTATTTTGCGACGTTGCTACTGAACTGAATTTTATGGTTTAAGTGCAAAGAACATGATATTTAATAAATAAAGGTAACACACAAAACGTTAAAAAAAACGCCCCTTTGAACGTAATTTAAAATCTGAAACCTTTGAGATTTTTTAAAAATTTTACTTGTTTATTCGTTTATTTATTTATTGTAATTTATTCCTTCTACGAAAAAAAACACTATGAAATAACGTTTAGTGTCAGAGCATATGATTAATTTCCTATGGGGGAATGGAAGCCGTCCCACGCGAAACAACTAGAGTAGTAACTTTTAAATCAAATATCCATGACTCATTATTCCCTGTAAGGGAAAACACAAATGGGATTAGAACGAGACATTTATCGTCGGAAACCATGAAGAAATGGGAAATTTAACAAGTTTTCTTGTTGTTGAATAGAACTAAATGTATTTCCTGTCCTTCGTTTCTCTTTTTTCCTTTCTTCAGTTATTTGCAGCAAAAATGTCTTTCTTTTTTCCTTTTCTCCTTTTCACTGTAGAAAATACTTTCTGTAGAGCAACCAGATATTGATGTTTTCGCAGTTTGCATTTTCGTAGAAAAATATAAAATAACTATAAGAGTTTAATACAAAACAACACATACTATTTTGGCTATTTTGTTATTATATCTAGCCATGATATTTATTTACATAAAGCCGTTAAAAAGAATGGATTTTATAAATGTTTCATTTGTAGAACTTCGAATGTCCTGTGTTTCAGACATGCTATCAGAAATACGCACTTGCTATTGTTTTACATTCTTCATGATGACGAGGTGCAAGAGCAAATAGCAAACACCTATTACTATCGGAAACGCCAACTGCTTTGCTTTTTACTGATCGTGGAACGCCACGGTGGTCACTATTGAGCTGCAATTCCCAGAACTGGTAGTCGTATGGCAGAGATATAAGCGCAGGTCAAAACTAAATCATGTTTCTTGATATTGTGACGTGCGTCACGGGTTCGTAATGGATTGAATGCACACAGAAATGATGATAGCTTCATGAAATTTATTTTTCTGAAAACACTTTACACTTTTGACACATTTCACGCAAAAGTATTCGTACAACTTTTCTCAGTATGACAGACTACTACGGTTAAACACAAGGTAATACAAAAAGGCCTCAAGTGCATAAGCTCGCACAGAGGTATTTCGGTTTTCTCAAAACTCTTAACTAAACCGGAAACTGGTACTCTCGGCAGTCTTATACAATTCTTCCCTGTTGTGCCGAGAAATTTTCAGTACCTTCGCTTTCTAGAATTGGCTGGAAGGCAAGCACAATTACAGTACACCAGGAGGAAGGGGCACTCAGATCTGGCTAGCTCATGGCTGCATTAACACTGTTAAACGCCCTAACCTCTAGAGGAGGCATAACTCCCCCGGTCAACCCATGGAGATAAGAAAGGACTTACTTCCTACCTCCATGGGTCAACCGAGGGGGACAATTTTTGTGTCGCTGAGTCTGGGTAAATAAGTCACAAAGTCAATGGTGGACGGTTGCGCATCCATCGGAAAAGCGTAGAACACAGTTCGACATCGACCATTCCCCAGAGTTGATCAAAGGGAACCAAACTCCCAAGGACAACCTTCGATATCAAAACCATGTAACTTCGCCACAGCCAAGGAGCAGACAAGATAAAACCATATGGTTCCTGCCGAACTTGAGTCTACCACTGAATAAATGATTTTTCTAGTCACTTTAAAGACTTAATTTTTGCCCAGAAGTCGAGTCTGTCTAGATATTGACCTAGCCAGAAAGCCGGGATTGCTCCCAGTCAACTCTGAGGAGGGGAAGATGCCGTTACAATTACATAGGGATCATACCAAAATGTCGCCAGAATTTGCGACTTCTCGCCAAATTCCTCACAGCCAAGGGAAGTTTCGCGACTCCTTTGGTGACAAAAACTAGTCGCCAAAATCATCTCCAGCTTGGCGCTATCTCGCCAAAATAGCCATTTACCTGAGTGTTAAAGGACTTACCATGTAACACCCCCATTTTTTTCCCCATGATGTATCGCCCTCTTCAGGCTTTTCATGTTACATTATACGTTATACAAAATACTACAATTTATATATAATTTCTATAGAATGATACACATATATACAAAATTCGTAAAAATATTTTAGAACTAAGACAGAAGAAAATTAAATTTTGGTATTAGTTTCTGAGTATTTACTTTATATTCAATATAAGTACTAAATTTTATAAAATAAAAAACCAATTAAATTATGTGTTATTCAGATGCAGAATAAAATACAATTTATAATAACAAGAAATAAAAAGGCAAACATTTGATTATGTTGCTATAAATTAAACCAGTTTTTACCTGTGGTCAACTATAGTACTTTATAAAATATAATCTAAAATTTTACGCTGCAGTAAATTCTTAGTTGGAAGAATAAATTAGATTTAGTTTACAAATGATCAACCGAAAGTAACATTTTACTTAAAGCTCGTTGCTATTTAAAACATGAAATTACCGGACGGTCATGTGTTGGGTATATCAGATTTTTTTTATTGGTAAGATAAACGTTTCATGGTAAAACCGTTCTTATATTTGTCTTCAATTATTGATTACAAGTAACCGCTATCGTGACGATTAATGTGATGTCGGAATTGGTTTAAGTATCGAGCAAATTAATGACCAATCTTGAATTACTATAAATGTCCGTTTCACTTTTCAAACTGTTGCCACCAATGTTAGAGTCTTGCATTATATTTGAAGAAATTAAATAATGCAAAATCTGCATAAATATATGTATATTTCTCGCATTGTGCTAAAAACAACGCTACATAGAGCCATCGAATTTTGAATGACGTAATCCTTCTACGAATATGGAGCATATGGAACATCAAATTTGAAATTTGAAATTTGCTTTATTGATCGATTTTCATAGTTTGTAAAACTTTAAGCGAATTAAGTAACAAACTCAACGATTTCAAAGCGAAGCAATGGCAACACTCTACGGGGGGAAAAAAAAAACCTTTTTATCTCGAGCGGTCGCGGAAACTGTGTATCGGAAATTCTAAAGATATGCTCATTTTAAAATTATTTCTGCGATATTGCTGTACTGAAACTGCATTTTATGGTTTAAGTGCGAAGAACATGATATTTAATAAATAAAAGGTAACACACAAAACGTTAAAAAAAAAAGTCCCTTTGGACGTAATTTAAAATCTGAAAACCTTTGAGATTTTTAAAAATTTTACTTGTTATTTGTTTATTTATTTATTGTAATTTATTCCTTTTACGAAAAAAAACACTATGAAATAACGTTTAGTGTCAGAGCATATGATTAATTTCCTATGGGGAAATGGAAGCCGTCCCACGCGAAACAACTAGAGTAGTAACTTTTAAACCAAATATCCATGACTCATTATTCCCTGTAAGGGAAAACACAAATGGGATTAGAACGAGACATTTATCGTCGGAAACCATGAAGAAATGGGAAATTTAACAAGTTTTCTTGTTGTTGAATAGAACTAAATGTATTTCCTGTCCTTCGTTTCTCTTTTTTCCTTTCTTCAGTTATTTGCAGCAAAAATGTCTTTCTTTTTTCCTTTTCTCCTTTTCACTGTAGAAAATACTTTCTGTAGAGCAACCAGATATTGATGTTTTAAAAGAATAGCGATGCTTACATGTTTGGAGTTCAGTAATTAAATAAGTAAATATAAATAAAACTAAAAGAATAAAATCAAATCTGAAAAAATTCACGTTTTATATTACGCCCACATGGGCTTTTTTTTTTCATTTACAGACACATAAATGTTTCGTGAGCATTTGGGCTAAAAATGTTTAAAATCAGGATATCTTTAAAATTTCCGATAGACAGTCACGCGTCCTGGGAGATAAAAACGTTTAATTCTCTACAGTGTTACTGCTCACTTTAAAATTGTTGAGATTTTTAATCAGAAATTCGTTAAAGTTTTACAAAATATGAAATAGACAATAAAACAAATTACAAATTCGGGCTTGTTGGTTGCTGCCCATGTTCGGGTGGAGGACTATGTTTTTCAAAATTTGATGATTTTAGGTACTGTTGCCTTTTCACAGTGCGAGAAATATACATACATTTATGCAGTTTCTTCATTATTAATTTCTTTAAATATAATACAAGGCGATAATATTTGGTGGTAAAAATTTGAAAAGCATTTAAGTGATTCAATGCAAAATGCCGTTTTGACACTAATAGCCCTTTTTGGCTAATGCCCTTTGAGCTAATAAATAACTTGGAATTTTTTTAAAAGAAAATTTTTTACGAAATGTAACTTGAAACTGAAGTCTCGCTTTTTCGTTTTCTTGGAGTTAAATTTACAGGTTTTATTAGTGAAATCGAAGTAATGGAATTTTGAAGGAAATGCAGAGAAATTTCAGGAAGAAATATTCTTATTTTTGCATGTAGTTAAAATAAGCAGTCACTTATAGACCTTCCAGTTACTGGTTTTTAAACCATGTAGTAATTTTTAAACCGATTAAATGAATAAACAAATAGTTTTAATTAATTTTATAAAACAATTAAATTAAAAACCAGTTTTGCTTTTAGCAAGATGATTAAGAATTCACAAGTTTGACTGCGCTTAAATTTTATCTCGGTTCATAAAGGATGAGCTGCTTTAGAATACTAGCAAGAAAGCTAAAATTAAAATTTTATTAACTAGTAGCATTTTTCATTTTGATTACCAAGTACCGTTGATTCATACATTTTATAAAACAATTAAATTTAAAACCAGTTTTGCTTTTAATAAGATGATTAAGAACTCACAAGTTTGACTGCGCTTAAATTTTATCTCGGTTCATAAAGGTTGAGATGCTTTAGAATACTAGTAAGAAAGCTAAAATTAAAATTTTATTAACTAGTAGCATTTTTCATTTTGATTACCAAGTACCGGTGATTCATACATTTTATAAAACAATTAAATTTAAAACCAGTTTTGCTTTTAACAAGATGATTAAGAACTCACAAGTTTGACTGCGCTTAAATTTTATCTCGGTTCATAAAGGATGAGCTGCTTTAGAATACTAGCAAGAAAGCTAAAATTAAAATTTTATTAATTAGTAGCATTTTTCATTTTGATTATCAAGTACCGGTGATTCATACATTTTATAAAACAATTAAATTTAAAACCAGTTTTGCTTTTAACAAGATGATTAAGAACTCACAAGTTTGACTGCGCTTAAATTTTATCTCGGTTCATAAAGGATGAGATGCTTTAGAATACTAGTAAGAAAGCTAAAATTAAAATTTTATTAACTAGTAGCATTTTTCATTTTGATTACCAAGTACCGGTGATTCATACATTTTATAAAATAACAGAAAATCAATTAAGATAAAATTCAAGCTAAAAATTAACCTAAATAAGTGAACAGCATTCATGGCTGATTGCAGTTCAGTTGGAATTTTGTCAACCTTTATGAAACTTCATGAAAGTTCTGATGTTATGCCGATGAAAGCAGAAGAAATTGTAGTAGTAAAGCTTAAAGTAAATTGTAGCTTAAAGTAGAAGTTTTAGTATTTGGTCAAAAGACAGGTAGGACTGAGAATAGATTTTTCCACGCTTCCGACAGAAACGGCATGGGGCAATAAAACAGAATAATATCTGGAAATCTCACATCGCAATTTTTCTACTCGCGAATGACGCAGCTTTCATTCCATTCCTATCGGAGGCATTGAAAAATGTCTTTCGAATGCCAACTCTCTTCATTTGACTAAACACTACAACTTTTACTGCATTCACTATTGTGACAGCAAAGCTTTTACAAAGTTTAGTGGCGCTTTAACGAAACTGCAGTCAGCGATAAACTTTCGCTTGTTTTGGGCTAAACTATCGCTTGTTTGGGTTATTACTTTTGATATATACTTTGAGCTCACAAAAATTTATTTTCTTCAAGTAATCAGATGTACTTATTTTGTTATAAAATTTAATTAAAATCTGGCATTCTATAATATGTCACACAAAAATATGGATTAAAATTGCGCGAAAAAATTCTCTGCCTTCTAAAAGAATAGTGGTTTTTCATTAGAGGGCACAAAATAGTTGGAATACATAATTTCTCATTGCAAAATGGCTTCCTACTTTTACAAGAGCTAGATTTAATATAAAAGTTAACATTTGGATGCATGAGCTTGCTCTGCAATTCACCCTCTTCAAAACTATGCTGTCACTAATAGATAAAGGAAAAAATTTTACACTGAATCGCTATGAGGCTCTCGTGAAAATTTTAATTTTTGTGAATTCCAAATCTTGCATTAAATTATTTCACGACAATGACAAATCTGAAACTTCAGTTTTACAAAATGATTTCTACGAGCATATTAATAACAAGTTAGGATTAATCGAGTATCACGAATTCCCTAAACAAATGGATGTTCAATAAAGCTTCAAGCTATGTTATCTGATGGTGTGGTGTATTTAATTATGGCAAAGCACACTAGGGCTATCTGCCTAAGGGGAGGGATGCCTTTCGTGGAGGACTTTCTAAGGGAAACTGGCTCGTATACACGTTACACATAGGGAAAACCACGAAAACGCCCATGCAGCCAGCCCGTTCGCAAGTTTCGAACCTCGGACCGAACTACCAGTGTTCAGCGACTTTACCGCTCGGCCGCTGGTGGGCCTATGTCATCTGAAGTAATCATACAAAAGAAAAAAGTGAAATCTTCACAATTTCAGAGGAGAACCTTCAGTCGGATATCCTACAAATTCCAGTCATCAAAAGAAAGATTAAATTCCGTAATAGGACTGTAACTTAAAAAAAAAAGGGAAAAAAAAATGTTAAGTCTATCTTGTTTGGAAGGAAAGCTCTCAAGTGCTCCGTAAGAAGCTTAACAGATTTAAAAGGGAAAGTGGTTTAAATAAAATAATCTATATTTATTTATGTCTTCTAAGGATACTGAAAGTTTGTATTTAAGATATTGTTAAAAATTTAAGATATTGTTCATAGGTAACTTTACTGCAATTTGGTTTGGTTTAGTTTGGTTTATTTAAGTACGGCAAAGCACACTAGGGCTATCTGCCTAAGGGGAGGGATGCCTTCGTGGAGGACTTTCTAAGGGAAACTGGCTCGTATACACGTTACACACGGGGAAAACCACGAAAACGCTCTTGCAGCCAGCCCGTTCGCGGGATTCGAACCTCGGACCGAACTACCAGTGTTCAGCGACTTTACCGCTCGGCCGCTGGTGGGCACCTTACTGCAATTATATGTTAAATTGTTGTATTGTTGTATTTATCTGTGTAAAGTAACATGAAAAGGCCCACCAGCGGCCGAGCGGTAAAGTCGCTGAACACTGGTAGTTCGGTCCGAGGCTCGAATGCCGCGAACGGGCTGGCTGCATGGGCGTTTTCGTGGTTTTCCCCATGTGTAATGTATATACTAGCCAGTTTCCCTTGGAAAGTCCTCCACGAAGGCATCCCTCTCCTTAGGCAGATAGCCCTAGTGTGCTTTGCTATAATTAAATAAACCAAACCAAACCAAACCAAGTAACATGAAAACTCGAGAGAGAGAGAAGCTATGCCGGAAAAGTAAGGGACAAGTTTGTTTAAGATTGAGTAAATGGGTATCTCGGTAATTTGGCGAGAAATCGCCAGAAGTCACCAAACTTGGCGGGCAGTTGGCAACATTTTGATCTGGTCTCTGAATCACCGTTATAAGTATTGAAATTGAATAAATGTAATTCATCTGTATTAGCTGTAACTATATTTCGACCCTCATATTGCCTTCCAGTAATTTCAAGAAGCAGAAAGTACTAGAAATATCTCGGGGGCTGGGTGAAAACTATATAAAGCCTGTGACAGCATCTGCTCACAGTTGTTGTTGTTAGCTGTTAACTCAGCATGAGTTCGAGTATAGCTTCGAGCTTTAGCTGCGCTTTGCATTCGGTCATGTTTAACGTTCATAGTAGTTTGAAGTGTAACTACTGGTTGTACTCTGCGATATTGTGAAGATTTGTTCGACTATTTTTGTAGCAATTTTGAGAACTCTGAAGTATTTATTTTGGTAAAATATGTTTTATAACCTATCATCGGAGCTGTGTGCATTCAACATATGTATTAAGAGCCGGTACGCACACAACAATGTGCTTAGGAATAAAATTAAGACTCTGAGAATCATTTCTATCTGCACATAATTTACCAGGATTTTTGCTTCACATTGTTGTAAATACATTGAAATACTTCCATTTATTTGACTGTGTTTTTATTTCTGACCCATATTTTTAGTCCAAAGGGGCAATTTTCCCAGAAGAACTATTAATTTCCTTTTGGTATTTTGCATAGATTCACTACAAGCGTGGTTTCACTTTTTAAATTGTTGCCACCAAATATTATCGCCCTGTATTATATTTAAACAAATTAAATAATGAATAATCTGCATAAATGTATGTATGTTTCTCGCATTCCGATAAAACAACGGTACCTCGAGCCATTCAATTTTAAATAACGTAATCCTCCTGCGAATATGGGCATCGAATTATAAAACTGCTTTAAAATGAATTCTAAAAAGAATATTTCGTGGCGTCTGTACGTACGTACGTATCTGACATAACTCAAAAACGAGTAACCTCAGAACGTTGAAATTTTGTATATAGGACTGCTATAACATGCAGATGTGCACCTCGTATTTTGGTTGCAATCGGCCACGCCAAACGTATATATATATATATATATCCACTCTGTTACCCGGCTCAGTGATTTCAATTTCTTTACTCTTACATGTTTGTAAATTGTGCAATTTTTTGCGCAATTTGCAAAATTTTGATTTGCAAACAAGTGATTGAATGTGATGTTTTTATCTTCCGGTTATCTTCCGGTTTTATGTCTTTAGGAAATCTGAAAGCAATATTTGTAGAATTATCAACAATTTATAAGCTATTTAAGTGCGGTTAAGCCTAATTTTCAAATAACATGGCGGATGTATTTGTTTACATTTGAAACAGCAGAATAGCAGATTTGTTGCCAATCTAGAGAGGCTAAGCTTCTCAACAACAAAAATAACGCCTTCATTTATTATTGCGAATTAAATTATGCTTAATCCTTTCTGGAACTTATTCGAGGAAATTAAGTGTTTAAGATTTACTTCATAATTTTCAATACAGACATCTTGAGTTTTAATATATTTTTGCCTTGTCGCGAAGTGAGAACTGAATTAATCGAATGAGAAATACTGAATCGTCTGTGAAAAACTGTTTCTTTGTTGTGTTGTTGTTCTTTGCTTAATTTCTTTTATACATCGTTTTAGATTTATTATAGTATTTGAAAAGAATATGTGGCAACGATTAGATAATTCTTAAGATGATATAAATTTTGTGCATTCTGAGTTAAAAAAATGAACGAAATATAGCACTGTTAAGTGAACCTAGCGCCGGAGTGTCGCTATGGTAAGCAAATACAATGAATTCTAAAGAGCGCATTTATTCTATTGTGGTTTAATGCGCTATCGACGAAGTAGATTTAATTTAATCCAATAAGTTTAAATGAAATACAAGAAAAAATGCGTGTAATTTAATATTGCATACGAGGAAGTCATGTGGTGTACACATCAGATTTTTCTGCTTTTGTTTTACTTTCCGAAACTCAGCTTCTGTACTGCTCTTTTCTATACCAAAAGGCTTAAGTTACGGATACAAATCCTTTTGTTATCAAATTAAATTAGAGGAAGAATATACTTGCATTTCTGCTAAAGGCCTTGAAAATCCATAGAACACAATGCCATTTATCGCACTTCGAAGAAAGTCATTAGTTCCCCCCTTTTTCCAGCTGACAGATCATTAAGCCTTAAAAGCAGTTTCCATCTTCTAAAGTGCCTCTTTCTCATTGTTTCTCAAAATAATTTGCGAAAGCCTAATTTTTACTGCCACAGAATAACAAAAATACTTTGACCGCTTTGAAAGCATAGAAGGGAATGCTTAAAAGCTGTTTGAAAAGAAACCCTCGTCATGTAGTTTCTTTTCTCTGCAGTTTCTCTTAATACTAGACACTTCCCGCTTTCGCTGTCAATTAGGGTTCTTAAGCTGAGAAAAAATGCCTCACTAGTAAATGCATTAAAACGTATAATACTGTACTATTTCAATTAAATATGTAGCAAAGGTAGCTTAAATTAACCATTTATTTATCAATTTCTTCTATCAGGAATATTTACCAAAAAAATGCATTTAAATTACTTATTTATCAATTACTATGTGATAACCTATTCATTTCTGAAACTAAGTTGCTAGTAATTTTATTTAATATAAGAAAAACCGGTACTATTCGGTTTTGACGGCCGTAAAAAATCGCCAAACTATTGTTGATGCCAATGCTGCCAAAAATAATTGCGGCAACCCTAATAATTGCGGCAGGAAAGGAAGTATAATAGTAAATAACTAAGATTGATGTTTTAATTTAGATGAAAAGTTAATTTCATATAATACATTTTATTATTATAATTTATATGAAAAAGGCTAAACATGACTGAATGGAAGCATAAGAGTAAATAACTATTTCAGATCATTATTATAATTTATATAAAAATTGCTAAACATAACTGAATGGATAAGTTATTGGCTATTTCGCTACCGACTATCGCTAAAGCATAATTTCGCTACCGACTTATCGCTAAAGCATAATTTCATCTCGTTGGTTGTTCAAACGTAATTTTGTATAATGAATGATGCCTTTTCTTTGAAAATATTCTCGGTAGAGTGCAGAATCGCTCATGTATTGGTTTGCCGCTTTTTACAAGGGTAAAAACAATTGAATTTTTGTCAATTTTCTTTTACTTTTTAAGTGGAAATAGGTCGATGTGCACATGGATACCGAGTATGTGCAATTCATAAAAACGCGTCAAGCAGTGTGGGATTCTGGACTTTACCCAAAATTCTATTGCCGACTTTTCGTCATGGGCAATTCCCAAATTGTTAAATCCATAGGATATCGAAAAAGGATTTAAAATCAAAAAAAGGATTTAAAAATGAAACTAGTATTTCAATCGCGTCTTAAGAAATATAGAACTACTATATAAACTTACGCAATCTGAAATCAGCGCCTACGCTAGATTTGGCGCTCTGTTAAATGGGCGCGTTTGTTAGATTTGGCGCTCTCGCGCGTACATTTTCGCTGCAATTTTTTTACGGCTCTCGAAACCGAATAGTACCGAAAAACCTTTTCAAATCATTGTTTTAATTATGTACATAAAAAAAGTAAAAATGGACTAACAATGGTGGATTTAAAATAAAATTGAGGGGTGTGCCGCCAGAAGGCTTGCCAACTCCACTTCATGGGCATTTTTTTGCTAAAAACTCATTCTTTGCATTGGAGTGAAAAGGGCTTAGCTCCGAGCAGTAGTTTTCGATTAATTCAAGAGGTGGAGTTTGTATTTTTGTACGCTTGGAGTAAAAAGAGCTCAGCTGCAAGAAGTAGTTTCTGAAAGTCTCAAGAGATGGACGTGGTTGTATAGTTGAGTTTAACCGCTATAGAGTAAGGTTTTGCTTACTTGATGTTATACTTCACGCAGTGTTGTTCTTGATTATTTGAAGTGTAACAAAACTGTATTTGTATTAACGTTGTTATGCGTTATGCTTTTCTATTTTCTTACCTGTCTGACAGAAGTTTAAATGATCCTATCAGTTGGGGATAATCTAATGGCTACTATCCGAGGACAATAACAACGAACGGTCAAGGAAGAAGGAAAAGGTATTGAATCTAGATCTGTGAAAAACAAATCAAAAATGAGCAAATGAGCCGCAATGAAAATAAGAGTTATATATCAACTCGAGGGAAAATTATTCCTCCTAGAAATAGTGGTTCATAGAAAATACAACTTCACAAGGAGTGACGCTGAAGAAGCTGAAGGTGAATTCTACGATGAATAATGAAGAGTATCTGTATAATCTTAATTGAGTTAATGATTGTATGTAATACTGAAAACAATACGTATAGAAATGAACTTTTCCGAATTATATACTTGCATAGTCCAATTGGTTTTTTTCATATTATGCTGTTTTATTTTATTTGTTCGTATGTTATAAATGTTCTTCTTCATTTGTTTATAAAGTAGCGTTCTTACGGGTTCGCGGATTTGGAGTGATTAACGACAACACTTGATGAAGAATGAAAACACAATTTATTGGCCAATATTACTCAGGACAGCTCCAAAAACACGTTTGCAGTCTTCGAAAAACTTCGAAACACGCTGAAACAATCAGCAGCACAGCTTTCAGGCTATCAGGCTATAACGGTGGCGACAGCTTCACCGCAAAGCACTAAAGTGCAGCTCCCGGCTCGGTTCGGTTCTTTTCGGAACTCAAAATACTCTTGAGACGCTCCACGCTACCATTCGCGATGCACTCGACTATACCTTCGACAGCCTCACCGATGTATACTCTCGATGCACCTATTAGCGATACACTGACGAGACACTAGACTGCTACTCCGCGCAAAGGCAGGGTTTATATAGATTTTGGCTTGCCTTCGAGAACATTCTGGACAAACTGGTAAGAATTTCTTCCATAACGTTCTCCATCCGTCTATGGCATATTGCAAATTTGGTCGCCAAATGTCACCAAATGGGCGATTTTACATCAAATCTGGCAACCCTAAATATTCTTTGCAGAGAAGCTATCTTACCGCAGCCGAACATTTCGTAACAATAAACCTTTTCTCACAGGCACTGGATTTTAAATCTTGTAGCACCCAAAAGTGGGCAGTTTAATGATCGCAGGGACAAGGGTCTAAGGTTTCTAAATTTAAATTATAAAGTAGCCTAACTGAATATACATTCTACTATAGCAATATTCGTAAAAATAATTTTACTAGCATTTTAATGAGTGCAAATGTTCAGAACATAAGTTAAAAAATGAATTTTTTAAATATCTTTTAAATTTTCCGAAAATTTAAAAATGTGGACCTGAGCCCTTCTTGCTTCAGTCCCTTCAATTATGAAGTAAGAATTTAATGAGGTTGATAAATAAATTGCTGGTTCATTTCTATATTATTACTTCCATCATTATCATTATTCTGTAATATTATTTCAACTGTCCTAGAATATTAATCATGTGTTGGATGTATGTATGTAGACCTCAAAGGAATTAACAACTTAATAGGCAAAACTATGTTGTGTCAATTATCAAATATTTTAGCGAGAATAACTGTGATCAGAAAGAATGTTGACATAAGAAATGTTGAATGTTGAAAAGAATTTTGGCTGCTATATATACCATATAACTAAAAGGAAACAGAAGTTAGAAACACATAGTTAGAATTTCTTAAAACACATCGTATAAAATTTAGATTCAGTTTTATATATCAAAGCATATTTTCCTTTTTCAATTATTAGTATGGTAGATGTTTTTAAATAAATGTTAAAAAAAACTTTTTCCCCGATGATTATTTTAGAAATGGATATTACATATTTTATTACATATGGAAATTATTTTTTTAAATATAATAAGACATTTCGAAAGATCTTAACCTCTCTTTGACAGAATAATTTTAACCGGATGTCCTTCAATTACTGAATATTCTGTTTCGACATAAATTGCTGATCCTGATATATAAATGGAGTTACAGTATATGGAAATTCTCAGTTTACGTTACATAAGGAAATGAGCAACAAAATTTCCATTACACTGAAAATTTTTCCTGGTGCTCTCTGATAGGAAAGACTCGCTACAACTGCTTCTATATTTTAGTAGAGAGCAAAACAGCTTTTTAATTGGATCAGATCAGAATCATTCTCTTACTGAATTGAAGAGGTTCTTTTTTATGACTTACCACTCACAAACAAAAACCTTGCTGAGTGTAAGATAGGATATAAGATTGGAAACGGGAAGTGAATCCAGAACGGCATGTGAGGAAGAAGCGAACGAACAGTGAGATCGGGATAATCGACTCAATAGAACTTCTAATTCTCTGTATACTGAGTTCTCTCAATTGTAGTTTTGAGTTTTTCTAAAACTTTTACACAGAACTAACTATAAAATTCTAAAATATTCAAAATTGAAAAACGATAACTCACTTTTATGATGGAAGGTGATATTTTTGTTTCTTCCCTAAAATGAGAAATGAGCTATCGTGGAACGCTTTCAACAAGAGATATCTGTTGTGTAACTGTAAAAGAACTACCACACGTTTCTGACAAAACATCGCTCGCTCGCTCAGTAAATTGAATCAGCTCTTTGAATTCTTTACAGGCAAATAGCTCATCTCTACTGTAAGCGCAGCACATTACGTAATCATTCAAGGATTCCTCCGAAATACACCAAACGGCTTTTTGAAGAGAGGAAGTAATCATTATATAAACCAATCATCTGTGACCCGGAGATTTTGTAACCATTATGTAAAATAAGCACATGCTTAGGGCATCAAGGAAAGGGGGCACTGCAAATGCAAGAAAGTACTTAGGGACTCGAGGGAGCGGGGCACACTAAACGTTTTCATTGCTGGTTTTACCATGAAATGTATGGTGCAGCTAAACCAAGATCGAGAGGAAAAAGGGGCATCAAATTTTTTAAGTGTTTAGTTCCTCTAAAATTTTAACCCGGCTGTGCACATACCATAGATGAAACCCATACGTCAAGCGCTAAAATTCAGCAAAGAAGCATCGGCGAAGGTATTCTTCATGCCGGGAACATTAAGTTAGGAAAGTACTGCTTAGCCTAAAGCTGCACTACACAGAAGGTGTTAAAGAGGATGGAGAAATGACGACGAAACTCAAAAGCGGTTATTGCTGGAGGAGATTTGAAAGCCAGAATAGGGCTTAGTGCCTTTCTTTATTACCGTAAGGATATACAAACAGCCCCCTCCGAAAAAAAAAAGGAGAAGAGGCACTGGGTACGGAGAAGGCGTTTTTCGTTTTCAAAGGGAAAGGAATTCCCAAATTCTTTGGAACTAAAGGCCTGAAATACTGAAAAAAAATATGTTCCCTCTATTGGAAACAATGCGGAATAAAAGAATTTTCACAGACAACAATTATAACCGATCAATCCAAAAGTTTATGTCAGCTTTCATGGTTGAGGCATTTTTCAAAGTCTCCACATTTCATTCTCTGACAGTGCAGTAGGTAAGAATGGTTTCCATTTCAGCCTTCCCATTCAGGATCTATGCGAAAATGCTATGGGACGTGACTACTGTGAGACTAACAGAAATATATGAAAGGATGTCACAATGATGTTTTGTACTTTAATCTTGTTCAGACATTGTTTAAATTCAATATTAAAATAACTGGTGTTAATACTTAATATAATGTCAAAGAAAATTTTTATTGAGCTCAGTGGACGCGATCGCAGTTAATCTTATCCTTCGGATATTGTTATCGAATTGCTGAAGTTCCGCATTTTCGTATGCGAAAACATAGAAGATGCATCTCTTATTCTGATCAATACATCGATTAATATTATCAGCGTTATAGAATGGATTTTTTAATAATTTAATTTTTATATTTGAAATATATCGTTTAATATTATCAGCGTTATAGAATGAAAAACATGGAAGATGCATCTCTTATTCTGATCAATATATCGGTTAATATTATCAACGTTATAGAATGGATTTTTAATAATTTCATTTTTATATTTGAAATATATCGGTTAATATTATCAGCGTTATAGAATAGAAAACATGAAAGATGCATCTCTTATTCTGATCAATATATCGGTTAATATTATCAGCGTTATAGAATGGAAAACATGGAAGAAACATCTCTTATTCTGATCAATATATCAGTTAATATTATCAGCGTTATAGAATGGATTTTTTAATAATTTAATTTTTATATTTGAAATATATCGGTTAATATTATCAGCGTTATATAATAGAGTTATATAGAATGGAAAACATGGAAGATACATCTCTTATTCTGATCAATATATCGGTTCATATTATCAGCGTTATAGAATGATTTTTTTAAATTGAATTAGAGGCGCCAAACGAGGTAAGATAAAACACAGATTATAGAAATTGGTAAATTACAGAATGTATCATTAAGTAAGAGATGATGATGCTTTAAAGGAGTAAAGAGTTAATCCGTGTACTACAAGTTTAATTTAAAGAGGCGCATGACGTCATTAATTTTTAATGAATAGGTTTTGAAATGAGATAACGAACTATAGAACGATACCTTTTTCTCATTGGCAACTGTACAGAGCGTAACGTACATGTCGCCTTTAAACACTTTTAAGTTCATATTTGCCAGGAAATGCAGCAGCCATGCTTCAAAAATGATCAAAAGATTATTAGAGAGACGAATTATCGGCTTGAAAAGTTTGTGTGAGTCCTTAGGTGATACGGATATAAGAGCCAATGATTTAGAAATAAAAACTAGCCTTCTTGATGCTTTGGAAACCGAGTCTAAAAAAAAAACAAGAAAGAACCATTTTCAGCACGCCAAACTTTTAATACATGAGGAAACAGAGAAAGTTGTAGAACTAAAATTAAACTTTCTATGTAATATGCCTTAGAAGCAATTTAACTCTTGGATGAATATTGATGAAAACATTCAAAATGTTGCAATCAGTAAGAGAAAGAAGGTACAGGAGAAAAAGCATGTACTTGGCAGTTGCTTTCTGAAAATAATCCCCCAAGTGATAAATCTAAAAATCACGTCATAATTGTTTTGAAGAAGATGATGATGAAGTTGGTATATTTCTAGCCAATCACGAGATGAGGGATGTGTTAGGAGTAGTAAGACCAGGGGTACATCGGTCAAAGAATTTTCAGAAACATTATGAATATGAACAGTTCATAAGTCAACATTTGCGTAACATTACAAACTATTAATGATTTTTCCTGATTAAAATACGTTGAAAATAATAATTTATACATTTCTAATTACAAGTAATTCAATTAGCTAAATTCCATTGATAATTTGAAGGACACAGTATTTCTCATCGCTTAAAGTTATCAAAATAGTCACGGACAAACGTGATCACAGTAAAAGTTACCTGAATGTAATAATGTGGGTAGCAAAGCGTATGTTACATTCTTGTCCTACCTCTTTTTTTTTGGGGGGGGGAACACTTATTGATCCCTCTAAACATCTGTCCATCAACTATAATAAAGACGAAAAGATTTAAAAAAATGAAAGATAATTATTTTTGATGTTTTTACCCCGGACGCCTGCACGAGGAAAGAAAGAGCCTGGAATGGCATAATTGTTTTTTTGCCGTCTCCAGAAATCCTGAAATAGGTAAGACTGAAATGGGACAGCATTATCCACACTGATCCTCCGAAAGGAAAATAGCAGGAAGTATACGTAGCTAAAAAGTAAACCCTGCTGTATTTTCATACAATAAAATAAGCATGAGTTTTCTCATGGCGACAAATGGCGACTTAGGCTTAGTAGCAATTAAACAAATTTTAAGTTGTTGATATTTCTACAACTATTGCATGCAGATTAATTAAAATCATAAAAATCTTAATGGAGAGATAAGAATAATATAATTCAATCACTTTTAAAGCAAAAAATGTACAATTTACCAAGACATAAGAATAAAAAAACTGAACTCACCGTGATGGATAACAGAGTGTGTATATATGTATATTTATACGCTTTTTGTGCGGCCTCGGTCCCAGGTACAAAATTTCAAGTCCTGGGGCTACTAAATTTTGAGTTATGTGATATACATACATACATACATACAGACGTCGCGAAAAAAATCTCTTTCCATTTTTCTGAATCCAATCTGAATCCATTTTTAAAGTCCATTTTGACAAAAACATTCCTTCATTATGTCCGTACGTAATGATGTCACACAAAAACATTGCTCAAATAAAATTAAGAGCGGTCAAAATGGACATTTTCGTTGAAATATGATATCCGAAATTTTTAGCGATTACAATACTTCCTTTATTTCGTACAAGGACGTAGGATAAATTTTTGTCATCGAAACTCTTCTCATGTCATTATTTACATGATAATGTAATAAAGGGAATTATATATACAGTTAATTCCAACAATAATTTCTTAAACATAAATTATTGTTGATTTATTGATTATTATTATTTGTTGATTTATTGATTGATTATTATAATTTGTTGGTTGATTATTATTATTTGTTGATTTATCGATTATTATAATTTGTTGGTTGATTATTATTATTTGTTGATTTATCGATTATTATTATTTGTTGATTTATTGATTTTTATTATTGTTGATTGATTATTGTTAGTGATTCATGTAAAATAATCAGCAACACTGGTAATTAGATTTAGCAAAAAATGGCAGTGCTAAATTAAATTACTTGAATATGGCAAAGCGCACGAGGACTTAAGGACAGGGATGATTTGTGGAGCTCTTTTTATACGACACTGGCTTCTATTCAACGCTACACATGCAATGGCAACGTAACTGTTACAAGCAACCCGGTTTAGAATTTAACAACTAGAAAAATTCCACTGTTATTTAGCTTTGATATTAGTAAAAAGACCATTGACCATTTTAAAAAATGTAATAATGTTCTATTACCTGTAAAAAGCATATAAATGTTGTTCATTTGTATTCACTCCACACAAAGATAGAATCAGTCAATTAATTATTTAAAAAAGATGGTTTACTAATCATCTAAACATGAATAATGAATAGTTTAATTAAGTAATATTTAATAATGCTTCATTACCAGAAGAATCTGGCAACTACTATAGCCTTTTATTCAGCACGAAAAGTTTAAATGATATCTAACTTTGGCAATTTTTCTTACATAAACTCCATGAATAACGCGTCGGTTACAGTAACATTTTTCATTCAGTCTTCATAAATTTTCGTGGCTGAGACATTAGATTTGATCGATGGTTGAAGAAAAAGACGCATGGCATCAGCATCGTTTTTCCCTAAATTTATATGGAAGCAATGGGAAAATGAATAAACGCTAGAATCTATCTCTGTCACCGTTTTGTTAAGGGCTTCCATTTACTTAACCAGTCTTCTGTAAATAACGGTTAGAAGAGCAAAGAAAATTGACCTTTACATGATGTAACGATTTGGTTGAAATCCTCTTGCAAAAAGCATGCAGAAAATTATGCGCATAAAATATTTTTCTTTAGATAGAATTATGTGCTTCGACATTTCTTCCACTGCCTTTTCAGTCTATCTTAAATAAAGTACACAATTTGTTTTGGTTGCATTTCCATTAGAAATTCTTGCATGAAATATCTCAAACATTTTACTTTTATGTTACTCAAAGCAAGACATTTTTTAGACATATTTATTCAGATTATTGTGGTTATATTTTTTATTCAGACTTTATAAAGTTTCAGCGTTGAGACATTAAATTTGACCGAGAATTGAAAACAAAAACCATGAAAGCTCCATGGTAAAGTGAATACTAATGTTTGATTTTATATACTTTTGTGATAGTTATAATCTGTAAGGCCTTTTTTTCAACTATCTATCATATTTAATGTCTAAAGCATGAAACTTTACATAGTTTAAATGAAAAATGTAACCGCATGCAGGTCGTTTTTTTAAATTCACACTATTGAGAACTATCTGTAGCTCGATCTCAGTCTATCAGTTGAGAATGCCACCAAATTTTGTAGAGAGATTAATGAAGACCTGGAAAAAAACGATTCCTAAAAAATATTAATTCCGAAAATTGCCGATAGAGAAAAATATGGCGCTGTTTTAGTCTACATAGCCTTTAATCTACATGACACGCTGGTAAAATGTTTAAAATGTAAATACTCGATTACATAAACGACAGCAGCGTCAGTAATTCACTCTCTCATATTTCCTCAGTAGCCGTTACTTGTGAAGTTGTTTTTTAAATTCCTACTATCAGCTCACACTCTCCTATATATTGTTCAAATTCTCAATCGTTAATAAAATACTTTTTTATTCAACCACTCAAGTTCAAATACATTTTTTTAAACTTGTAGTGGATGATACTTGTTGTTAATAAATTTTTTTCACATATTAAATTCAATTTCTACTTATTTATTCCTGTTTATCGGAACTAAAAATATGCTGTTTTTATATACTATATTATAAGACTTACGAATAATGACCGTTTATTAGGAATTCTGACTTGCTGTAAAAATTAGTTTTATAACAATTTATAAATAACAGTATATGACTGTGATAAATGGGATTGTAATGTTTAACAAAAATAAGTGGCAACAGTAAGACAGAATTCTAAAGATTTTTAAAGTGTATGGAATTAAAGAATTGTAATTTTATAGAGTTGGATGAAACGGAAGTTGAGAAGCACTGTAGATTATGCAGTAATATATCTAGGACGAAAACTCTTCGCAGCAGGTGAAGCATATTTCGCCTTGAGTCGTGTGAAGTTATTAGATGGAATATTAATTGAAGAACTGGACTGCTCGAAACTCACTGGAAAGGTTCCTTGCAATAATGAAGCATTACAAGAGATACATAGAATGATAAATTATAGACCACCATCAGCTTCATAAATTAGAAACGAAAAAATGTTAATAATGTTAATAAAAAGCAACTAGAATAAAATTTAAAAAATTTTCTCTGTTGACCTAAGTAGGAATTGACTTTAAAAGGCTTTTTTTTTAATTACTTTTCTTCATCAGTCAAATGCCAAATAACCTGCGTAAAAGCTCGCTATCGATTAATGCAATGAGAGGCATGATTCTGAAGTTTGATAAAGCATGATCCTCAGCAGTTCGGTTCGGAAGATGGCGAAAACCGGTGTCAGTACAGACACTGTTGCGCCTGAAGACGTTGACGACATCTATTGAGACCACTGCTGATGGTAGTAGCGGCTGGGTAATAGTACGTGGATTAAATTTGAGTCATCCAACCAGTATAGCAAATCTTGCAGAAAGTTCTTCACTTCTACTCATGTAAGATAAGCAGAATGCAGGAATTAAATCACAAGGATTATGATAAAGGGGTGGCATTTGCTTTGATATTTCTTACAACGATGGAGGTCGACGATACATAGCCATGGAGAATTCTGTGGGAATATGAGGCTCATTTTCGTTAAAAAAGTATCGTTAAAAGTATCGTTATCATTTCGTTAAAAAAGTATCGTTATCATTTTCGTTAAAAAAGTATCGTAGTTACAACTCTCGAATTTGGGCATCCAAATTAGGGCATAATTCCATGTAGTTCAGTAAATCCCATTTCACGCAACAAGATTCACTTTTTGATATATCTTTACAGCAGATTTCATAAGCTGACAATTTTTGAGAGCATTACTCTAACAGGACCGTACTCCTGTACCATTACTAAGCAAAGGTATTATGATACGCTACTTGGTTTTGCCATTCCACAATCTCAGTAGAAGCAGGTGATATATCAGGTAACTTTTATTCAAGATGGATCATCACCGCATATTGATTTATCAGCGCGGCGAGTATTGCACCATCATTTTACAGAAGAAAGGGTCATAAGTCGCTTTTTTCCTCTCGCTCGGCAGTATCGCACCCCGGGGCTAACCCCATATTCCTGTGGGGTTATGTATTTTATCTCTACTACATAGGTTCCAGTAGTTTTCACATAATGTAATTTATTGAGTTGTTGCAAAGTAAATGGTCGCTTTTAATAACAATGGCAAAAGAAGGGAATAAAAAGAATAATACTTTTTGTTTAATCGAAATCATCCCCAGAAGCAACAATGCATTGTTCCCAATACGTGGCTAGACTATATATACAGATTTGTAAAAATCATTGTCTCTGTCAATTACCAGATCCTCCTCTGCCATACAGATTTGTAAAAATCATTGTCAATTACCAGATCCTCCTCTGCCATACAGATTTGTAAAAATCATTGTCTCTGTCAATTACCAGATCCTCCTCTGCCATACAGATTTGTAAAAATCATTGTCTCTGTCAATTACCAGATCCTCCTCTGCCATACAAATTTGTAAAAATCATTGTCTCTGTCAATTACCAGATCCTCCTCTGCCTGATAAATTAGCGCGTCATTGGCAAAGCATCGTTTTGACAAAAAAGGGGCTTAAGTGCTGGAAAATGGCAATCTACCACAGAAATGTCAAGAGAGTATGAAGAATGAAGCGGCGTTACTTCCAAAATATTGATTTGGTGTATAGTTTGTAAGATTTCATTCGTCATTAACTTAATTTCTTCAGTCTTTTTGAGTGTGTCAGAAATGCTATCGCCACGTCTGTTGAAATAACAACGGAATCAGAAACAATGCTTAAACAATTTTCTTTTATATTTAACACATGCTCGGTTTGTGTTCATTGTTTAACCTCTGCTGCTTGAAGGATTTCAGATAACACAAAATATGAATTGAAATTCAAAGTAAAACTAATACTGGATGTTTACAGTTCGAAAGCCTAACAAACGTTAGCTCAGTTCTAATGAACCGAGAGAGTGATTTGTCTAGCAAAAAGGGATAACGTAAGTCTAAGAGTCTTTCCGAGGAACTAATACTACGGTCAACGTGGCTCGAATGCGCTGTTCACGATGAATCGTGTTTGCTTTATGCTCAATTTGGCATCCATCTGACTCGATCTGTAAAATATCGAGCTGCGTTTAGCATTTCGCTTTGTGAAAGGAATAGATAAATAATAACATCAACAAAAGACTACTATATATGAAAGTAAAGGTGTCTTTGAAATTCTCCTTTATTGTTTTTAACTTTTAGCCACTACGACGAACGTCTATCATTGTCACAGAATACCCACAATCAATAGTTCGTTGTGGGAACCTTTCTTCTAAACTTTTTCACACAAGAGAAAGGCACACTTCGAAACAACATGCTTTGTTTTCATCATTGAATTCACGAGGAACTAAGTTTTTGAACTTTCTCATGTTTCTTATAATTTCCAAATGCTGTGAAATGTTGCAAAATTGTACATTTACTATCTGGACCACATTCTCGTACGGTCTCTCGTGAAAACCTCCTATCCATTCAAATCAATGAATAAAGGGCGATAGCCACGAGTTCGCTTTAAAGCTTTTGATCAGTCAAGCAAGATTTTGTAGCCAAATAGTGAGTGGGTCCTTCATTAGTTGTTTCACTACCGAACACTTATCGATAATTTTTACTGCATCCGCAGCATAATTTCTAAAATTGAAAGCTATGTTATATTAACTGACTTGGTTCCGCGAGTAACTTAAAGCTGTAAGTATCCAATATTTAACGCTTGTTAAAAAAAGCAAATACTACAGTTGCATCACCTACATCTGATGTTGTCACATGACATAAACAAATTTAGTAATTTCTGATAATTCGTATACCTTGTTGTAATATTTGGGAAAACTACTGTGTTTCTTCGCGTATTTGTGAGCATAGGGGCATGGTATTACAATCACCAACCCTACGCATAAGCGTAGCACATGCATGTTAACTGTTAATGTTACGTGGATTTATGTTTAATCGTCATTTCACTTTATTACGTATCTATATAACAATTTCATTATTCATTTCCTAATTCAAAGAAAAATTTATACGTCTGATATTTATATATAAAATTTCGTTTCCTTTTCATAAAATTTTTTTTGCATAAAATAAATTTTTATTATTGTTATTTGTGAGTAAAACAGCACATACGAACCATGAAGATCGTCAAATGGATACGAGCCATAAAGGTAGCCGAAAGATTTTTTCTGCCAACTCACAAAGTCGTCAATGTGTTGGCGAGGTTTCGTAGGGAATAATCAGAAATTAATAGAAATTTGGTTAAAGCTCAGTGCTTGCATTTTTCCGGTATCAGCACAGACATGAAGTCGTTAGAAAGTCACTTAATTTTCGATACGAACTGTTTATCTCTATTAAGACATATATATGTTATCGTGAAAGA
The DNA here is from genome assembly GCF_010614865.2 of Stegodyphus dumicola. Classification (NCBI taxonomy): domain Eukaryota; kingdom Metazoa; phylum Arthropoda; class Arachnida; order Araneae; family Eresidae; genus Stegodyphus; species Stegodyphus dumicola. The sequence goes on along the minus strand of NW_023318881.1, from coordinate 33,458 downwards.
ACGAAACTGGAAAGTAATAGAAATTTGGTTAAAGCTCAGTGCTTGCATTTTTCCGGTATCAGCACAGACATGAAGTCGTTAGAAAGTCACTTAATTTTCGATACGAACTGTTTATCTCTATTAAGACATATATATGTTATCGTGAGAGAACTAAACTGGAAAGTAATAGAAATTTGGTTAAAGCTCAGTACTTGCATTTTTCCGGTATCAGTACAGACATGAAGTCGTTAGAAAGTCACTTAATTTTCGATACGAACTGTTAATCTCTATTAAGACATATATATGTTATCGTGAGAGAACGAAAGTGAAAGTAATAGAAATTTGGTTTTAAAATCAGTGCTTGCATTTTTTCCGGTATCAGTACAGACATGAAGTCGTTAGAAAGTCACTTAATTTTCGATACGAAACTGTTATCTCTATTAAGACATATATATGTTATCGTGAGAGAACGAAACTGAAAAGTAATAGAAATTTGGTTAAAGCTCAGTGCTTGCATTTTTCCGGTATCAGTAACAGACATGAAGTCGTTAGAAAGTCACTTAATTTGAACGAAAAATGTTTATCTCTATTAAGACATATATATGTTATCGTGAGAGAACGAAACTGAAAAGTAATAGAAATTTGGTTAAAGCTCAGTGCTTGCATTTTTCCGGTATCAGTACAGACATGAAGTCGTTAGAAAGTCACTTAATTTTCGATACGAACTGTTTATCTCTATTAAGACATATATATGTTATCGTGAGAGAACGAAACTGAAAAGTAATAGAAATTTGGTTAAAGCTCAGTGCTTGCATTTTTCCGGTATCAGTACAGACATGAAGTCGTTAGAAAGTCACTTAATTTTCGATACGAACTGTTTATCTCTATTAAGACATATATATGTTATCGTGAGAGAACGAAACTGAAAAGTAATAGAAATTTGGTTAAAGTTCAGTGCTTGCATTTTTCCGGTATCAGTACAGACATGAAGTCGTTAGAAAGTCATTTAATTTTCGATACGAACTGTTTATCTCTATTAAGACATATATATGTTATCGTGAGAGAACGAAACTGAAAAGTAATAGAAATTTGGTTAAAGCTCAGTGCTTGCATTTTTCCGGTATCAGTACAGACATGAAGTCGTTAGAAAGTCATTTAATTTTCGATACGAACTGTTTATCTCTACTAAGAATATATATGTTATCGTGAGAGAACGAAACTGAAAGTAATAGAAATTTGGTTTAAAGCTCAGTGCTTGCATTTTTCCGGTATCAGTACAGACAGGAAGTCGTTAGAAAGTCACTTAATTTTCGATACGAACTGTTTATCTCTATTAAGACATATATATGTTATCGTGAAAGAACGAAACTGGAAAGTAATAGAAATTTGGTTAAAGCTCAGTGCTTGCATTTTTCCGGTATCAGCACACACATGAAGTCGTTAGAAAGTCACTTAATTTTCGATACGAACTGTTTATCTCTATTAAGACATATATATGTTATCGTGAAAGAACTAAACTGGAAAGTAATAGAAATTTGGTTAAAGCTCAGTACTTGCATTTTTCCGGTATCAGTACAGACATGAAGTCGTTAGAAAGTCACTTAATTTTCGATACGAACTGTTTATCTCTATTAAGACATATATATGTTATAGTGAGAGAACGAAAGTGAAAAGTAATAGAAATTTGGTTAAAGCTCAGTGCTTGCATTTTTCCGGTATCAGTACAGACATGAAGTCGTTAGAAAGTCACTTAATGTTCGATACGAACTGTTTATCTCTATTAAGACATATATATGTTATCGTGAGAGAATGAAACTGGAAAGTAATAGAAGTTTGGTTAAAGCTCAGTGCTTGCTTTCTTCCGGAATAAGTACAGACCTGAAGTTCGCTAGAAAGTCAATTTTCAATAAGAACGATATATCTCTATTAAGACATATATATGTTACCGTGAAAGACCGAAACTGAAGAATGTCGACTTTCTTCTTTGAATGTCAACCTATATAAAATACGTCGGTGAGAGACCGAATATTTGGTTACATTCGTATACATTCAGACCGTCACTGGAGTATGTCGGACAAGCATAGATATGCTCTGGTGGAGATCGAAAGGAGAAGTCGAGAAGAAAGACTGACAGATAGGCATTGTGAAAGCAAAAAACTCTTGTGCAATTCAAAGTGTCATAACAGTTTTAGCTGTTGCAATAAATCAGAATGTATAACGTCAATAACATAACTAAGAGAGTTTATTATTAGTGTTATTTTTTTTTTTTTTTGATTTAAAATATACTGTTCTTTTTAAGTTCAACAGTTTACTTACATGTGCTGTTACTTAAACTTTTTCCTACTTTGACATACATCATAATATGCTTTAACAATAAAGTATGATTTACAAACGTAACAAAAATATTTTTATTCAACATTCACCGTCAGTGCATGGTGAATGTCGAAATTTGCCCATGTAAGTGAGAAATAAGGTTATTTAGCAAATATTTCGGACATACGCGAAGCAACTGTGTGAATGTTGATATTCACCGGAAAATGTCGGCATTCTCCAGATTTCAGCTTTTTACAGTAACATAGACATTACATACAGGGTGATTATAATTAAAGTTGCGATTTAAAAACGCTCTAACTTAAAAACTACAGGTCAGCATGACTTGATATTTTACCAGAACAATCCTAAGGTAATGGAATTTTGTTTGGTGAAGGAAAAATAGTTCCAAAATTTGTCGATAGAGGGCGCTGTCAGTGTTCACATTGCTGTTGTGGATGTATAGCTGAAAGGAAACGATAGATTGAAAGTGTTTTTATTAGCAAAAAGACAAGGATTCGTATTTACAGAGAAAACAGCGATAGTGACAAGAGTAACTTCACGAAACAAACATCTTACGGATGATTAATGCATATGTTGTTCAATATGCTCTCCTTCTTGCTCCGCTGCTGTTTCACAAAGCGAAAACAGCATGTTTCACAAGAGATCGGAGGGTATCTATGCTGATGCTATGAATATGGTGCGTGATGCTTGCTTTCAAGTCGGCCAGATTCGCAATCCTCCCACTGTAAACAACATTTTTTAGATATCCCCAAAGCCAAACGTCACCCGGGTTTAAACTGGCAGGCCACGCTGTTGAGAAATGGCGGCTTACGATTCTATCATCTCTGTAATGAGCGACCAGCAGCAGCTTCACACGAGCAGTAATGTTCGGAGGAGCGCCATCTTGCATAAATATTGTGCGATCCACACATTGGCGTTGCTGAAGTGCCAGAAGGTTATGGTTACTCAAACGTGCTTCATACCTCTTGCTGGTAACTGGGAAGGTAACGGGACCCGCAGGTGTGATCTCCTCAAAGAAGAGCGGACCGACGACAAACGCTGCCGGTATTCCTCAGTAATGATTGTAGAGAGGTATTGGCTGTAGCGGGAACAGATTCTCGGTCGCCCATATCCTGCAATTTTGCGTATTTACAGAATCTCGCAAATGGAAATGGCTTCCTCAGATCACAGAATGTTCCAAGGTCATTCATTATTCATTTCCATCCGGGCAAGAAACTGTAGTGCAAACGATTCACGTGTTTCCAGGTCAGCAGAATTAAATTTGCCTATCATTCTCCGCAGGCCATATGTGGTCATTGGGCTGGATTTTATGCCTTTTAATGTCTGGAACTTCCTGATAGCTGTTAACGCACAGTCACCATTCTGATGGTAAAGCTTCACGAGAAACGCACGATCCTTCTTCGATAGAGTCATGATGAATCACTCAGGCAAAATGTCATGTGTGCCGTTAGTGCTCTGCATTTTTATCTTAGCCACGTCTGCAGTACGCATGTTACGTTTTAGTAATTTGCATACCAACAGCAATGTGAACCCTGACAGCGCCATCTATTGGTATATTTTGAAACTATTTTTTCCTTTCTTTTCCTTTTTCCATCGCCTCACGATTGTTCTAGTAAAATATCAAGTCATTTTGACAAGTAGTTTTAAAGTTAGAGCGTTTTGAAATTGCAACTTTAATTATAATCACCCTGTACATCTTAACATACAAGTCTTTTACGGTAACATATATATTACATACATTCTAACATATAAGTCTTTTACGATAAAGTATATATTTTTTGCAAAAATATATTATAATTTTTTTTAAACATTGATATCTCAGAAAATATTTTTCAAGTACCTAGTTTAATTGATGGATTTCATAACAAAGAAATTTCACTTCGTACTAAAATTTTCGAATATTAATACAATTTAGTACGTTTCACTTTGAAAATGAATAAACTAACAAAAAATGAAAATAGTGAGAATTTTTTTATTATTACATTAATGAATAATAAAAAAAAAATTCAGTGACTGCCAAATGAGTTTAAATTGCAAACTTGCAATTATTTAAAGACTAATATTTGGATATTTTTCAATTTAATGTTTTTTATAGCTAGCCGTGATTTTGTTTCTGAAATATTTATGAACTTAAACTGAGACAGAGTACACCTAGACGTTGGGAAAACTACACAACAATACATGGTCGGAAACGTTTTCCTGGCGCGGTAGTGACAACAGAAAATACAAGAAAGAAAAAACAGGAACTGGTTGAGAATACCTGTTTATTACGGTTAGTGCAGCGGAAACCAAAACATAAGAAAAAAACAGACGATCTTCATCAAAAAAAGGTGTTCGAAATAACATTGGAAACGTATCCTCAACATGGGATCAGCAGGGGTGGTCCGGTGCATTGACCAGCAAGCAACTCTTTCTCGGGGTAGTTCAAGACAAGTGTACTGAACCTCTCTTAGAAGTGTTGTAAAAATTGTTGCCTATATCTTGGAAACTGCTGAAAAAGTCCAGGATATGCCCAGTGTTTTCCAGAACATCAGACCTGCATATGGCAGAGATGTGGGGCCTGCATAAGAGTCCGGGGTCGTAGTTTCGAACATCTTCTTTCCTCACCTTATTCATGTTCTTCCTTTCTTGTGTTTTGTCTTGTTACTACCACGCCAGGAAACTATCGCGCCTGTTCGGTCATGAATTGCTATGAGATTTTTTATCGTCTCGGTGTACCCTGTCTTTCGTAAAAGTTTGTAACCGATTTGCTGAAACGCCCTGTTTGTATATCGAAAAAGGTACGAAATCTATTCTGTATTCAAATTTGCAATTCAGAAAAAGTACAAATTCCATTCTTTAAATACTGTAATGAAATTCAATATTATAATTCAAACTTAAAGAGCTAATTAATTAATTATCAAGAATTCAAAACATAAACTGATTCATTTCTAAGACCTTTGCTTTAAAATTTTACTCACCGCTAATTGACCTGCTACCTTTAGCTCATAATTCTCTTCAAAATGAATCATCCTAAACTGAATTTAGATATTCTTATACGAAGAAATCACGTAATATATTTTATCTAATAAATCACTACACACACGGAAGGAAGCAGCAGCTGCATATTCTGGACAGGACTTATTATTAATTCAGGAGACGACATGTAAGTTGGATAGTCTAGAGGATTTCAATAACTATCCAGTGTGATTAGGAATTCCTTAGATATTAGGTTGATATATTCACAGCTGCTATTAATGCTATAATATTCCTAGTATGTGAATAATTCTTTACGTAAATTGCAGTGTGTGCTTGCCTTGTAAAGAAGAGCGTTTCTTGCTGTTTGCCAGTATCGTGAGCCTTTTGCGATAATGTAGGAGGAAACCAAAAGTTTGTGCAAAATGTGTAACAAAAAGGACTTTTATGTATTAATTACCTAAAAAGTATGAAGGGTGATAGGTTATACTCATGAAATTCTAGAAGGTCACTGAATTATAATAAACAGTGACTATAATAAACAAATGATGATGTCCATAAAAAGAAAAAGACCTGTTCCATATATTTGCAAAACGTTGTATGAAAAGCACGATTCTGTGTTTTTAACTTGATCAAAATCCATCACTATCTATTTAAAAGAATCAGATATATTTTTTCATTGGTAATGCTCTAAGGTTTATATATTTTTGTAATTGTGCCGCCCTCTTAGCATGGCGTAAGAAAGCCGAGTGTCTTAGGCTTGAATCCAAAAGAAACTACGGATGTTTGTAGGTATATAGTGGTTTATATGGTATGGGGGCACTTAAAATAATAATAAGCCAAAAGTCTTCTAGAGATGTTGATGAAAAGGGAAGACGAATGGGAGCTCTTTTGTTTTATTTCCCATGGATTCTCATTCAAAGATGGAACACAGCTGAGCAAAATCAATCGCTCACTTATAAGATACCTAAGGCATAAGCCAATGACTTAGGCAATCCTTTCATCTTGGCTGCAATGAATTTGTGAACTTTATATGTGATGTTAAGGGAAATCATACTGGAGTTTATGTCAGCTAATGGAATCTGTTCCATGTGTCGAGTAGCTCCGCTATATGTACAGTTTAGGTTTTCATCTCGCTCCATTATGAAGAAGCCTGGTTTTGGAGCTACGTCGGTTATGCCAGATGTCTCCGTTAGCTCGGATAAACCCTATTCTGAGCGGCCCTTTGCTGTCAGACAAGTGAGTTCAGTCACAGCAACAAATATTCTGATTATCATTGTTATTGTTATTATTTTTAAATTTTAGTTCAGTATAATTTTTTGTTTCAGCTCTACCTTCGCCATTTCCAAGGAAACACAGGACACCTGAACTGAAGAATATTTTCGTATGTTTATCTGAATCACTGCTGGTCGATGAAATCCGCTGGGATATCAGACGCGTTGCATTCTCTAAAACAGGGGCTCGCAAATGGTCCGTTAGTGACCCCCATGGGATCGATGAAACTTTAAAGGGGGTCAATGATGAATCGATAGCCGAATAATTGTTATGTAGAGAAATTACCGGATAGCGTTATAAAAATTATGTGAATGATTTTCTGATTTATGGAAATCTTAATTTCTATTTGATTATGAATTATTTAGTTTAAGGCTTTAATTTTGGGGGGAAAAACAGATGCTTCTGGAAATATTATTTAGTTAAATGAATATTATTTATTTTCTTTTATTTGCAAATCTTGTACAAAACTTTTGATTCATTGTGAAAAAGGCAGGGAAAGGGAGGCAATTTTCGCCAAGTCATGATTTCGCGCGCTTTAGAATGTTCGAGAAAGAATTTTCATTGTTAGTTGACCTTAAGAGAGGAAAGTACGTGACGGAAAGGTCAAAGGTTGCTACTTGTCTTTCAATGTAAGTCATTCAGGTTTTTGGCGATTGAGGGTCCGGTTGTTGGCTAAGTGAAGAAGGGGCGCGCATGCGCGATCACCCTTTTTTTCCGCATTCTGGAGTTGAAAACGAAGATTTTGCCATAATTTAGGGGGCGATAAGTGAAGCCCATAGTGGGAGCCCGTTTGGTGAAGGAGAAGAAGGAAATTTGAGTTGGACACACTTACTTTTGGCTGACTCTCGGACTGACTCGCTGATTTTTGGGCTTGCTGGACAAAATGTAAGTGACTCCGAGAGGTGTTTTCCGGCGGGGAGCGGCAAATATGCTCCCCGGCCGCGTTTTGGTTAAGAGGCGAGACTCTCTTACACACTTACTCTGGACTCGCTTAGGCACTCACTGCTTGGATTCGCTGACTTTCGGGCTTGACGGACTTGTTGACGGAGGACTGAGAAAAAACTTGTGGGTGTTGCGAAGGAGAAAGGAAAGATTTAGTCGGCATCGAGCAGCGTGCTTCCGGCGGGGAGCGGCAATTATGCTCCCCGGCCGCGGGTTTTCTCAAAAATGCGAAGAAAAAAAAACTGTTGAGCGAATAACAAAAAAATTAACAGAGACTTGGGTCTCTATCTGTATCGGCAAAAGTCAGGACGATGTCCTCTGAACTCCGACTTGAAAACAGAAGGAATTATGTCACCTTAGACAACTGGAAGCCTGCGTTAGCCGTTCTCTAAAATGCCTAGCTTAATTGTCTACGTTTTCCTTGGTGGAGCTGAGAGTCTAGGCAGACAGCCGTGCGGTGTAAGCTGTTCTCTTGCTTCCAGTGGGAATAATTTTCTTCTATGGAAACCAGTAGCAGGCGTAAGATTTGACGGTATAGCTGATGTAATTTATTGTCGTGCCTTTCGAGTTTCTGGCTTGCGGATTTGCCAAGTGACGTAAGGATAGAGCTAAGATATGAGCTCTCCTCCACTTCAAGATGTCCACTCAAGATAAGTGTTATTTTTTTTTTTTGGGTGTGCTGGAACTTTAGGCAAGTTTTTCCAAAAACGTCCTTAGCAGTAAAAACAACGTCAAATCTAAAATTTAACTCTCAGGCCTTAAATTGTTTCCCTTTCCTTTCTTTTAAATCACCAGACAAACCTTAAGTTTTTTTATGAATTTAAATGAACAGACTCTCAGATGAGGTTAAGATTTTTCTTATTGTGTTGTAATTGAATAAACTGATATTTAATCTGGAACCTCTTACAGTATGTTTTCTTTATATATTTAATATGAACTTTTCCTTTATATCTTGTATATGTTTTATGTTTTTGATCCTCTCACGGCGCGGTCCCGGGATGCATTTTTTTTCACAACGCAAAAATGCTGTACACGTTTCACTATACGATCACTCCCTTTAACGGCAAGTAGTTTCATATTTAACATTTAACAATATAGGAATTTCAGATATAACATGGTACCTAGAAGTAAAACTATTTAACCATGGTCTCGAAACTTTTCTTCATAACATAATGCACCTGCAGCTCATTGGCATACCAAGATCCCATTGATTATCAAAAAAATTATTATGAAATAGATAATTATAAAAAGCTGTAACATGTGGTAAAAAGATATGGCATAAAATAAATACAAGGGCAATATATTCAAAAGTTATTTAATATATTTTTAAATCAATAGAAGTTTTTTAAATACATGCAACTATTAAGCCATAAATGTAAAATACCGTTATCGAATCAATATTATTAATTTTCCCTCTTTTTACTTAGATGAAGCAAGCTTCAGTAAAATTTACTACGGGGGAGGGGAGGTTAAATACTGCTAAAAATCAGGTGATTTGAAAGTTGAGTAATTTTATGTGAACTAATAGAAATATTGCATCTATATATCAGATGCAGCCGTCAAACTTCTATGGTATTAGAATCTGAGATTTTGTTTTTGAAAACTTCTTTATGTTTGTAAACTTAAAAATAATAATAATACAGGACACAATACAATACAAATCTAACAAACCAATTTTTTCAAAACTTTTGTTCTTTTGTTGTTTATCTTTTTAAGCTATTTATGCTCGATTATTTGTATTATGATTATGTTGTATGCTGCATATTACAGAGGAAAATGTAAGGCAGTAGATGAAAAAAGGTGTCGATGCAAGAAAATGGTTGGGAAAAAAAAACCTTTCTGTAAAACAAGGACTCACAACCGGTGGGGGAATTTACGTCTAAGGGGGGGTTATTTTCTGTGCTCGAGGATTTGTGCGATCATAGACTTATAGAACTCAAAAATGACAATATTCAGATAATGATATACAAGAGATAACATTCTTTATGTTGCTCATTTGCAACATTTTGAGAAATCCATATGTTTGAAGCAGTAGACAATAAATTAATTAAATTTTATTTCTCTCAGTGGCAACATATACCGACGCAATTGAATGTTGTATTCAAGATAACATAATATAACGTTTCAGAAATTTTGGAAAGTCTCCGCTAAGGGCGTATCAAATGCCAAAGACAACAATTTCTAAAATTTTGAAAATAATAACTAAATTATATTGAAATTTAGAATATATTTTGAAATAAAATTCAAAAATAACATTTACATTCCTCTTTTATCAGCGCTTAGAAAGTGAAAAATTAAAATCTATTTCCCTTCTGAAGGATTTTGCAATCATAAAAATTTTCTGAGCAATATATTTTTGATATTGCAGGAAACATAAGAAAAGAATGGCAACAAGAAGAGTCACATATTCCTCTTTCCAAGCAAGTTTTGATTTCTTTTTGAAAAACCTCTATTGATCACGAGTAAACGGAAAAGCAATCAAGTTTAGAAAGAAGGAGAAGACAAACTGGTATCAAATTTCACGATCTTTATATTTTTATGCCGACGATATTCCGTTTCCTTTTTTTCTTTCCTGGATCTTGTTATTTGGTGAGATCTTTTTCCATTTTTTTTTTTTTTTTTTTTTTTTTTTTTTTCTGAGCAATCGAAATTTATCTTCAAAGGCAAAAGTTTTAACGTCAAAGATCTTAGTCATATTGATGGGCTCAGTTGAAGAAACTTTTATCGCTTTCATTTCATTGAGTTCGCTTTGAGAAAGAAATATTTATTTCTTTGACTTTGGCATCATCGAGTATGTTATTTACAAAATATATCTGGAAAGTTATTTTCACTATTTTTCATTTTCACTGTCAGTTTCTGATAATGGAATAAATTTCCTAGTTTTTCCTATTTGCAACAAAACATGTTTTGTAATCATTAATTCTATACCTTTTAATGTATAATATCAGAATGCTATACTTTTTTCAGTATTAAATGCGATATCTATAGAATAAGTGAACAGAAATGCAGGAGTTAATACTATATTCTAAAGCATATAATTCAAAATGAGTGTAATTAAGAAGTCGTTAACCTTAAAAAGAGTTTATTTCTGTGAAATTTAAACACCTGTTAATAATGAGGTTTTTTTTGAAGCAAATCAGAGATAATATAGTTTTTGTCGACTTTAATTTACTAAAAAACTCCACTTTGGAGATTTGAAAATCTATATTTAAAGCATAATATTATTTCAAACAATGAAAATAGCAATTACTATTACGAAATCATTTTGCTGGTATTATTTTGTAATTCTTAATCTCTCAACAAATTGTTACAAATTTTGTACATATATGGATAACTTTAGTGAAATTATATGTGAAGTTTTATTTTTCTGTATTATGTAAAATGAAAATCTAAAGAGAGGATGCTCTGTTGAAAACATAAAAATACAGAGACAAGTCAATTTAACATTGATTAAATGCCTGTCGCTAAATTATCGAGATATTGCCAAGCTGGCAACGTTTTTTTTTTTTCGAGGGAAATGGCTAAAAGTCACCAGACTTGGCGATCATTTGGAGACATTTTAGTCCGGTGCCTGTATCAAAATAATAGGTATCGTATCATAGTAATTGAATAAATGGTCGCAATATTAACTGTAACCATAACTGGCCCTCGTACGCCTCACAGAAATTTCGAGAAGCATAAAATACTAGAAATATCTCGACGGCCGGTTGAAAGCTATGAAAGGCCGGAGAAAGCTTCTGCCCTAAGTTGTTGAGAGTTGTTAGTTCAGCATGAGTATTGAGATATATCCGGGTTAGCTTTCTCTTTAGATGGGCTTTGCATTCCTTTGTGTTTAACGTTCTTAGTAGTTCGAAATGTAACTACTGATTGTACTCTGAGATACTGTGAGCACCTCTACGAGTATTTCTGTTGAAAATTCCAGAAATCTGAAACGTTTCTTTTCATAAAATAAATTTTATCAATCTATCATCTTGACCTGTGTTAATTCAATCTATTACGAACCCGTGCGCACGCAGCAGAATTAATTAAATACACAAAACTCGTTATATCCTAAAAGATTTTACCTTATATTTACTATTTTCTTCGCTCCAGGTGTTTTCTTTGAAAATCTTCTTGTTTTGCTTTATTGGATTCTGCACATACATCGGCAATGTTAACTTTGTAATTATGCCATATTACAGACTGCTCAAGTTTAGAAGCTTTTTCTGTTGTCTGCATAATATCAGAATACTGTTTATTGTCAAACTGTTTATTGTCGAACATATTTATACTGTTTATTGTCAAACATATTTATACTGTTTATTGTCAAACATATTTATACTGTTTATTGTCAAATATATTTATACTGTTTATTGTCAAACATATTTATACTGTTTATTGTCAAACATATTTATACTGTTTATTGTCAAATATTTATACTGTTTATTGTCAAACATATTTATACTGTTTATTGTCAAACATATTTATACTGTTTATTGTCAAACATATTTATACTGTTTATTGTCAAACATATTTATACTGTTTATTGTCAAATATATTTATACTGTTATTGTCAAACATATTTATACTGTTTATTGTCAAACATATTTATACTGTTTATTGTCAAACATATTTATACTGTTTATTGTCAAACTCGATGTTCTGTAAAGCATTCGTACCTAACAATCCCTGTCCAATTATTAATCTTATGAATTGGCAAGAAACATGATTTCTTCAAATATAGATAAATAAAAAAGTATTTGGCCCATATTTTTCCAATTTCAGTTTCATATTCAGACATAAGCTTCCAGGTGTTAAGCATATTGCTACAGAGTTTTGTTTCACTGAAAGATATACATTTTTCTTTATTTTAATAAGTCATTTGTGTGCTTCTAGATTTTCTAAATTATTTAATTGCACTGTGCGTGATATTTGCAAGTATGGAACGCAGATCGAATGGGAACTCAAAACTAGATTTGAATCCTTTAACCGGTATGGCAAATCGTGCCGAAAGTGCTTCATTTCTACACATATAAGAAAAGTCGCGTGCATGAATTAAAGCACAACGATTATGATAAACGGGTTTCCTTGGATGGAGGTACACATCTTTCTTGCCAGGATGGAGAATTTAGTGGGAAGAGGCCCATTTTAACTTACATGAGACTGCTAACGAGCACAGTTCTCGAATTCGGACATCCGAATAAGTCCATGAAGTTCATTAAATTCCGCTGAAGCCACTGATGTGCCTTCGCAGTAGATTTTACCAGCGGACCATTCTTTTTTCAGAACATTACTCTACCACAAGAAGGTATCATGATATGCTGACTAGTTTTGTCATTCCACAAATTTAGTAGAGGTTCCGTTTTGTCATTTACAGATTTGAAAATAATCATTGATAATCATTGGCATATTGAAAATAAATTAAAGGTATGCATTAAATTAACAGTACTGATCTGCAGATTTTCTCTTGCTGCATTTGGTAACTACAATATAACCGATAGTCAGCGGAATATTGATAATATGCCGGTGTATCATAAAATACTATTATATTTTGAAATGTAAGAGAGAAAATAATCATGCAGTTATGAAAACTGATAAGAATTGAATTATTGGAGTTAAATTGATAATCCAGAATGAAATTTTTCTTTTGGATGGAATAAGTAAGTTTTGTTTTATAGAAGTACTGTCTGCATACAGTAAAAATTAATTTATATTTTATCCATTTTTTAAAATACATCAATTTACATCTGAATCAATTTGAATATAATTTTGGCTTCAGCATACAAATATATACTTTCAAGAAAATTATTTTCGCTATGACAGAATCCCTTTCTCATTTCTTTTCTAAGCTTTTGATGTACTCAATATTGAACACATACACGAAAGTATAAAAATAGAATTGCCGGAGAAAAGTAAACAAGTTTTATTACTCAACATAAATAATATATTCCAGAAATAATGTCTCCTCCTCAGCGAATTCATCACCGTGTTATAGAAACTCAAGAAGTAAACACAATAGATTTCGCTTTTGATGCAATTTATATAACGGAATTCAAATATTCATTGGTTTTTATACTGAAATAACACATGAGTTTTCTTTTGTTCATTTATCAATATAAAATATAAATTTTTATATAGCGAGTTTTGTTAACGTCATTTCCTTCCTATGCAACATGCGTCATTTAATCACTACACTGAAAATACAAAGCCAAAAAATATATTATTTATAAGCCAGCGGGCAACAAAATGTTTTATTGTTGATCATATTAAACCTATTGTTTTCTTGTCACGCTTTTGTATCATTGCTTCTAGATTTAGAGATACAACATAAAATTGTAATATAATCAAACTTTCATGTATGTTTTTCAGAGAAAGAAAGAGGGGAAAAAATAAATGTGGAAAACCATTTAAGCGGGAGTGAAAGATGGTAAGATGTTTAATATGTAATATATTGAAGTAGTTAATATTTATTACTTTTAGCAGGGATATACTAACATTGAAGCACTACTTTTGAACGGACACAGTTATACGTTGTCTGTAAGATCATAATGTGATTTATCAATATTAACTGAATTATTAACTGGTATTATCAATATTAACTGGTTCATATGCTGTCTACCTAATGCTTAGCAGCTAACATAAATAAATAATTAATTTTGGCATTCATTAAAAAGGTTTAATAACAATATAATAATACAGCATTTCGTCTGTATTCTATCAGACTCGGCATACAGCATTGCTGAGTTCATTTCAGCAGGTGTTTTCTAAAATATGATGCTAAATTCCCTAATATTATCGTCTGCTTCTTGGATGAAATATTTTGAGTTGAAAATGTGATTTAAAATGTTTTCTTGGTTTGCGCTATTTTGACCTATGTAGGAAATGCTGCGCTTGGAACATGATTAACAAAGGATTACTGTAATTTTAATAAGAACACTTAGATCTGAATTGAAATTTAAATTTTAAGAATTGACAACCTATTTTTCATGCCGTATTTCCCAGCGTATACTTTCTCTAGCGTTTTAGTAACCGGTTCTGAAACTTTGAAACATATTCGCGTAATTTTTCTCTTCCTCAATGAGTTCATAGGATGAGCTCCCCTAAATATTAAAATGAATTCGTCCACTTTTTAATTGTTTTCGTCTTACTAATAAAGACAAACCCTCGAAAACTACTTGTGAAGGCATGCCAAACCATCTTTTGACTATTGAAATTTATATCAGCTTATACAAGAACCGAACCATCACAGCCAAGCTAACACGATCTGACATTCAGTCTACAATTTGCCATTTCAGCTGCATATTAACCTTCACTAATCAGTTAAGGAAGATTTGAGGCCTAAGGACTAGCAGAGACGACACTGACAGCGGACGAGTCCAAGTTACAGGGAAGTAGAAATGAAGATAATTTATTAGATATTGCATTGTTAATATTACAATATATTCTTATTGGAATGTTTGTCTTTTTTAAAGGAATAATAGTGTAACAGTTACCTGTAGTTTATCCATCAGTACTTTTCATTTGTTATGTTCTTGTTGTGACCACGTCCTTCAGAAATTAAGTTAATCGCATAATTAGAAAAAGTTAAAAATAGAAGTTAGAAATGAAAAAAATTAGAAAAATTAAAAAAGGGGATGGGAATAAGCGAGGGAATACAGGATTTATACTTTTTTGATCATAGTGTTGTTATGGTTATATTCTTTCTGTAATAAATATTTTCCTATTTTTACTAAGCCTTCTAATTCATCTCACATGAATCAGATAGCTTTCAAATCTTGTATTTTTCAACATTTTCGATGCACGCTCAGGATGATTTAAATGCTTTGTAGATTACGAAAGAATGCATTTACGAGGGTTGTTTACAAGATATTCGTATAGAAAATAAACATGATAATTACATACAAATAGTGAACTTTCTTAGAGAAATAACAATTTTAAGTTCACATAAATTTGTATTTAAGCAGATTTTTTTTTTAAACATTAAGTACTGATTTAAAAATAATAGAAATTTTAGATATGATAAGATGAAAGCGCTTCGCAATGTTTTTGATGTTACTAAACATTTTAATACATAGGAACTCTCTTTAAAAACTCTCTTAGACAAACCCCCCCCCCAAAAAAAAAAACGACGCATGAAGAAGGAGTTATCCGAATGGGACGACGAAAATCGGTTAGAAGTGATGTACATGTACAGAAATCAAATGATTACAGTTTGAGAAAAATTGGATGATTTATTGAAGTGATAGAGCTTCACAAAGTGAAAAAAGTCAGTAACGCGTTTGTCCAGTTTGTCCACCTCTGGCCCTTATGCAAGCAAGTATTCGGCTTGCATCGATTGATAGAGGTTGCGGATGTCCTCCTGAGGGATACCGTGCCAAATTCTGTCCAACTGGCGCGTTAGATCGTCAACATTCCGAGCTGGTTGGAGGGCCCTGCCCATTATGCTCCAAACGTGCTCAATAGAAGAGAGATCCGGTGACCTTGCTGGCCAAGGTAATGTTCGGCAAGCACTAAGGCAAGCAGTAGAAACATGTGCAGTGTGGTGGGCGGGCATTATCCTGCTGATATGCAAGCCCAGGTTGGCGTGATATGAAGGGGAACACAACGGGCGTTTGCACCATACCTCAGCTCAGTGATTAGAAATGCAATTTGCATAACATCAAACATTAATGTATTGCACGTTTTATTTATTTTACGCCAGTTTTTATTGCTATTTTTTCTTTAGCATTTAATTCATTTGATATTTTTTATAAAAATTCTAACATATGTAACTTATTCTACTTATCCCGCACAATCAGATCTATGCGTATGTGGGGAGAAGGTTAATCCAGAGCATTACCTATTCACATCCGTCATAAAAACAGGTCTGAACCTAAGAAGACCAAGACTAGAACAAGATGTGATTCTGGTACGTCAAATGCGCAATCAGTAATAGCCATATGAGGAAGCGCATAACGCAAATAATGGATATTCTGGCATCAAGGGGTGTAGAACTCTGCAACACAGAGTAATCCCACCCAAATCATTATGCAAATAGCAGCATCTCAGCACTAGAATGGTACCGTGGGCCCCAGGAAGGCGTTGCAACTCTGGATAGCTGGTGTAAGGGGCCTACACCTATACCCATTTGCTGGATTTCATATCTTAAGTTAATGCCATGTGGAGACTATCTTAAGTTAATGCCATGTGGAAACTATCTTAAGTTAATGACATGTGAATACTTGTGAACTAATTTAATAATGAAAAGACTTGATAATCCCGACCATAGCTGTACATTTATTTCACCAGATCGCTCGCGAACATAGTTTGCAACAAACATTTACTTTATGTGCTATTACATTCTATTCTTTTCAGGACATGAAATCCAATCACTGTAAAAAGTAAACCCATCAGAAAAATTCCTTCGTTTAGTGTGGTATGTCGTCTATTCTCTGGGTTGAATTTTAAATTTAAGAAAAAAATTTTAAATGTAAAATAAAATGATTTTAAACTTTCGTTTCAGATTAGCTTAATACTAATCATAATCATCTTCAGGATGACGTACACTATCAAGGGTTGAATGGTTAAGTAAAATATATACGTGGAAATAATTCGAGACTTCTGTTGCAAGAAATTAACGCTAAAAATGATGTATTCAATCACATTTACGTATTAAATGTTTTATGTAAAAAATAGTATCTTTCAATTTCAAAACTCATTTTTCCACTCAATGTAGAAAAATTCAAAATAAGTTTCTGCATTAAATGCATTCCAGAGAAAACTCAAATTTTAGGTATATATATATGTCTCTTCCCAAGCAAAGTGCTGTTTTTAAATTTATTGTGTTTAAGTTATGTTTTCTTTTGGGTATTTGTCTCGTAAAACTGCAATATATCTTGTAAAGCACTGTTTACGTTTCTGGCTGTCATTCTTAGTTTCCATCTAAAGACAAAATAAACGCTCTGACATTTTGAAAGGTTGCCAGATTCGCTTGTCTGCTTCCTTATGGGCAGTGTCATAAATGCACTGGATCACTTGTTTCCAGCGTTGCATCATTGCTAATACCTTTCTTCTCAAAGGATAAAATAAAATTTAAAAAAAAATAAAGTTACAATTCTGGAAAGAAACAATTGACCTATTTTTTATCTATATGTGGCCGAATGAAAACTTGGAATTTCTATTGGAAATGAAAAGCTGTTGTTGATTTAGCTGTTTTCTTATAATTAAACATTGAAAAATATTATTGTGAGGTAAATTTTAGTACACCGCTTCAAATAATTACTTTTAATGAGGAAGAAAATACTGTACTGAAGTAAATACTGTATTACTATGTTTATTGTATTACTATAATAAACAACAGTTTAAATAATTAAAACATGACTCAGAAATTAGTCAAATCCCCTTTAACGCAATGAAATAGCCTACATTATTACTACACAATGGGTAATGTAGGTCTAGTCATTCATAGAGTAAACTTTAGAATGAAATTTAACCAATAATCTTTGAAACGCAGTCTCGCCCACCAGCGGCCGAGCGGTAAAGTCGCTGAACACTGGTAGTTCGGTCCGAGGTTCGAATCCCGCGAACGGGCTGGCTGCATGGGCGTTTTCGTGGTTTTCCCCATGTGTAACATGTATACCAGGCAGTTTCCCTTAGAAATTCCTCCACGAAGGCATCCCTCCTCTTAAGCAGATAGCCCTCGAGGCTTTACCATAATCACACACACGAAACGCAGTCCCTCTTAAATCATTTCAGAATCCAGCGAACGCGCTGGCTGTATGGGCGTTTTCGTGGTTTTCCCCATGTGTAAGGTGTATACGAGCCAGTTTTCCTTAGAAAGTCCTCCATGAAGGCATCCATCCTCTTAGGCAGATAGCCCTGGAAGCTTTGCCGTAATTACATAAACCAAACCTTAAATCCTTTCACTACTTACCAGCAATCAACTGCTGAAGCCATATTTATATAGTGTTATTCAGCCTTCCGGAAAACTTCAGCAATGAGAATGAATGGGGACACCAGGTACCTGGTACCTATTGATTTACCAATGATTTACAGATATTGTTCCTTATTTACCGTTAACTAGATTTATTTTACTTTTAAATAATAGTAACCCGAGAAACATTGCTGCTAGATCTCCCAAATGCATTTTTCGAAATTTTTAGAAAATCGCCAAATTGCGAAACATAGCCAACTTGGTGACAACAATTGTTGCCAAGACCAGTTGGAAGAGTTTCTACCGATGTCCAAATTTCCATCGAAATTATTTTCATAATTTAAAATTTGTTGGATTCAGGATCATAAGATATATTAAGTTTATGCAAAAAATACGAACTTATGTACGAAATACAAGTCTAGAAGCTCAATTATACAAAAATATCTCCTAAAATCATTACCTAAAATGCAATAATTAAATCAATCAATCAATAAATAAAAGCAATGCATTATAATAAATGACAAAAGCAACCGTACGGTTACAAAGATTTAAACGTTCATAGAAATTTACACAGCAAGGATGAAGAAATTTGTTGGTGTTAGTAGTCTATTGATCATAAAAATACATTAATTTCTTTAACTTTAGGAGAATTTCCTAAGATTTCGTGACGATTAAAAATTTCCATGACCATCTAATTACATTTGTTTCTATGTTATCTGCGAATTTCAAAATGTTTACTATTATTTCTTAATTTTGTTAATGCAGGATAACTTTTCACACTTAAATAAATTTAACACAACTTTTTTATTACAATTCAAGTAGTTGTAAATTCTGTCTTTACAGCACTATAGGTGCCCGGACAAATCGGTGTGCTGAGATCCCTGCGACAACTACTCACAGAAATAAAATGCAAATAAATAAAAATGGATTAGCATGGGACTCCTATCTTCTAAGCGAGCAAACAAGTGTTCAACGGGTCCATCATGAGTTAAGACGGATCTGCGAGCTCCGATATGTAATTCTGATGATAAACGATTCTTCTTTCTCGATTTTGAAACGGGCTGCTTAATGAAGAATGATAATCTATTAAATGGAAATTAGGGTCTCATCTAAAAGCACTATTTCTTATGGCAAGTTTATAAATCAACGACATCACTCCAAAAGCCAAAATCAGCATCTTTTCTAGTTAACATTTACTTACATACAGTTGCAGAGTTAATAGAAATATATTCCATGACACGAATATAGTATTAGAGTTGCTGACAGAGGTCATAACTGAATTTTCCTGCAAATTAAGCAAGTGCCAAAACTTTAAGTATGTTTTCTTCGAAACAGGCGGTTCTATTTTTGACATAGTGCAAGTGCAGTATAAGTTTCAGTTTTAAAAATATGTACTCTTATTACGAGACAGTTGTATACGTTTATTTTTCTTATCTGGTACAATGTTTCTCTTTGAAATGTTAGAGGAAAATTTTAGTCGCGAAAGCATTAGAACAAAATACAGGCCATGAAAATCTCTTTCATGGTTTTCATAAAATTGTTTACTTATACCATCGTTTACAAATGCGTCATCACAGCAATATTTAAAACAACTGTTCAAAACTTGAGTCCACCATCAATGATATAAGCATGGCAGTGCCGATGGAGTGATTAACATATAGTTTTGCAAATGAAAACTATGTATTTAGCGATGAGATACGTAGCAGAATTATGGAACTAATTAAAATGGATTTCTGGAACTAATTAAAATCACAAACAAAATGAAATATATGAACAATATTGATGTTAATCAGGTTTTTCACTGGACGTGGTAGGTTTCCGTTCTATTTCAACCGATTTAATCTACAGGAAAATAAATTATGTAATAGTTATCAGCTTGATGGTGATGCTAGGCATTTCGTGCTTGATCGTAGTTTAATAGCCCCTATTAGACAGATTTTTAACATTACTGATTTTAATGTAAGTGTCATTAATTTTAAAGTTTTTAAATCATATTCTATTGCTCTAATGAAGTTTATGAATGAAAATAGGGCGCTGGTAGGAATCTTCTGTTAAAATTGAATTTTGTATTTGTATTGGTTTTGGATATCTGTGGTGTTCTATGTTGTGAATTTGTGTTTATGGATTTTTTTTTGGGGGGGGGGGTTTGTTTGTTGGTCTGTAATTTTGTGTTAGATGTGTTTACTTATTTTTGATTTAGTATTTTTATTTGTTGTTTGAGGGTGGCTGGGTTACCGGCTGCCCTCGTTTGTGGAGATACGGGGCCCCTTCTTTTGAGCTATGGGGACACTCGTGTCCAGGTGGACTGAAGGGAGCCTCCAATTCTTACAATTCTTACGTAGCAGAGTATCATAATATTTTTCACAAATTTAGCTCTCGAAGTCTGTCAAAAATTTGATATTTCGGCAACCATCGATAGGAAGAGCATTTTATTATACGTCGGTAGCGGTATTCTGCAGTGACCATTTGCACACACGTAAATCAAATGCATAACTTCCGTCTTGGTAATCGTAAAGGTCTATTACGGGTAACAACACAGATGCAAATTACGTGTTCTCGCAGATCCATAATGCCGACGGGTGGCACTCTACCGCCACTGTATTATATAGCTGTCACCTACTGCTTTCTGCTGTGATTAGCACAAGCCAATTACGCCACTGCATGCGTTGTTACTCTTGTTATTCTTGATGAACACACATTTAAACACTTATCGTAAATATTTTCATAAAGATGAACCTGTCCGTAATGATTTTTTTTCCTTGTTTTATTTCTTGTGTTTGTGCCTCATCCATTACTTGTAGCCATACATTCCTATGCAAATAATGTTTGATGTAATGTACTAAACTCTAAACACAGTGGTGCAACAGCCCTAGTGGGCCAAGGCCTGCAGTGCCCGATATCTGCATTCCTGACCGCGGGGTGCTTGCGCATATGCCCTGGACAAGTGGTCACTTTGTCGCAGGACCCCGGTATTTAGACCCCAAGCGTTTTATCGACCCACTCAAGGAATGAAAGGTTGAGTCAACCTTGCCCAGCCCGCGGATCGAACCCTAGATCTGTGGTGTTGCTGCGCAACGCGCTAGCCACTGCGCCAGCGGGCTTAGTGTGTTTTTACTATCCCTTTAAATTGTCCCATGAGTTTTTGAATCGCTCAAACACTTGTATGTGCACGTAATGGATAGGTGAAATTCGACGCATCAACGTTAAGGGACGGAACAGCAGTATTGATATCTTATATGCGAAGCGGTGATGAATCGTGTAGCATCTTCTACAGCATTAGTGCAATAATGGAACACATTGACATATCAAGAGATGTCTTCTAGCGCGGTTCATCACGATTATAAGAAACTACGAATGAGAAAATCAATCTTCTTCGACAAGCCTGGGTACAACATGAGCGCTGAACCTGCGTTTACTGATACCATGATGAAGATACTCTTACGAATTTTGCATTTAGATGGCTAATGTTAGTAGAACTATAATTAAAATTGTCTTACTTTCCTGCGCAATGCAGCGCGTGACGAGTTTTAAGAGAAAGCTATGCCGGAAAAGTACAAATACAGGAGCACGTGCATTAAACATTGAGTGAAAGTTTATCTCGATAATTTATATTTAATTTGAATAAATGCAATTGACTGCTATGTTAGCTGTAACCGTAATTCTACTCTTTTGCTTTCCAGAAATCTCAAGAAGTAAAGAAATTTCCAGAAATTTCTCGCGACTGATTAAAAGCTATAAAAAATCTCAGCTCAGCTGTTTAGTTACTGTTATTGCGATTTGTTTTAGTTCCGCTCCAACTGAATTAGCTTTCTCTTTGAACTGCCTTGTATTTTGACGTTATTTGTAGTTTAAAGTAAAGCTACCGGTTGTATTGCATTCTATTTAATGCATTTGCATTCTACTGATTATTAGTGCCCGATATTGTGAACACTTGTACGAATATCTTTGGGGAAAATTCCAGCGTTTAGTTATATTTCTTGTGATAAGAATAAATTTTATTAATTTTTTATCGTATTTGTGCATTCAGTCTATTACGAACCCGTACGAATGCAACAATACTATATGACACTTTCAACGTTATGGTATGGGTTGTTGTCATATTTCCTTCATATGTTCACAGTCTATGAATCTCAGACGCTATGATTGTCAGCATTACATTCATCAGTGGTGGCTGAAAATAAAAGTTTTATTGCCTCTACAGAACCATCCCTGGGCTACATTCCAAAAGAACACATTTTCCAACGCACAATATTTACTGTTTTTTTTTTTTTTTTTTTTTTTGTGCAAAGTATCACTATTAGCTTGGTCTACACGGTCTTTTTGTTCTCCATAGAGCATATATAAGTTGATCTACACACTATACTCTTTTGAACATGTATTCCATCTCCATTCCAAATATATAAGTAATCTAAAATTTGCATTCATCAGTATCGCAGCGTGTGTGATCGTTTGTAAGTGTTAAAGGGGGATAAATAAGATACTAACTTTATAAGGTTCCTTTTGACTTACGTTCTCAAATTTTTATCATTTGTACCTGCTTTACATCATATGTATTCTCCTGAATAAACATCTTTATTATAACTCAGACCTTTCTTGATATTGCAGTGTCACTGGAGGATCACTGGAGCCGAATCATTGAACATTGGTAGTTCACCCTGGGTTCAAATCCTAGTGGACGGGTTGGCTACAAGGGCCTTTTTATGGGTTTCTCATGTGTAACTTGGATACGAACCAGTTTCTCCTAAAAAGTCCTCCATGAAGGCATCCTTTCTCTTAGGCAGACAATCTTCGCATGCTTTACAACAATCAAGCAAACCAAACCAAATTCTTCTCTGAACACTAGTGTATTGAGTCGTTCGGCTGGGTATTTTAACTAACTTGCATTCGCTTTGGAATTCATTTAAGTTCAGAATTTTCATTCTTTGTTTATTCACAGGATGAAATGTTTGTACATTCGCGTTCAGCTTTTTAATTCAAGGGAGCTTTCAAAACAAATTAAACTGACCTGTTCGTTTATATGTTTCGTTATCTATCAATGACCTAATTAGGTCATTAACTATATAATGTTAATAATTTAATGTTAACTATATAATTTAATGTCATATAACTATATAATAATGTTAAATATAATTTAATGTCATAACTATATAATTTAATGTTAATATATAGTTAATGTTAACTATATAATTTAATGTCATATAACTATATAATTTAATGTCATATAACTATATAATTTAATGTATTCGTAAATGTATACAGTTACTTATTGATAATTTGATGGCTGTTACGACAGTCCTGAGCAGAGCTGCAATTTAATGATTTCATTTCTACTGAGGCCAGTTACAAAGCATATGAATAGTAAAAGGCCACCTTTTACAAATTTGTGTGAGTTTCTGTGTGTAACAGTTAAAAAGCAACTTTCTTTTTATTATCCTTTTCAACTCACGCTTTCTTGCTAGAATGTTAATAAGATACCGCGCGTTTATTAAAATGAGGTAGAAATAGAGCTTAAATTGCGCCGGAGCCCGGCTCCGGTACTTCTTAGCTTTCTGGGACACATTCTAGCCGGAGCTCACCGGATTCCTAAATAAGAAGGCTCCGGCACTTCTTTTACGTAACTGAACAAATATTGCAGTAAAAATTTGATCTCGAAAATCTTATTTTTAGCAATAAAATTACATTAAAAATCGCTTATTAAATTTTAATTTATCTCTTTACCTTTTATTCAATTTTAATCATTTAAAATTGATTCAAATATTTTAAGAAAATAAATTTTAATTGATTATTATTTTAAGAAATAATAATTAATTAATATGAATTAATTAAATAATGATTATAAATTAAATAAAATCAATAAAAATCAATTATTAATATCAATTAAATAATTATTAAATTAATTTGATACTTATTAACTATATAATTTAAAAATTATTAATGATTTTAATAGTCATTTTATTTATTTATTTAACTCTTGTTCCTCTTTCCTGACTCTTGTTCTTGTTCCTGGATAGGGCTCCGGCACTTTTACTTTTGGAAATTAAGCCCAGGGTAGAAAGAAGCAGTATTTAAGGGAAAATTTTGGAAGGTGACTTTATAGCGTATTATGCTTGCCTGAAGGCCACGTTGTTATCCTTGATTTACAAGTGATTAGATTTCTGTGGCGTTGAGCCCTTCTAGCCTTGTTTACACAGACTTTTAAGAGCCTCCCTGAGCATTAAATAAAACTGTGTGAAAGTGCATTAGGTTAATTTAATTTTATGTCATTTTACGTTACTTGTTACCTTTTGAGTTAAGTCAAAAGTGTTGGCTTCTGTAAGAACAAGTGGTGCCATCTGGGAAATTCATATTGAGCTAAACGAGGCCTTTAAAAATGCATTTATAATTTTAAACCTCTTATTTTATTAACGTAGTGTTAAGGAGCTTCTAGAGATACACTTAATAAAAAGACACATTCACAAAATAAGCACTAATGCTTTATTTTAAAAAAGATGTCACATTAAGTTTAGACCTGACAACAGTATTTGTAGTACTTCAAACCTGATCGAAAAAGTTACATTTGTGCTGCTAACTTAAAATAAAACTGAGTACAGAAACGGAACAAAATATTTTTATTTACAAGAGATCGAATATGTAATTGAAGAAGTAAAAATATATTTTAGTACAGTTTATTTTATTGCTATATATGCACACTAGATTGCAAATATTCATTAATAATACACTGAATATTAGACTTACAAACTGAATCTCAAATCCTCCAATTTCCGAGATTCCTCAACAATTATTTTAAAAGTAATATACCAAACATTACGGGAATTTTTATTATGTAAATAATACAAGAATTATATTTGTGATATCTTTTGCTATTTATTCACAAAAATTCATGTTCATTTAATATTGCCGTTCTTCGTAAATGAATGAATTCTTCAATTCATCAAAGTCAGTAATATGTGCTTTTATCACTCAAATATCAGTGCTTTAAGTAAGGCATAACATGTACAGCCAGCGCATTGTTAAACGCATTCAGCAAAAACACTCATTACTACTCCGTTTTATCACAGATAAGTTCACCATTTCTGCTTTCGAAAAATAAACTGCCCATTCTGATTTACTAAGAAGAATTTTATGCTGAATATTTGTAGTTATGAACACATAGAGACCAAACTCTCGTTGGCGGAAACTTACAGGACCAGGTCATCTGACTGTTATTATGAAGTGTCTCCTAAATGGAAGTGCTGGAGTATTCCCTAGCGAAAAGTAACAGGGCCAGGCCATCTGATGGTTATAAGGAAGTGTTTTCTAAATAGAAATACAGAAAGTATTCCCTAAATCTCTCTCGTTCTGAAGGTCCCGGAGTTCAAGGAATTTCCTTCTCTGGGAAGGCCATGAAAATCTCTTTACATGGATTAAATGTGGATCCATGTAAAGAGATGGATTAATCCGTAAAGCATTAAAAAACCGTTCCAGCAAGCATTAAAAAAGCGTACTGCTTCTATTAAATTCATTTTAATTATTCCTCTCCTTCTATGGGAAGTGTTCGTTAATGAAGATAGAACTGTATACAGTTTCCATCAAGCATTAAAAAAGTGTACTGTTTCTATTAAATTCATTTTAAGTATTCCTCTCCTTCTATGGTAAGTGTCCGTTAATGGAGATAGAACTGTACACAGTTTCCATCAAGCATTAAAAAGGTGTACTGTTTTTATTAAATTCATTTTAATTATTCCTCTCCTTCTAAAGGAAGTGTCCGTTAATGGAGATAGAACTGTATACAGTTTCCAGCAAGCATTACAAAAGCAAGTACTGTTTCTATTAAATTCATTTTAATCATTCCTTTCCTTCTATGGGAAGTGTCCGTTAACGCAGATCGTTTTCTATTAGTTTTCCAGCGGATTTTATTGTTTAAACGATGTAAAAAAAGCATAGACAAAATTAAGTAAGTAGTTGTTAAAATTTAAGCTACGGCAATAAGTGCGTGGTACACCATATACTCTGTTATAGCTTAAAATAATTGTAGTTGTATAGCATTAAGTGTTGAAAGTTTCATATGATAAGTGAAACGATATGAAAGATTGCTGCGAACCTTTTAAATATATCAAAAATATTCTTGAAAATTTTATGAATGCTGGTTTAAGTAATTAAGGCGTGAAAGCGTAACAAACAAGCAAACTCACATTCGCATTTAGAATATTAGTTAGGATGTTTCCAACACGTCTATACATCGTATCAGAAAATGCGTCTTATATCTAACTGAACTTTTCATTGTTTTTTCTGTCATTGCAACGTATAGTCTTTTGAGAAGTCATGTTTAACAGATTTTTAATACTGATGTAAATTTGCATTTTTATTGAAGTCCAAAATGAAAAATGTACCTTGAATGTTATTCCTTACGTATTGTTGTTATCTGCACGTGTGAAAATTACTTTCTAAACAAAATCACTGGTACTTTCTAATTATCAGCATTCCTGTTGTTGTTCCTGTTCCTGTGGAATTGCCGTAATTCGGGGAATATATGAAGTTACACGGAACAATAGCCAATCCAACATGCGTAAAATATACGATTTGAATACTCTTGGATTTTACATGTTTCGTATAGGTAAACCGTCATTAACGAGATCAGTCTTCATTGGTTATAAAAAATACGTTCATTAAATAATACAAATACTGAAAATCTACTTTGCAGTTTTTACCTGATGAAGGATTTTGTATCTTATGAAATATTCCTTATTATTGCTTATTGACAAAAGTTGCCTAGGTAGCCAAACAAATGTTTTTCACAAAGTCTGCAATGAATTTGCGAAATTTTATATGCTATGCAGAAATTATTTTTTATTCATAGTTTTCCAATGACATTTTCTCAACTCAAACTAATTACGCTTAAACTAAAACGCTTATTATACGAAAAGAAGCATAGTAGACTCCAACAAACTGCTGAAAACACTTCTTTCTGAGGCTTAACATTAATCAAAAAATCTGCTAGTTCACAACAATAGTAAGGAGGCGGTTTTTTGATCTACTCTTTCAATTAGTGCACAGCATTAAGTTCAATATCAAACGCTTTCAATTGCAACCAGTCATCTTAAATGTATGCATAATTTAAATTACGCATGGAACTCTCAGAAATACGCGTCTTAGAAAATTTCAAGTGAAATTTTGAAATACGCCTCGTGACTTATTCCATGTCTTTTAATCAAGAACTTTCAAATACTTATATTAAGTTTTTAGATACCTGTTATTAAAAGTTTATTTATTAACTCCAAATACTTTTTTTTTTTTTTTTTTTACATTTTCCCAAATTGTTGTTTTCTTTGGATCAACATTTCTCCCCTAAAGTCATGACGTGCAGAATTGGTTTGAATAGCTCTTTATGAAATTAGTACACATCGCTGTAGATTTTTATTATTATACACGCTCTTGAGACGCCCTTATTTTAGGCATTAAATACTGAGCAAATAATAATTTTTCTTTTTGAAAAATATTTTTTTTATTGTTCAGGATTTCCCCTTGGTGTATATGATTGTAATTAGTTCGCTTGGCTTTTTTAGGTTTTTAGGTTATTTTTCCGTGTTTTTAACCTAAAAATATTTTTGCTTTGTTTTTAATTTTTATTTCTATCTTTGTATATGAATTTTGTAATACTGGAATTGCAAAACACTTGAGAGTCACTAAAATGTTGTTTTACAGTGAAGATTTGATTCGAATATAGCGGTTTGAGTCTCAAATCATTCAGAGGAACGAAATATTATTCGGAACTAATTAACCAATTTGTTTAAGGCTAGAAACTTTTTCCCTTGACAACTATTTGAATCTTTAACAAAGGAGATTAATACATATTTTTTGCTCTTTGTTCTATATTGTTTTATTTTCAGGTTTATACGACTTGAATTTTTGTAATTTTATATGTACTCTTTTTTGGGTTGCGACATTTATTGAGGAAGAATTGGTTGGCTTCATAGGGAAGAAATTATAATCTAACACACGTCTCGACTTTTCCTTTTAATTTTATTAATTATATATATATATATATATATGTAAATAATTATATACATATATATATTAAATTATATATATATATATATATATATATATATATAATTTATAACTTTATTCTAGAACATTAATGACTTTTCTAGCCAATTCTCAGGTTTCTAGTCGTAAGACTCGCATCTAAGCATATAGTACTTGAGTTTGCAGCTCGGCGTTAGTTGACAGGTCATTAAAGGTACAACGCTTACTTACTGAAATGGTTTGAGTTTCGTGGCAGTATAATGGATGCTTCCTAATTTAATAGCTAGGACCTAAAGAAACATTCAAGTGTGCATATTTTAACAGCAGTTGTTTACATTTGCTAAATGTCAACGTTGTAATTTCAACTGCTAAGCTGGTATCCATTAACCATAATATTCTTAAACGCACAATTCGCATTCACTCTCATTTTAAAGGTGCACATTAAAAGGAAAGATGATAGCAAACTATATTCACTCCTAGAGAAATAAATTTTACATTTTCTTGAAGGCTCCGTTTCTGTGATAAATAATGAGACACATAGCGCGTATACAAAGTGTTAGGATTAATATTATACAAAATCGAAATTTGACGAAAAGAATATCCCTACTTCTTAGTTTTCAATGTGCAGTCTTTAAAAACTTATACAATGGTCAGCACACTTGTATACCTCCTTGATTCTTTCGTAGAAATGATCTTTTGAATTACTTTTTTTAAGTCTTCGGACGCAGTTTTCACAACATACCCATTGTTATAAATGTAATAAACTTCAAGGTGAAGTGATCTGCAAGCACCAAAACTGGTGAATAAGGGAAACGGCTACAAAATGTGATACTTTCTGTTGCATTAAATGCTTGACGAGGATGGTCTCGTATGACGGTGCATTTTCGTGCAACAGAAATCAAATATTCGACATAGCTCTTTCAAGCCTCACGCTGAATTCTCTTCCGAACTATCACAAGAGCGTCTTTATAAAATATGGAGTTCACTGTCTGTCCATCACATGAAGATTTCTTGTGAACACATTCTTTTCCAATAAAAAAATGTCACAAGCATTTCTTTTACTACGAATACCTGATACCGAAGTTACTGCAACCGTGATGACCTTCTCCAATCCCAGCAGAGCACTATCGTTTTGTCTCACCCATAAGTAAAACACTAAATTATTATCTCTAGTCACAATTTGTTTGAAAAGTAAGAATTAATGCATATTTTTTGTTCAAATCATTTATTTAGCTAACCATGACAAAGTAACCTCACTGGATCCAAGTAATTGATTAACTGGGTAGAAAATTCTAATCGTAAGCAGACGATACTTTAGGAAAAGTAATTTGAGGTTTCGTATTAATAAAGACTGTCATTCGAGCTCAGTAGATTTGCTGTAATTTCCTAAAACTTAAGAGTTTCTAAAATTGTCATAACGTTTGATTGTCCTAATATATAACATTTTTACAAATCTTTATTATAGGATTACAGGCTTAAACCCTGCTGTTCAATGACATAGTTAATATTTAATTATTGCAATACAATGCAATGTCGTGTATACATATCGTAATGCATTAAATGAATGGAGCAGCATACAGCAAACACGAACTCATTTATTACGTGATTCATATGACGTTATTAGAGCAAAATGCAGTAACAACAGTGGCTTATTAAAGTGATACGCATATCTTGTTATATAGCATTTTCGCAGTGCATGCAAAACCTGTATAGAAATGTATATTGCAGTAAAATACGAAATTTATTCAGATATACGATATTAGCAGAACAAGAAATACAGGCTTCATGGTAATAACGATATTTTCAATACAGCAGTTAACCAGTAATTATGGCATTAAGGAGGCTCATAATATCTTAAACTCCTTATGATCTTCGAATAAGTGACTTTTACCAGAATTGGGATATTTTATTTATTTTAAAAGCAATTACTTCCAACCTTTTACAGCTGAATATAGCTGCCTTGGAAACTAGTAACCAGAAAGTTCGTGTTGTCACAAATAGTTTTGTAATTTAATCCGCTTTGTGACAAAATGTTTCGTCATGTTTCTAACCTTGCGCACATGATATTTTAAAAAATGGCAAATTTGAAAATTGATGGAATTCTTCATATGGGCACTATTTTCTAACTGAATCAAAAATCTGATGAATATTTTAATATTAAAAAAGTTTATGCACGAAAACATGACAGATTTGTTTAATAAAATACATTTTATAAACTCAACTTCAAATAAATTAAAAATTTACATGAAGTTCTTGGAATTTTTGGTTCACAGTAGTTTCAAAATGTTATAAAAGCTACATATTAAATATGGAATTAAATTATGCAACAGAATGTTTTAAACTGTGCGCGCAAGGTGGAAACATGACGAACAATTTTTCACTAAGCGGGTTAAATAATAACAATATTTGTGGCAACACAAACTTTCTGATTACTATTTCAGAAATAAGATATATTATGTAGTCAGCTGTAAAATGTTGGAAATAATTGCTTTTAAAATAAATAAGTTATCCCAATTCTTGAAATAGTCACATATTCGAAGATCTTATGAGTTTTAACGTGTACGAGTCCCCTTAAATTTCTGACTTGCAGACTGATTTTAGAATATTACTTATTTTAGCAATACCTGAACATTACTATATGTAATAAAGATATTAACAATCAATATCTACATATAATTACTGTATGTAGATATTGGTGGTTAAAGGATTTCAGGCTTAGAAATTTCTCTTCGGGTTTATGCTTAGCAGTACCTATAACGTCGCATATACATTAGATATATATAGATATAGATATATGTGGTTTTAGCAGACCAATAGCCTATAAACTGTAATTATTGTGAAGATACTGCAACAACAGAAAATATGTAGCAATTATGCATGACAAATATATACAACATCAAAAAAATGCAAATGAAATACAAAAACGTAGAAATTATGCTTCGGTTCATGGAATGAAAGTGCCGTTGAGTTAAGAATCCGAGGTCATACCCTATCACCAGCCCTCTCAGATCGATAAAGTACTCCACGCGCAGATTTACTGTAGCCACAAACTTCATTGTCTTACCTGGCATTCAAATTGGAGCCTACAGGTGGTGTTCTCCCTTAACGTCAGCTTCCATAAACTGTTATACCATTCTGAGCAGAAGATCAATATTCGAAAAAATCCTGAGGATTTCGAAACACTATTTAAAGTGCATCCTCACTATTTTATTACCTTACTTTTAAACGAAACCTTATTCACACCATCAATTGTGCAAAGAAAAAACAGATAAAAAATAGGGATTTTAAATGTCGTTACAGATACTCTTTCGAGAAAAAAATACATTATTAACTTTCAGTTACTGTCGGTTCAGAAACAGAAACAACAAAATGTCTAAAATAATTCTGAAAGTACTTTATGGGATAACATGCATGCAACGACTATAACATAAATATACTTCTTATCTACGCTCATTTCCTATAAAATACAAAAATAATGTCGAAAACATCTGACAAGATTTTGCACATTTTCAACAATAAAGAAATATCTAACAAGGACAGGATTGCTTAAACATGATAAATGTATTCAATTTATCACTCTGAAGGCATTGTCATTTGACTCTATATTTAATTACTTCATCGTAATTTTTTTATTTTCTTTTAATTCGTTGTGAACCACTGCAAGCAGAAATCACCTACGTAAAATATAAAAAGTAAAACAGTGAAGCCAAGTTATTTTTCTTGTACAAAAGTTCATAGGAAGCTATTTATTTTAAACTCTAAAACGGAACATCCCTAATTAAGTCAAGTCAATTTTTTTACTCCGCCCTGTTAAAGATGTTTCAGCAAGTTTAAGATGACTGGAATTAATCTTTTAATCTAATTTACTATGGCAGTTAACCCGAAAAGAAGAATTCCACGATTCCGTGTTTAGAATTCTTTTGTAAAAGCATCTGTTAAGAAGGAAAGAATTTAGATGTTTGGATGCCTTGGCTGCATGAAAATGTTTGCTGAAAAATTTGACTTGAATATTTGACTGGAACTTCACTGGATTTGATTGTAAAAAAATCTAAATTTAAGAAACTTTTCTAAGAATAATTTTAAAAAGGAAATGTTTCGCGGAAGCAAGAAGATGAACTTTTATATATAAACATTTATTAGAACAATTCATATTGTATCAGCGGTCCCAATGGTATAGTGATTAGTGTGCTGAAGGGCCCGCGTTCAAATCCCGGAGAAGGCATCGACGTTTGTAAATGTATAGCGTCCGTGCGGCATAGCGGCACTCCAAATATGCGGCGAGCCGTACGTCCTTTCGTGGTTGGTGGAAGGGAAGACGGGTGGGAGAAATTTACTCTCGTCAGATTCTCGGACCCGTCCAATCCCCGGGGTGCTTTCCATCAAAACTGAGCAAATTCGTACTGGCACCTGTAAGATGCTCAAGGCCAGGCGTATCTCGAGAGTTCCTTGAAACAAGGAATTTCGTGGGCTTGGACTGATGTTGCTGTCAGGCAAGTGATACCATGTTACAACAACAACATAATTGTATCAAATAAACATTAATTTAAGGGATACCTTTACAGCGTTTTGAGTTGTAATCGTATATTGTAATAACGCAAGTTTTAAAAATATGACATTGTGGACCCACCAGTGGCCGAAACGTTAGGACCTCTGGAAACTGGTAGTTCGACCTGCCTTGCATTTCTTCCAACGGATTAGCTTCATGGGCGCTTTCGTACTTTTCCTAGAAATGCTTACATTCACTTTAATTGGTATTTGTATTTTTGGAATGGTAATGAAAAAATTCTTACTTTAAGAGTTGTGTATATCTGTTTGAGTTGGATAGCAGTTTAATTGCCTTAACAGCCCGTAAAGATGGGTATCTTCTAGCTTCTTAAACCCATGATGGCGCATGCGCCATTGATCTTCCTGCACATCCAGTCGTTAATGCGTCTAAGATCTCGCTAATATAAAAATATAAACGTTTAAATCTTTACGCTGAGATTTTAGTCATTTAGACCAGCGTTTCCCAACCTTTTTTGGCCAAGGCACACTTGTCGCGGGGAAAAAAAATCACGAGGCACACCACCATTAGAAA
>NW_023318880.1:0-178852 GCF_010614865.2 Stegodyphus dumicola | reverse complement strand
GTTATCTGATAAAAGTAATTTTTCCATTCCTACTTCCCTATACCTTGAATTTCACTCTTAGTATTGCCCACTGCTACTCCCTAGACCTAAAGCATTTATGCATCTGAAACTGCAATTGTGTCTTCTTTACAGCATGCAATTATCACGTATAGTTTGTCACGAGCCACGAGCAATGATCTTCAGAATTACCATAATTGCGTTGATATCACCCCACCAGTTAGAACCAGATGAAAGTTAAAAAATATTTACCTAATTTTCCCCTTTTAATGCATTAGAAAATGGAATATCCCAGATTTTTTTAAAAATAAATTTTAGAATCAAAGATTAAAAATGGATTTATCAACATAAATTAACAAAGGCAAACTTTTGCACACTAATTCCCCCGTTGAATCTTTCTTTCTAACTGTTTGAATATTATGTCAGCCTACAAACAATGTCTATGATAGTGAAAGCAAAACCATGCATTCACTGTGCAATTTGCCATAAAATGTACACTCTAGCAAGCATCGGACCACAACCTTCTCTAAAGTATGATCGAGGAGCCTAAAACAAGAACAACAATAAGAAATGCAGAGAACAAATTATAAAGAAAAAATGAGATAACTTATTAGATGTTGCAATTATGTGTTATTCTTTATGAAATAGAGGTCTTTTAAATAAATAATATTGTTAGTAGTAAAGAGTCGTTATCCATGATTACTTTTCAATTTGTTAATTCCTATGTAACTGTGTCCTTGGAAAAAAAAATTATTCGTTTAATTTTTCTCTCTTATTTTCGGGAAGATATAATTATTAAAAATAAGTGGGAATATGGCATCAAGAGCATTAGATATCCCCATTTCTTGAAGTTCAATAATTGTTCATCAATGATAGGCCATGCACCAAAATCCACTAGCAATCAGTTAGTAAGTGAAAATGACACTATGCGCATAGGGTAAAGGGTAACTTTTTGTGAGCGCCTAAGGAAGACAAAACATACCTAAATCATTAAAACTTTCAGAATCCGTGCTAAAAGAAAGCTAGGGGGAAATGTTGTCCGAGTCCCAGTGATTCCTTTGGGGGTTGTAATATTGTTTTAGAAATTTAGAAATAATGGTTATATTATTTTTCGAATGCTAAAACAGTTCTGAGAAAGTTATTCAGGTTCTGAATTCTGAAATACGTATACCGTATATATTTAATAACATGGGGCTTCTATGAAAATTTTGAATTTGGATGTTTTTGTACCTGAAACTTCTCTAAGCTAGCTATACGTATTCCTGAAAATTTTGATATTAAAGGATAGTGGGCATCCTAAGAAGTTAGTTTACTAATTAGTTATTTTATGAGAAATGCTGGTTAATTAAAAGTGATTGACTGAGGTAGCTTGTAATGAGACTGTTAAAATGTTAAGAATTAAGGGATGATTATTAAGAAAATATGATTAAAAGTGTTATATAAGCACATGTTTAAAACATCTATTAAAATAATTTTTATAAGCTTTTAAGACATGATTTTTATTTAAAAAAATGTTTTTTTTCTTATTTAGAGACATGGTTTAGAAAGAGGGGAAAAACCATTCATTTTTTCCAAGCAGTCGAAACGAATTTTTTTGAAATGTTATTATAAATTTATATTATTTATTTTCTTAATTAATTCCTTTTTTTCAGGTTTTATGTAAAGTTTATGAATTAAGTAATAATTATTTTTACTTCTGTATTTTAATTTGCATTATTTTGCTTCATAGTGTTTCACAATAAAATTATAAATTCATAACTTCTAATTAACATGCTGTAATATAGAGAGAGCATAAAGTTTGTTTTCTGTTGGAACTGTTTATTTCACAATTTTATGTGCGAATCTCGAATTTATAATAACTAAGATACTTTTTAGTACACTTTCGAAATGGTAATATTAAGCTTAGATTTATTACATATTATGTTTGTAAAAAATTATAGGTAAAATTAAATGCATTAAATTTTAAGCTAATGAAGTAT
Organism: Stegodyphus dumicola; assembly: GCF_010614865.2. NCBI lineage: Eukaryota > Metazoa > Arthropoda > Arachnida > Araneae > Eresidae > Stegodyphus > Stegodyphus dumicola. The sequence continues at coordinate 176,876 of NW_023318880.1, read as the reverse complement.
TAATTTAGAAATAAATTTTTAAAGGCATAATGTATTTAAGAATTCAAGGCAAAACAGGCTTTAAAAAATTAAGGTCAGTTGGCAAGTTTTATGCTTATTCAAAAAGCAATGACATTAGGTTTTTAATGAAAGACTTATATCTGTTAATTCAAAGGAAATTATTTGAAGGTAAGTAAAAAGTATGCATTATTTCAAACAATAGCAGACTGTTGACAAACACTGAGTGCAGATAAGAATAATAAAAAAAAAATTAGTTTAGACGTTGTAATTCAAGCGTATGAACAAAATTTTGAATTCCTTGTAGTAACAAAATGAAGTTCATTGCTATGTTGATTCTTTAATTTACTGAAAATGTCATTTTTAGAAGGAGAGATTATATTTTTTGAAATATGAAGAACAGCTGTTCTGAGTTCTTCATAGAAAATTTCACAAAATTCTTTTACTGTAATAATATGATCATATCAACATGCAAAACGTTACTCATATAAGTTAAATCTAAAGCAACATGTGTCTATTTAGCTAAATACTAAAAAGAAGTTCTAGAAATATCTTATTAACTGACACTAAAACATGCAAATAAAACATGCTATTTTTTTAGCTCTTTACAGGGCAAATATAAGGAGAGCAGTAGCATATCATTTGAACTTTTAAATTATCAAAAATGATAATATGAAAGGCCTTTCATAATATCAGACATAAGTTTCTCTTCATAAACAAAAAATACTCTGCAACAGACAATGTTCTTTTTCAAAAAAGAACATTGCTGTGAAAGCACATCTTTTAAATGCTTAATGCTATTCTGAGTCAAATTGACTAATTTAAAAAGCCAAACTTATGCTTCACTTGATATTATGTATAATGATATACACATGCAGATATTGTTTGACTCAAAACATCTTGATTTCAAATATATTTTATTATAATAAGCATCATTTTAGACAAAAACAAAAAATCTATTACTTTGTAGACATATCCTTTAGTATTATCTATGAAAATATATTCTACACACATAATTACTTAATGGATATTAGAAGGAAATAATCTGAAACCTTTACAGATACAACCATTGGAATTTTACGTAAGAAAAGTATCTTCTACTCACATAATAACTTGCTATAATAATACAAGCAATAACCTGTAACGGTTACAGATATATCTGTTGAGATTTTACATGAGAAAAACATGTTCTTTTTCATATTATGGCTGTAATATTACACGCAATAACCTGTAACCATTACAGATAATATCGTTTGGGATTTTTCATGAAGAAAAAACATGTTCTTTTTACTAATTATTTGCTGTAATATTACACGCAAATAATTGTAACCATTACAGATATATCGTTTGGGAATTTACCGAGAAAAATATGTTCTACTTACATAACATAGCTGTGATATTATACAAGAAAAAGATCTGTAACCATTACAGGCAAAAAACTCTTGTAAATGTTACAAAAGAAAACACCTGTTTCTGTTACTCAAATAACCCATGGAATCCCAGTTTCCATGAGTTTTCTTAGTAACCTTACAGATTTTTTTTACAGTGTATTGAACTAAATTTTATGGTTTAAGTGCAGAGAATATGATATTTAATAAATAAAGGTAACACATAAAACGTTAAAAAAAACGCCCCTTTGGAACGTAATTTAAAATCTGAAACATTTCAGATTTTTTTTTTTTTAAACATTTATAGGAAAGCCATATGAGCAGGCTTCGAAGACTGCTTGTCGTTCGCGTACCACAGATTGAGAAATGCTGATCTGAACAATTAATTTAGAAATAACTGAAAAATAGTTAAGCAGAAGAAAGAGTAATTAAGAGAAAAATAATTTTTATATTTAATAAAAGGAAAAACACTAGTTTGAAAATTCTCATTAAATGCTTGAAGGAAAAAAAAACATTTCAATATACTTGTTGCCACGAAATTTTCAGGAAAATGTTTTAATGATAAATTTCTACTTAGGAAGCTTAGTTTTATTGCTGGTTAATTACACGAAATTAGCAAATGGGGGAACGGACTATTTACTTTCAAAAATTTCTGTAGCCAAATGCATGACTTTACTTTTCTTCAACAATTACATTTTCGTATAATCGATTACTAAAATATTTATTCCCATATAATAATAATTCTTTGTGTCAGCAGTTTATATGCTTTGAGGTTATTCTTTTGTACTCTTAGGAGTAACAGTAACTACAATTACAGTACATGAATGGAATTAAAAATTTGAGGTTTATTAATATATTGTAAACGTTTATGCAGAAATGTAAGATTTTGTTGCATTTTCTAAAACCAGTTTTAATCATTTTGAAACATTAGATCTAAATGTCTAAAAAATGAATTATTTTAAATTGTTTGATGCATCTGATCTTTCTCTTGATTAATTTTTCTGTCATGCTGTCAACGTTACATACAAGCAACCATGTCTTCATAGTTTTTTAAATTGCTTTAAAAGTAAGCTTTCTCAAAGGAATGGAATATAGATTGTATTTTGAATATTTTTCGTTATTCTTCATAACGGATACCTGTCATTGATTTAAAATTTTTAAATAACTTAAATATGATCCTTTTATTTGCCTTTTTTACTTCTTTGTACGAAGTAAAAAGGAAGTATTGTAATCGCGAAAAGTTTCAGGCAGCCTATTTCAACGAAAATATCCATTTTGACCGCTATCGAATGCAATTTAACAATGTTTTTGCGTGATATCTGTACGTAAGGACACATTAAAAGACTCTTTTCCTTCAAAAAAAAATATATATATAAAACTGCTTTAAAATGAATTCTCAAGAGAACTTTTCGTGGAGTCTGTACGAACGTATGTACGTACGTACGTATCTCGCAAACTCAAAAACGAGTAGCCTCAGAAAGTTGAAATTTTGTATATAGGACTGCTGTAACATGTAGATGTGCACCGTATTTGGTTGCAATCGGCCGCACCAAACGTTATAAATATATTGATATATATATCCACTCTGTAAAGGCCTGTGATCTCAGTTTTTTACTTTATAGTTTGTAAATTGTACACTTCTTGCTTAAAAATGATGAATATTTTGTTCTTTTTCGGTAAGGTTTTATGCCTTTAGTAATACGTGTGCAATATTTTAGAACTACAAACTAATTTAAAGTTGTTTTAAGTGGCCGCTAAGCCTAATAATTTTTTTTGATGGCAGCCAGTGCACGTTACATTTGAAACAGCAGAACAGTGGATTTGGCCATTAGAGAAACTTTGGAAAACTGAGTGTCCTGAATAGGAAACACGGAGCTTACCAAGCTATGCTCAAGAGTGTGAGTATACAACACAGGCAGGAAGTTTGACGAAACTCTTTATTTTCAATACTTACAGTACAGCCCGAACTTGGGATACAAGAACCACCACTTGTGTCTGAATGTAAAGAATACCAAAACTGCACACACTAAAACTTTATCTAAAACCTAACTTGAATTAGTATACAATGCCTGCACCAAGACTGGTGTTTTTTAAAGGTACGTATGTAGTACGCCGAGCTGCTGAAGAAGCAATAGTTTTACAAATAAAAGAGGGCTAAACCTCTGGCCTTAAACCAACAGCAACGAGGTAAAACTTAAAACTGGCATGGCAAGCGGCTGCTTCCTAAATCTCCTTCTCTGTCTGGGCAGAAAGTCACAACTTACTTGGGCGTTAGCAAGACAATTTGTCTAAACAAGTTAAAGCATTTAATTCTGGCCGGAAGTAGAAAATAAGAAGTAATAGTACAGTTTTAAAATAAAATAAACGTTTGTAAACCTTAGGATCCTTACAATCTTACATTCTAAATAGATCAACCGAAGTAGAGAGACTTTGTTTTTCAAATTGAATACTCAAATATTTTCAACTTCATGGGAAACTGAACGGATTTTTCCACCCTAAAGGATCATGTGAAAAGCGGCGAATGATGGAGAGCTATGAGAGTAGGAAGAAAATGTACTTACTTGCTGGTAAAACCCACTCTCAACAGCTAGCGGAGCATAGTAGCGATACACATCTTATTAAACGCAGCTCCCGTTCGAATATCTGTCAATCACTTCCATACATAAAAAGGTCTTCTTCTAGTTTTCCATGAAAGGCACGTCCTTATCTGCCTACCGCGTCCGGTGATCTCGAAAGATTACCTCATGTGAGGATAAATGCGAGATTAGCTTGTCGTTAATCGTTCTTAGAACCTACATTTCGAACATGATCAATCATTTCCTGACATGTTTCTATGTCACCACAGCTAAGCGAAAAGCAATACAATTATTCTATGGCTCTATCTTTTGTCTTAGCTTCTAATTGGATGCATACTGAGGAAGGGTACTCGCTGAAAGCCATGTGGAACGGCTTATCGGAGCTTCGCTGTTTCGAGTATTGTTTCTTTTATTATTGATATCATTCAAAGAGTTCTTTCAAATAAGTAAAAGAGCACTTATCGCAATGACATCTGCGGGTTAACTCTTTAATATTCAGTGCACATATCTCTTAATATCTATTATATTATTATATATTAAAATATCTCTGTGTGATACGCTTACAAAATCAATCTATTACGGGAGAGTTACTGGAGTTTTACTCGCATCCTAAATTTTATAAATTGATAGCGATTACATATGGGATGAAAGTATACATGGGAAGATGGAATTTCTTATGAAGTCAGTACACTGATAATTGAATGATACTGGTTAGATTAAGGGGAATCATACACCTTAAAACCCATAAGATGTTCGAATAGGTGACTGTTGCAAGAATTGGGATAAATTATTTATTTTAAAAGCAATTACTACGAACTTTTTGCAGCTGACTACATAATATAGCTGCTTTCTGAAATAGGTATAGGTAACGGGGAGCACGGGCACTGTCCCTTTACCATAATGGTTAATCGGTATTGCACCGTGCCCACCACTGTCTAGAGCCAGTGGTAATCAGAAATTTTGTGTTGCCACAAATATTTTTGTAATTTAATCCGCTTTGTGACAACATTTTTCGTCGTGTTTCCAACTTGCGCGCACAGTTTAAACATTTTGGTTCATAATTTAATTCCATATTAATATAAAGCTTTATAACATTTGGAAACTACTGTGAACCTAAAATTCTAAAAATTCATGTCAAATTTTTATTTTATCTTGAGTTCAGTTATAAAAATGAATTTATTAACAAAATTTTTAATGCTTTCGTCTAGAAAAATTTTTTTTTAACATTAAAATAACTCACCAGATTGTTGGTTCAGTTAGAAAGTAGTGCCGCATATAAGAATTCCATCCAATTTCAAGTCTTACCATTAGCCATTTTTTTAAAATATCATGCGCGCAAGGTGGAAACACATGGTGAAATATTTTGTCACAAAGAGGATAAAATTACAAAAATATTGTGGCAAACACAAACTTTCTGGTTACTATTTCCAAAGCAGCTATTTATGTAAGTCAGCTGTAAAAAGTTGGAAGTATTGCTTTTTTAAAATAAATAAAATATCCGAATTCTTGCAACAGTCACATATTCGAAGATCACAAGGGGTTTAAGGTGTATGAGTCCCCTTAATAAAGATTATAACTTTTTCCAATGCAAAATGTTTCCAACCATAAACTATAAAATGATAGACGTTTGGCTGAAGAAATGAAAGTAATACAGACAGAACAAATAAAAAAGACCCTTATCATTTTGTAAGGATTATGTTAATTTTATTAACAGTTAAAGTTCCTTTCCTGTCAAAGACCCACCAGCGGCCGAGCGGTAAGTCGCTGAACGCTGGTAGTTCGGTCCGAGGTTCGAATCCCGCGAACGGGCTGGCTGCACGGGCGTTTTCGTGGTTTTCCCCATGTGTAAAGTGTATACGAGTCAGTTTCCCTTAGAAAGTCCTCCACGAAGGCATCCCTCCCCTTAGGCAGATAGCCCTATTGTGCTTTGCCATAATTAAATAAACCAAACCAAACCTTTCCTGTCAAATTCTTAACTTACTACTTCCGGCCAGAACGTAGTTTTGTAATCTTGCTGAATATTTAATGAGGAGGAGCGGTATTTAAACCACGAAGTTACTTACTGAGTTAGAGAGAATCAGAGTTTCTGATTTACGTGCGTCTGCCTTTTGGCCACTCTCTCTCTCTCTCAAAGCTGTTATTACGCTCCGCAGTACTCAGGCCCTTGATAAGCTTCGTAGTCAAATAGAGTTAAGGGGTCAACTCGATTAGAATCTTGATAGCTTCGGCTATATTTCTTTAGTTAATCTTAGTTTTAGTTTAATTCTTAGTCTCTTAAGGGGATTCGTACACCTTAAAACCCATAAGATCTTCGAATATGTGACTGTTGCAAGAATTGGAATAACTTATTTATTTTAAAGCAATTACTTCCAAAACTTTTCACAGCTGACTACATTAGTTATAGCTGCTTTCTCAATAGTGATCAGAAAGTTTGTGTTGCCACAAATATTTTATAATTTAATCCGCTTTGTGACAAAATTTTTCGTCGTGTTTCCACCTTGCGCGCACAGTTTAAAACATTCTGTTACATAATTTATTTTCCATACTTAATATATAGCTTTATATAACATTAGATAGAAACTACTGTGAACCAAAAAATTCTAAGAATTTCATGTTAAATTTTATTTTATTGGGGGGGTCGAGTTTATAAAATTTATTTTTAAAAAAAAATCTGTAATATTTTCGTCCATAAAATTTTTTAATATTAAAATATTCATCAGATTTTTGGTTCAGTTAAACAATAGGGCTCATATAAAGAATTCCATCCAATTTCAAGTATGTTCCATTAGCCATTTTTAAAATATCGTGCGCGCAAGGTGGAAACGTGACGAAAAATTTTGTCACAAAGCGGATTAAATTACAAAAATATTTGTGGCAACACAAATTTTCTGGTTACTAGTTTCCAAAGCAGTTATATTATGTAGTCAGCTGTAAAAAGTTGGAAGTAAAATATTTTAAAATAAATAAAATATCCCAATTCTTGCAACAGTCACATATTCGAAGGGCGTTAAGGGGTTTAAGGTGTATGAGCCCTCTTAAGTTCAAGCCCAAGTGTCGGCTTTCATTATACACTCCAAGCCGGAGTTATGTTAAATCTTATTGGAATAATAAAAGGTTAGTTACCCTTCCATCTTGTTGTTTCTTGTCACACGAACTTAAGTGATTATTCGCTAACTAGTTCTTAAGATTCGTCACTTTCTACAGTAACTGAGAATTACACTAGTGAAAATCTCACAATTTGAACTCTTAATCATTGATCAATAAAATAATGTTTTTATCGTTTGAAATGTATTGAAACCAAGAAAACTCACGTTTTTATCTTTTGCCTGGGTTTATTATTTAAATTACTAGAACTGTTGAAAAGTTTCCAAATTGAGAAAATTATCGGCTTGGGAAGAAAGTAACTTCGATTTGCTCAGATAGATAACATTATGTTCATTGTGTTATTCCGTCAATCTTATAATTTTTTCCTTTTTGAGATTTGGCAGCTGACACTTTTAGAGAAAATTACGTGTATTTTTGTTTACAACTGTTAATACACAGCCAAATTTAAAACGAAGGGGTGGGGAATGAACATTTTCGACATGTTTTAATTTTTGCTTTTTAAAGGTAAAAAAGCGACTGAGGCTTACAAAGAGATATATGAAGTTCATGATATTGACTGCTTTACATAACGCATGCGTCAGAATTGGTTTAAAAAATTTCGTTCTGGAGATTTTTCACTCGAAGATAAGCAACATTCTGGTCGACCATCTGAACTTGATGATGACAAAATTAAAGCCATAATTGAATCGAATCGTGATATAACTGTGTGACAGCTTGCAAAAAAAAAAAAAAAAAAAAAAAAAAGTTAAATATTATCACATAGAACAACTGAAAATCTCATAAGATGTCTTGGACTCTTTAAGAAGCTCAATATTTGGGTTCCATATAAATTGAAAGAAATTCACTTAACGAATTAATATTTGCGATACGTATTTCAAACGCAACGCAATCGAACTTTTTTTGAAACCAATTATCACTGGTGATGAAAAATGGATCGTCTACAATTATCATTAATCAAAAAAGAGTATGGTCCAAGCATGATGAAGTAGCACAAATCGTATCGAAAGCTAAATTGCATCAGAAGAAGATTATGCTGACAGTCTGGTAGAATAAACAAAGGTGTTGTATATTTTAATCTGCTTCAAAGCAGCAAACTATCAACTCGGATGTTTATTGCCAACAGCTTATGAAACTGGAGAAAGCAGTCGAAGAGAGAAAAGGCCAGAATTTCAAAATTGCAGAAGAGTCGTGTTTCACCATGACACTGCGATGTCTCACACATCTTTAGCAACACGTACGAAATTATTGGAGCTTGGTTTGGGAAGTAATGTCGCATTCCCTATACAACCCCGAACTTCAATTATCGGATTATCATTCATTTCGAAGTTTACAAAACTTCCTAAATCGTAAGTTCAGTAATAACGATGGCTTCAAATCGCACTTTGTACGTCTGTTTGTTCTTACAACAGAAGTTACCGGAATCATGAAGTTACCAGCAGAAAGACGGCAAAAGGCCATCGAACAGAATGGAAGATATTTGACTGATTAAATTTAATTTTTACACGAAAAATTGAAAGGTGTTTTTTTTTTTTTTTTTTTTACACTAAAAAACCGAAATTACTTTCTTGCCAGCAGAAGGAAATTTAATAAGACTTTTTTTAGCTGCGTCTTTATAGTTGATTCCCCAACTTGCCTAATTTCAGTTTTAAATTTTGGGAGAAAAAATATCATTTAACCTTAACCATGATGCTCAATGTTGCTCAATGTTAGTGTTGTGTCAACGGAGAAGGAAGTCTTAAGCTGTCTATCGTATTTTTATCTCGAAACAGTAGATTTTTGTCATCGATCTCATTTTTTGTCATCAGCCATTTGTAAAATTTTACGACAAGCGGATACTGGTATGCTGCGTTTATTCTACACCAGTAACAAAATTATGAACATACAGTTTTCATATTTTTTCTCTTTCATCTTAAATTATGATTTGCTTTTCAAACTGAAAATTGAAAAAAATTTCATTTCGTTTTTATAAATTAAATTAAATTAATAACTAAAATTTAATTTTAACTCCCAATTTTAATTTAATATAAACTTCTAATAATTAACTGAAATTAAACGAATTATTTTATTTCATCTTCTTAATAAAGCGTTAGAAATTAAATTAGCTTAGTTTTTAAAATGGTGTTGAAATTCTAAAATTTTACGATAAAAATTATTAGTTTAGATACGGGATTTCGTGGCCACGTACGTGTTGTCAGTATTTCAACCGCGTGCGTGGAAAAATTCCTTGAAAGCGCCAGAAAAGTTCGAAGTATGAAAATTATTCAAATTTATTTCTATAATTAAGGTTGGTATAAGTTTGAATTTTTTATAAATTCCAACTACAGTGCTTCTCATGTATCTACATTTTTATAAATTTTAAAGCATTAAGGTATTACGTAATGAAACATGAATTGTGGCTTGCAACCGAAATGAATTACAGCTGTTTTCTTATGAATGGAAAAAAACTGAAAATAATGCATGCGTCTATGTTGCTGAGGAGGGGGGGGGGGGTGAGCCAGTGATATGTGTATAATATTTTGAAAACTGCATTTTTTTCCTGAGAAAAATTGAAAAACTGTGTCTGTCATAAAAGACCTGGATTAAAAATACCCTAAATTTTGAAAGCTATACTTTGTCGTAAAGCTTACAGTTTTCAAAGATAATTTTCAGTTAAAAATTTGGAACAGACAGTGGCTCAAATAATTAAAAATACACCTTGCTTTTACTTGATAAATCTAACTTTCAGTATAAATAACAAACCATCAAGAAGCGAAAACGTGTTTTTATATTTAGACATAAAAACTGATTTAATTTAAAGCAAAAATAAAGAACAATCAACGAAAATATCCTAAAAATGAAAATAGCTCTCTTAAATAGAAAATGGCTCCTCGAAAAGAAAGCAGTCTTGTCATGGAGAAATTCGTACTAAGGTTATGTAGAAAAGGAAAACCGTATTGTGAAGTAGCTAATGTTTTTGGTAGAAGTCACACGTGTGTCCAGAAAAATCAGTGAAAAATTTAAAAGTGATGGATTGATTGAAAATAAAAGTGTAAAAGGAAGGAAAAGTATTCTGAGTGATGTCACCAAAAGGAAAATTTTTAAAGATATAAAGATTGATCCTAAAGTAAGTGCAGTCAAACTTGCTCAGTAACTTCTCAAATCATTGGCAGAAGTGGCCCACCAGCGGCCGAGCGGTAAAGTCGCTGAACACTGCTAGTTCGGTCCGAGGTTCGAATTCCCCGAACGGGCTGGCTGCATGGGCGTTTTCGTGGTTTTCCCCATGTGTAACGTGTATACGAGCCAGTTTCCCTTAGAAAGTCCTCCACGAAGGCATCCCTTCCCTTAGGCAGATAGCCCTTGAGGCTTTGCCATAATCACACACACACACATTGGCAGAAGTGTAAGGGCTGAAACTGCGTGAAATGTAATTAGACAAACTGGATATAAAAGTAGAATTACTAGAAAGTAACCATTCATCAGCTTGCAAAATCAGAAAAAGCGTTTGGAGTTTGCAAAAACTCATCAATTTAAGACTAATAACTTTTGGAAGAAAACTGATATTCACTGATGAAAGTAAATTCAACATTTTTGGCAGTGGCGGCCATCGAGTCTTATGGAGAAAGCCCAACTTTGGATTCAAAATATTTGCATCCTACAGTTAAACATGGTGGTGGCTCCATCATGGTTTGTATTTGTATGGCTTATCATAGTTTGTAGTTGTATGGAGTAGAAAAATTTAGTTTTTATAGTAGATGACGTTATGAATCATATCGTTTGCTTGGATATACTCCACAGTCATCTAAAAGAAAGTGCTAAAAAGTTAGGTTTAAATGGAAATTTTATATTCCAGCAGGACAATGACCTCAAACACATGGCACATAACGCCGAAATGTGGTGTCTTTTTCATTGTAAAAAGCAGTTACATCTACCACCACAGATCCTAGACATCTTTGTTATAGAAAATCTGTGGGTCACACTCGAAACGGCGGTCCGAAAACACATAAAAACAAAGCGCATTTTAAAATAAGTGTTGAAAGAAGAATGGAATAAAATATCTTCAGATACCACCAAACGGTTGGTCAAATCGGTACCACGACGTTTGGAAGAGATCATAAAAGCCAAAGGACATGCAAAAAAATATTCACACTTTCTTTGTATGTGAGTTATCACAAAAACTTCGTTAATGTATTCTTAATTTTTTGAGGCAAAATCTCCATATGTTGATCTAAAATGCTTCTGAATGTTTTCATTTTTGAATTTTTTAGTTCATTATTCTTTATTTTTGCTTTAAACTTCCAGCACGCGCGCATGCGCAAAATTTACGACAAATTCAATTCGGAAAATTTTTCTTTCTCAAATATTTTGTAATTTTGTGTTATTGATTGCCGTGTATTATTTTAATTTGAATACATTTGGCTCTGTAAATTTTATATCAGTTTTCATGGCAAAAACATATATGAAACCAACTGATTTTGCTTCAGGAATTATCCGATGAAGAAAAGGAAGAACCTTTGGATGGGAGAACAATAGCGATTTCCATTCCTTATTTTCTTTTATTTCTATTGTTTAGAAATAAATAAAAATATTAAAGTTAATTTAAAGTGCGTTTTTGTAACCAGTAAGAAGTAAACTTCCTTGCAAATGTAAGTAATGCTAAACTTACTTTTTTTTCCTACCAAGGTGTTTTCCTTTTCTATTTGTCTATACTTGCCTTTGATGAAGATTAAAATTAGCTTCGATTTTAAAATATAATTATTAAATAATCAATTTAAAATGTTCTATAATGAAATACATTATTGCATTTCCATCTCATTAACATAAGATACGAGCCAGTTTCCCTTAGAAAGTCCTCCACGAAGGCATCCCTTTCCTTAGGCAGATAGCCCTAGTGTGCTTTGCCATAATCAAATACAGCTCACTAACATAAGAACTTAAAAATAATTTACTTACATTTCAATGCGATATCATTTGTATTTTGCAATAATAAGATTAATATTTTATTTCTTAACAAATTTATTATCAATATTCACTTATTTCTGTCGTTTTTCGTACCAAAAACGCTAAAATAAGGGACGTCGTAAAAATACGACGCGCGCGTGCTCATGTAAAATTGCCAAGCGCGCGTGCTGGAAGGTTAAATTAAACCATTTGCTATGTATAAAAATAAAAACGTTTTTGCTCTTCTTGGTAAAGTGTTATTCATATTGAAATTTGAATTTATTAAGTAAAAGTAAGGTATATTGTCAGTTGTTTGAGTCACACTGTTAACAAAAATACATCTGGCTATGTAGTGACGCACGTTAAGACGGGGCATGAGGCGAAGGAGGGAACTCTCGATATCTCTGTCATTTCCGAATTTGTTTTCGTATCTGCATTTCGTCAGAATAATAGAGATTAATGGAGCCTTTAGAGGAGAAAACGCATCATGAGCAATTGCATGAACAGGGAAGCGGATGTGAAATTCCGCCCTTTAAACAAAAAAGCGAACACGAGTTCACAAAAATACTCAATTAAAACTGCACAGAGCGAATGGCCTGTAATTAAATGTAATTTCAACCACTAGGAAAACACAATGGGCCATTTCAAAACCACCCTTTGGTTTTTAATGAACTTTTTCTTTTGTTTAGTTTCTAAAATCTCTGTAGAAAATGTAATATATTTTACTTTTTATTGTTCTTTACTTCATCTACCTCTGAATTTCGGAGAGGTCGTGATAAATATATTTCCTGCAAAAATATCCAGTTGTTCTTTTTTTTTAATGAAATCAAACCGCTTGTATTAATCCCGGCATAATAACAGATATTTAAAAAGCGTACGGTTTCACAATTAATAGACCATTAAATTTTAGAATTTTGGGAAAAAAAATGTACGAAACGTGCCAAAGAAATATTAAGCCTTAAACCTACAGCTAACTAATGTCAAAGTCTCCTGCACCTGGAACAAAATTGTTCCAACTAATGATTTTAGCCCACACTCTTCTCGTCTTAAGATGGCTCATTAGTAAAGCAGACGATAAGACTAGTAGTTTGGTCCGGATTTAGAAAGTTTCTTTAAGACACTCTGTAGAGTCATTAGGATTTTTTGGAAGCTGGAGAGATGAAAAATTAGCAACCGCCTTCGCCGGGAATCGAACCACGAACCTCTGGAATACCGGCCCAGCGTGCTACCGTTACACCACGAAGGCACGCTAGGGAAGTGGGAGAAATACCTTATATACTCCCCTTTTTAAAGGGCGACTAGGATTTTAGGGGACCTAGTCGCCAAATCCTGGGTGCAGAGAATCATCATCCACAACCCTTTTTGGTTCGGGCGCCACTTGAAGAGTCATTAGGTTTTTTTTTTTTTTTTTTTTTTTTTTTTTTTTTTTTTTTTTTGTGGAAGTCGGAGAGATGAAAAATTAACAACCGCCTTCGCCGGGAATCGAGCCACGGACCTCTGGATACCGGCCCAGCGTGATACTGTTACACCACGAAGGCACGCTAGGGAAGTGAGAGGAATAACTTATAACTCTATTTTAAAAAAGTGGAACTCACCTTTTATTACAATAAAATTTCTTTACTTCTGTTACGAATACATTACCTGGCATAATCAAGAATTATCGATTATTGCCAAAGAGAAAACTACATTACTTGATAAAGTTTCCATATTTGTATTTTCAGTGTCTACCTTAAAAGATTAACATACGAAACGGCGTGTTCATAAGCGAAAACTGAAGAGATAAATAACAGCACACAAATACTTAGCAGCTCAAGTTATATCACAAGCAGTCCAATTTTGAAAATTAAATATTACCTACGGAGTAAATAGAAAAGTAAATATTAAACTTCAAGTGCTCAAAAAATAAATTTTTGCATTCATATTTCTGCTAATAATGACTCGACAGTTTCAGGCTCAAATAAATGGGAAAAGAAATAAAATGGCCAATTTTACGGAGTCTATTTGCTGAATTGCATAACAATGCTTGCTTTACTATCAACTTCAAAAGAATATTAACGCACGTTCTAATAAAAGCTACATACAGCTGCAATAAATTTGATGGTGCTAAATTTATTAATATTTATAACAAACCTATCATATACAGAGCATTTTGATGGTGTTCAATAATAATAATTAAATACCCTTTTCTTTTTGAGAAACTCTGTAAATCTCGTGGCGGAAAAATCCCCGAAACCCCTCGCGTTTCAATTCATCCTGTACAAGATTTGCAACCCAGTACATTAACTCTGTTTCCTCCTTCGCCACCAAAGTAATAAACGAAGTTAAGACATCATTTCTGATTATATCGTTAGCTGATCAATCAGCATTTGAACTCGTCTGAACTGTGGGTGCTGTAATCTGGAGGATTATGCCCCTGGTGGCTAAACGACAGAGAGTATGTTGACGGACGTTTCTCAGGCGATAGCGGCAGCATAGAGAAGCTAATGTCGTCTCATTTGCTTGTTTCATTCGGACATATGTATTATGCATGAAAAAAGGAGAGTTTCTGTCTTTCCGAGCGGCGGATTGTCGTATCCACATGACAATGACGGATTGATTGGAATTCAGAAGCCGTTGTATGAAACGAATTCTTCGCACGCGATGTTATTTTCTAGGTATGGAGATTGGGTCTAAAGATTTCTTTTTATTGGCCACTTGACGCTGATTCTGTTCTAGATGCGTGACCTTGTATTGCTACCTACTTAAGGCCTTAACGTGAGAGGATGATTGTTAAAATTTAGAAATAATCTTACAGTGTGTTTATAAAGTCGCGGACCCATTTTGATGTTTAATAACTCATAAAATAATGGAGAAATAAACAAACTTATGGCATCGAAAAAATCCTAATGTCCCTACATCTTTAAGACCGAAACTGACATATCTTAGTAGGATTAGAAAAGTGTATTGCTAAATTCAGATAAATAAGAGATTTATAAGTTATTTCTCTCGCGTTCTTATCGTGCCTTAGTGGTGTAATGGTCAGCACGCTTGGCGCAGTGAGGACACTGCTAATTTTTCACGTCTCTCAGCATCAAAAATCTTAATGTCTCTACAGTGGCCCCCGAACTAAAGAGAGGTGGTGGGTGATAATTGGTTAGAGAAAACAGCGCAAGGCGAAAACGTCGTGCTACAAAACATCGTGGGAGAAAACATCGCAATTCTAAAACATCGTCGTCGAAAATAAAGCGGTTCTAAAATTTCGCAGTTTAAAAACATCGTCGTCGAAAATATCGTGGTAAAAAACAAAGTATCTACAAATTATGGCATGACGATAACATCGCAAACATGCTTTTTTCAGGCTTTAATAACTATACATGGATATTCCCGTAATGATTTGTGAGCACAAGATGGAAAGAAGGATAATTTTTACTTTCATATTTTTTATTAATCAATAAATTTTTGCTCAGAAAATAAAAAAGAAACTTAAGCATAGAAAATTAATGCAACTTATAGCACTTAATAGAATTTTAAACCGACATAGTTAACTAACAAAGGCCATTAATAAATCATTTTTTGTAAAGTTTTCACTGGTAATTTTTCATGAAAAGTATAATCTATAAGTTGCATTTAGTTTTCTATGCTTCAGTTTCCTTCTTACTTTTTCAGCAAAAATTTATCAGTTAATAAAAAAATGTGAAAGTAAAAATTATCCTTCTTTACATCTTGCGCTCACAAATCATTATGGAAATATCCATTTACAATTATTAAAACCTGAAAAAAGCATATTTATGTTATCGTCATGCGATGATTTGTAGATACTTTATTTTTTACCACGATATTTTCCACGACGATGTTTTTAAACTGCGAAGTTTTTGAACTGCTTTATTTTCGACGACGATATTTTTACCGCGTTGTTTTAGAACTGCGATGTTTTCTCTTTGCGATGTTTTCTCTTTGCGATGTTTTCTCCCACGATGTTTCGTAGCACGACGTTTTCGCATTGCGTTGTTTTCTCCGCGACGTTTTCGTCCGCGATGTTATCGGCGGACACCGTGATAATTCTCCGCCGCCAGAATTTGGCGATTGGATCCCTTAATCCATAGTACCCTTTAAAAGGGGAGTATATAAGGTATTTCTCCCGCCTTCTTAGCATGCCTTCGTGGTGTAACGGCAGTACACTCGGCCCGTATTCGAGAGGTCTGAGTTTCTTGGACACTTTTCAAGCACGATAACATTCTTAGTGTCGGGCTTTAAAAGACTGAGCGAAAAAGACGAACGACGTAAATTTTAGGGCAGTGTAACCATTAGGGACGTAAGACTAGTGTTCTGAGACTGAGGCACATGAAATCAGAAGTATATGTCGAATCTTCCTAGAGGCATTATGAAGACTATGACAAAAAAGTCTTTATTAGAAATATAAATTAAAGGTCGCGATTAATAGCAGTCCATGCAAAATAAGAAAGAAAATGACGTCCTAAACAATCCCTCATTTTATCATGATGTTACATAATTTCCAAACAACAATAATAAACAAAAACAACAGGAGCGATGTCATGTTGTAGCGAAAATGACGTTATTTATATTATTTATTTTAGTGACAAAGGCTAATTCATCCCCCTTCCGTTCCCATGTCAAGTGCAAGGATTCTCTGGCTCTCATTAGATTTATCACTAATATTCAATGGGTCAGAAAAGCGCTCGGCCCCTTTACAGTGCTCGCACGTTTAAGCAAATTTAAGTTATTTCAATTATTGATTGTAGTAAAAATGTGTGTATACATATATCCTTTGCAATTGCTGCTAAGATTTATATAAAATAATTATTTAATTAAATTACATTAGAATTAAACAGGCAAAGAAGGAACTAAAAAATTGAAATTTCATCACATTATTAAAAGTAAATAAGAAACGTTAGTGGAATCTATTAAATAAAACTAGACTGAGCTGAAAACGAGTTATGTAGAAATATAAAAAATACGCAGCATAAATATTAAATAACATAAGGAAAAAGCTGTATTATCACATTCCGATTCAAACTTTTTAAGGGTGGAAAGATCTGAAATCAATATTATCGCTTTTCCTAACATAATCGGTTATATTTGTGTTCGCTTCCATTTAGTCGAGGCACCGAAATTAATTATTTCAAATTGTTTGCAAATCTCAAAATTAAAAACTAATTTGGAGTAGATTTTGAATAAAAGTTTATCTAAACTTTCGATAAAATAGTACCAATTTTCTAACAAGTATTATATAATATAATCGGAGTCTTCCAGAAGTATCCGCAGATTCTGGGGCCCGCCAGCGGCTGGCGGTAATGTCGCTGAACACTGGTACTTCAGTCCGGGTTCGAATCTCGGCGAACGGCCTGGCTGCATGTATACTAACGTGTATAGAGCGTTTCCCTTAACCCTTTCCGGCACGCTACCTTTTCAAGTCGGAGTTTTGATTTTTTAAAAAATGTAGGCAGTCTAATTAGGTCTAGAGGGGTACACAAGTAAAATTTTGTGAAGATAGCATTTATCGTTTTAATTCTGTGGGTGTGTCCAAAGTGGCACACTGATTGAATAGAGGTTCGAAAAGAGTGCTGAAACGAGCATTGCTGTCAATGAACTGACCGATGAGATGCGGAGAAACAAAGAATACAGACTCTGAGTTGTCCTTGATAATCGGTGAGCCCGGTCTGGGCACGCCTAGGGTTCGCCGTTTGATTTTAGGCAAGATTTCAAATTAAAAATTTAAAACTAATATAGAATAAGGAGATTAGCATACAGCGAAAAAAATAACATAGAAATTTCTTTTCAAACAACTCCTTTTATACCCTAAAACAAATCTGGAAGATTTCTTTAAAATGAGGGTCTTAAAAAACTAAACATGGCTAAAATATATGGCCTGGTTTGTGTTGAGCTGCCATCTACTATAAATAGAGAAGGTTCACAGTAACCTATAAATTCTTTTCCATTCAATTTTTCTGTGCTTTCAGAAGGAAATTTTTAGGTGTGTCCAGACCGATCACACTGTGCCGCAAAGGTTTAAATAGTTTTCCACGAAGGCATCCCTCCTCTTGACAGATAGCCCTCAAATGCTTTGCCATAATTAAATAAACCAAACGAAATCGTAGATTCCCATCCCTGCCCTTCTGCAGCTGCCCCAGACATGGCTTGCTGATCACCGAAGCTCAAGGCTTCACTTCTCTTTTACAAGGCTATCTCAACTGCAGAAGCTTCATCTTTGGGCTTTTATTATACGTCAGGACCCTAAGGGGACTCATTAAAGAATCCGGAAAGAACAGGAATTGTGCATCGCCCGCTGCATGCCAGAATAACCAACAAAGTATCAAGGTAGATTTCTCTAATACTAGACTATTGTTTATTATCCCTGTAGAGTAACAGATAATCGAAAGAAAATAGTAGCAACCTCTTCATCAGACAGTTCGGGAAAGGCTTTCCAACTAACAAGCTGCACATTTAAACTCTTTGCAGCCCACCAGCGGCCGAGCGGTAAAGTCGCTGAACACTGGTAGTTCGGTCCGAGGTTCGAATCCCGCGAACGGGCTGGCTGCATAGGTGTTTTCGTGGTTTTCTCCATGTGTAACGTGTATACGAGCCAGTTTCCCTTAGAAAGTCCTCCACGAAGGCATCCCTCCCCTTAGGCAGATAGCCCTCGAGGCTTTGCCGTAATTAAATAACCTAACCTAACCTAAACTCTTTGCAGAATATTTTAAGGTAGTTCTAACTTGGCTAATGCGAAGGTATCAAGATTTTAATAAATGCATTTTTTTTATTATTTAGTAATAAATGCCGCTTGTTTCATAGTATTCCAAAGTAGCTATGGAAATATCCATAGCTACTTTGGAATTCATAGTTTCATAGTATTCCAAAGTTTCATAGTATTCCAAAGTAGCTATGGCCCTCGAGGCTTTGCCGTAATTAAATAACCTAACCTAACCTAACCTAAACTCTTTGCAGAATATTTTAAGGTAGTTCTAACTTGGCTAATGCGAAGGTATCAAGATTTTAATAAATGCATTTTTTTTTATTATTTAGTAATAAATGCCGCTTGTTTCATAGTATTCCAAAGTAGCTATGGAAATATCCATAGCTACTTTGGAATTCATAGTTTCATAGTATTCCAAAGTTTCATAGTATTCCAAAGTAGCTATGGCCCTCGAGGCTTTGCCGTAATTAAATAACCTAACCTAACCTAACCTAAACTCTTTGCAGAATATTTTAAGGTAGTTCTAACTTGGCTAATGCGAAGGTATCAAGATTTTAATAAATGCATTTTTTTTTATTATTTAGTAATAAATGCCGCTTGTTTCATAGTATTCCAAAGTAGCTATGGAAATAATACCATTAGCATTCAGAAAAAAAAAAAAAAAAATTGCGTAAAATTATTTAGTTTAATGGTGTTACACAAATAAAGTAACGGAATAATCAGGATTAAAACAAAGCAAAATATTTATTTATTATGTAGTAATTAGCTTATTAAATCAAAACCTTTCTGCTAATCAAGACCTTCACATTACCATTCCGACAGCCTTGATGAGGATTGCTTTCCTCATAATATTTCACTTCAGAATGATGCCGGTACACCTGTGTTGGTATGCCATGGAACTCTTGCGACTTGGCGAGTGATGTGTAATTTAGAAAAAGGCGCCTGCTCCTATTCACGAGTTGTGCATGCTTGTAAGACCAGCCCAAACTACCTTGTCTGCAATATTCTCTATTGAGCTCCTTCTTGAGCTCCTTCTTGAGCTTCTTCTTTTTCATTTGGAAAATTTATACAAAGTAGCATTATACTAAAAATGTGGGTACTTTTCCGTTTCTCAGGCGCAAATCTCGCCAAGCAGACTTTATTGACGACAACATACAGCATACACATAACAAATGTCAGTTCTAAGATTTTTTTTATTTTTAAGGCATAAACATTTTAATGTTTAAAATTTTGTAAAAAGCCAATAAATAATGACAATAAATTTGTAAAAAGGCATTTTAATTTAAGAATTTACAATGCTTTCATGGCTCAACATCCTGATTCGCCGTTTCATATCCCGTGATCCCATCTCACGTAAACTACGCTACAAAAATCTAATTCTCTTTCAAGTTAAATCTTGATTTGGAATGCAAGTTTAAATGCAAGAATTATTTCAATTCGTACGAATAGCTTACTCAGAAATTATGTCAAACCGCAGTGCTTTACTTCGCTAGTGCATTCTCATTAGAATGGACGAATTTAATTCTTGACTTTGCCTTTTCTATATTTTTGCCCTCGAGTGAGCGATGTGATTGCATCCTAATTGATTTAATGACCACGAATGGCCTTCGGGCATAAAATTGAGCTCTCTGGTAAAAATTCTAATTGTATGCCAGTATTGAAAGAAACATTCAATCTGATAAGAAATGGCTGCGACTTGTTTTGAAAATGAGGCGTAAAAGGTTACCAGTGAGGATATTTCGTTTGGCATCAGTTGTACCATTATTGGCGCCTCTATCGCCTGCGCCATCAAAACGGAAAAGTACCAAAATTTGATCTAATTTAAACTTTTCGGAAATCACATCGATAGATGTGTTAATGCGAGGTATTTCATTCACTTAGGAAATTAATTCCTGAGCTTATATATTATTACGGATATATTAAAACGGATGGTCACTTACATCGCCATATATATTTTTTTATGTAGGTCTACTGACGATGATCTAAAAATTCACTAAGTAGGGCAGATTTTTCCGATTGGTGGGCTTTAATGTACTAAGATTTCATTATCAGGATCATGTGATCATTTCATTTTATCTCTTACTCGTGAAATTAGAAAGCGTAGGCGATATTTATTGCTTTTAGGGAATCTAAATTTACATTTGCTACTGCTGGCAGAGAAATGCTGACAAGATATTTTATCTTGTCAGCATGCAAGAGATTTTGTACTGCAGTTAAACTTATTCGGATTGTTCACCTCTATTGCTCTTAAGTTATAAGTTCACGTGTTTAACTCAGACGTTGTTATCGTTACTGTTCGGAAGGAAAAGAAAACACTCGATATTTGGGTGAACTTACCACTAAGAATTTATAAAAAGCCAGATCTAGCGTAGATCTTTTGCTGGAAATATCAGCAGTCCTTCAAAAGTGATTCCACAAGTGCGCGTCGCGACTAAGCAGTGGGTTAGGAGCTTAATTTTTGGTAAGGTAAGTAAAAGGATTATATTTTTATACTTTTTAATTAATTACACATATTTATTTATAATTATTAGTTAATGACTTATAATTATGCTCTTTTATTCATTATTCTTTTATTATTGATTTATTTTTCCCTGAACAACTGCACGCATGTGTATTGAATGCTAATATCTTTGAGAAACACAGTTCGTGACTCGTGCGATTGACTTGCTGACAGTCTACTTTTTGAGACTATTTGATCTCAGAGACCTAAAAAGAGATCGCCACTTTGTTTTACGACTCGGTCTGCTTGGACAGGTACGACTCGGTCCAGGTAGATGCATCTTTCCCTCAGCAAATTCTTTGCAATATCTTCGACAGGAATCGAACCACACTATCTCAAATTTCTGATTGTGAATGCTCCTACCCGTATTGTCCTCGATCATAGTGATTTGTTGTTGATTCTGGGTTATTATCTAGTATTCAGAGATACCCGAAACAAAACGTTTGAACTCCAACAACAACATTTCCCACTTGGTCGTGGAAGAATAAAGTAAGATTTTGTTTCAACAATCTAAAACATAATTCATACAACCAAGCGCTTAAGCAAAGGTGAAACAAATCAACTCTATTTTTAGACAATAGTCAGTATTCGAGACATGAAATTCTGGCATACAAACGTCCAAAAATTATTTATTTTGCGATTGTGAATCGTTTAAAAATATTAGCAGTCCTTTTGTTTGAACTGACAGTATACTTTCGGCAGCGGATTTTAGTCAAGAATTTGCGAAGTCTGTCACGTTTCACGTTGTTACATAAATTATTGCTGGTTCCAGAATAAGCTATTTTCTGCACGTTTAAATCAACATGAGAATAAAGCCACATAAATAAGCAGGAAAGAAAGAATGCCGTTTTGATTATTGCTAATAGCTTTCAAGCCTTGCCGAATACGTATGTCTCCGATGACGTATTTATTCTACTTTCGCATCTTTGTTTTCAAGCCCATATGTATTCTAAAGGTCAAATTAACACCAGAATAAAACAAGTTCAATGTATTTTAATAAAATTATGATACGTACGCAAAAAAAATGGCATTCAAAGTGGTTTGTTTTCAAATTTGAAATGTATTAAGGTGTTATGAGCCTCTAGTTCTTTAGTCAAAGTAAAATTATTCAACACGGATGAAACAATGTGTTAGGTTTAAGACAAAGCGTACTGATAAAGCTGCTTATAAAGTAACAGAAATTTTTTGAACTTTCACAGCGCTGTTCTACAAAACTAATGCAGATTGTAGTTCACCGAATTTAAATCTCGTATGCAAGTAATAGAGTATTAATTGGACAAAAAGAACTCTATGTTCTCATTCACCATCATATTTACAAATTTTGGTCTTACCAGATGCGTGTTATTGTTAAGATAACCATTATACGTGTAAGTAGAAATAATTATTATCAAGCACAAAAGTTATTAAGCTAGCTGAAGATTTAATATACTCTGAGTTTATTAGATTACTGTTACTTATTGCTGAGTTTTAGCCTTAAAAAATTCAAATTTAATTTCGGCTAATCTTTGGAATATGCTAACAGGTAGTTTGGCGTCATTTTGGTAAGGCGATAAAGGTTACTAGGTAGCAATAATCTGAGAAGTACCCAGTTAGAATCACAGATTATTTTGTCTCAGAGAAATGAGAGATCATGAGAGATGTCATGTGACATTTTCCGGAAAATTACGATCGTGATTTTAGCTATTAAGCACTTAGAAACAATTTCGCTGCTAAAGTGCAGAATCGCCCACTTATCTGTTTGGCGTTTTTTACAAGAGTAAAAAGAACTGGATTTTTGTCAAGTTTTCTTTGACTTTTTTTTTTTTTTGACAAGTGAAAATAGGTCGATGTGTACATGGATAAAGTCAACCGTGTGCGCAATGCCATTTTTAATTTGTGCCATTAATTTTAAGCTAGAGGCTTTAAATTAAGGAAGTGGCGAACCAATTTTCTTTTTCAAGCCAATATTTGTTGAACCATGAAACTGGTTCACCTGATCTGAAATTTATGCCTAATCTAAGTTCTTAGGATTTTAATTCTAAGTTCTTAGGATTTTACCTTGGGTTTAGTGACTGATGCTTTTGTATTTAAGACTACCTTCTATAGAAGAAACCTTCGCAAGGCAAAAAATATTGCCGCAGTCAGCGAAGATCTATAACCAGGATTTTAATTCTAAGTTCTTAGGATTTTACCTTGGGTTTAGTGACTGATGCTTTTGTATTTAAGACTACTTTCTATAGAAGAAACCTTCGCAAGGCAAAAAATGTTGCCGCAGTCAGCGAAGATCTATAACCCATTTGGTTATAGATCTTCGCTGGTTATAGATCTTCTATAGCCAAGACCTATAACGGCTGGTGAAGATCATGTACCAACAACTTTGGATTTATAATACCGACTTAGATGATCCAATTTCTATGGTATTGATGCAAAATGAATTCTGTTTCAGATGCAATTTCTAGCTCTTGAGTTTGTTATAATTCCTAATTAGAGCCATGCAGAGAAAATGCAATTGCAAGCATTTTCAGATGCTTCCAAACTCGTGCACACGGTAGTGATTTATTCACGACGAATGTGAAGTAAATATTCTAATCCACAAACACTAGGGTTGCTCCTATTAAGCCCTTATCTATTCCTACATTGGAGCTGAGTGCAGCTGATTGACTATCAAAGCTTATTAGTTATATCAGGAGTAACTTAAAATTTGAACTCTTTGCATGGATCGATTTTAAGGCTGTACTAGCATGGCTAACATCCTCTTCTTGTAGATGGAAAATTATCATCTCTACGAGAAAGTCATAAATCTTAGAGGTTTTGCCGAGATTTCATTCGAATTACGTTCCTTCGGACTTGAATCTGGCAGTTCTTCTTTTACCCAAAGAGCTTGCAATAAATCGGCTTGGTGACAGAGCTTTAGTTAGTTAAAAGAATCAACCTCTTTGGCATGGCCAACTTCTGGTCCACTCAACATCAACGAGGATCAGCGTGCGTTGACTGAAGAAGACATTAATATTATGTTTTTATTCTTACTGGATTGCGAAACGAAACTTTAGGTACTTTTTTAAATAACATATCATCTTTATCAAAAATTGTCCGAATTTTATTACTTATTAAAAGCTTTATTGAAAACTTAAAAGTACAAAAATCATTTGCCACGTAAGATTTTGAGTGAAATTCCGCCGATAATTGCTTTAGAATATCATGGGTACAGCAGGTGTATTTTAAAGATGACATGCGTTTATTGCATTTACAAGCTTTTGAAAAATGGTGCATTAGCAGGAACGAAACCGTTCTTTGAAGACGATCTCTTACGGGTGGGAGCTTGTATTCCAGATTCTACGTTAAATTATAAAGCTAAGCACACATTCATTATTCCATCTTCTAGTAGACTGAGTAAGCTTTTGATTAAGCAATATCATATTACACACTTATATGGAAGTCCTACGGTGCTGGATCATATTTTAATTCAAAATTATTTATCGGATTATTGGGGTAAAGAAGCCCTATTTAAGAGTTTCAATAGTAAAATACGTAGTTTGTATTAGATATAAAGTGAATGCTTCTGCTCAAGTACTGGGCAACTTGCCAGACTCTAGAATATAATAGAAAGACAATTTTTTTTTAATTATGGTATCGACTATGCGGGGCCAATAACTGTGAAATTTAACAAAGAACATGGTGCAAGGACCACTAAGGTTTATATGACAAATTCTTTTGCAGGGCAACTAAAACTGTTCACCGAGAAATTGTATCAGATTTTAACTACCGATTCTTTTATTGCTGCGTTAAAGCGATTTGCTGAGCGTGAAGGTGCACCGTAACACATTTTCAATGATAACGTGACTAATTTTATTGGAGCGAAGATGAATTACTTGAAGTGGCTTGTAGCTTGACAGAAATTAAGTAATTCCGAAGAATTCATTGGCTTTTGGGCCACTTTTAACATTCAGTGTCACATTATTCCTGCTTTTTCACACTTTGGTGGTATACTGGAATCATCTCAGAAAAATGATAGGACAGACTGTAATCACATTTGAAGAGTTAATCACTTTATTTCCAGAAGTAGATGCGTTTTTAAATTCTAGAGATCTAATTAAAAAATTCGATATAAAGCGAATTGGATATCAAGGGAACTGGGAATTTCAGTTTCAGTTTTATTTTACTATTATTACTTATATTTCTGAGCTGTTACAGACTGCCTAAATATAGTATTTATTCAAATATTCTGTTTTATATTATTTCCTTGCTAAAACTGAGGCCTCCTCTACTTCTTTCCATTTTTCTGGGATTCTTTAATGAGATTTAATCTCATTTAGAACTCTGTAACTGAACAGGAATTCAAAACTTCTTCCGTAGACTATTCTTCTTATGGAGCTGGCGATTTTTTTAAAAATAATTCAAAAATGCAGAATTACTTGACTACAAAACATAGATCTATCGCATTCCGAAGTATTTTTATTCATCCTCATGTGGATGGATCTTTAATCAACTCTGAGCCAATTATTTAGAACATTCACCGTTATTTAAAGAAACCAGAATTTTTTCTGCACACGTTGAAGGGAGGCACGACACTAAAATTCTATATATCTCGTCATCTATATGTTGCATTGTTTTACAAAAGCTGTTTAAACTTCAGTTAAGGCCAGATTTACAAAAGTAGAAGTCCGGAGCAACGCCTCTTATGCACACTCTCTTCTAATTTTTTCATTGCAGTAGATTCACTGATCCAAATGATATTTCATGGAAAAAAAAAACACTTGATATAAAGTATTTCGGGAAATAACTTTAGAACTCAACATTTTTCATTCGAAGGTATGTACACCTTGCAGCCTCCCCCTCCCCTCACAAAAAAAGAGGGGACAGTCCTTCCCTGTCTATGGGGCCGATTGACAAACCTGTGTTTTTCCTATTTTAAAAATTCTACTTAGGATATATATTAGACTTATATGCAGCATTGTTCTAACGTTGGTATTCCGACACAAAATCGGACTTTTCTGAAATGACATAACTATTTTTACTCTAAAGGGGCAATTTGCCCACAAGACTATTAATTTCCTTTTGGCATTTTGCGTTGAAATGTTGGTTCACTTTTCAAATTGTTGAAACTAAATATTAGAGTCCTGTATTATATTTAAAGAAATTAAATGATGAAGAATCTGCATAAATGTATGTATATTTCTCGCATTGTGATAAAACGACAGACAGTACCTAGACCCATCAAAATTTGAATAACGTACGTTTCCGCTCGAATATGGGGATCTGGAAGCCGGAATTTGGAATATGTTTTATTATCGATTTAATATTGTTTTAAACTTTAGCGAATGTTTGATTAACAAACTCGACGATTTCGAAGCGAGCAATGGCAACACTGTACGGAAAGAAAAACATTTTTATCTTCAGCGGGCAACACTATTTTAAAATTCTTTTGCAATATTTTTGTTAAACTGAATTTTATGGTTTAAGTGTGAAGAGCATTATATTTAATAAATAAAGATAACCCACAAAACGTTAAAAAACGCGCCTTTGGGTGTAATTTAAAATCTGAAAGCTTTCAGATTTTTTTTTCATTTATATTTCTAAACCTAGAGTTGATAAACTGTGTAAAATTTTATATACTTTAAATACCATAGGATGGTTTGATGGTTTACTTGAAAGTAGAGGCTTGATGCCTTGTATCTTGTTTAATCCTATAGAAATCAGGCACTGGTTTCAATTTAGAATAACTAAACTTTTGTTTATCAATGAGTATTTTAAAAAGTGTTTTGTACTCATTTAAACTGAGCGACAAGTTTTAAACACAAAAAGAATTTTTTTTTTTCATTTTGTTTTGATACCGCCAGGAAATACGCTAAAAAAGAAGAGATTAAGATCAGGAGGTATGTCCTTCCTTTTTTTTTTTTTTTTATTTTTTTTTTGTGTGTGTGTGTGTGTGTGCTAGAAATATTTAGTTGCTATTTTAAACTTCTAGTTATTTGCTACAAAGCATTTATCTACAAAATTCTCATCTACTAAGAGTCGCTGCTCCGAATCGTGAAAAAGAAGATAAAAATTGCTATAAAAAACCCATAAAGATGATGAAAAAAGGTCCATTTTTTGCAGACCAGTTTAAAAGTCTTAAAAAACCACCATAAAATATCTAAACTGCTCGTAAACAAGAACGCTGCCACATTCGAAACTCCATAAAAATAAATATGTGAGAATTCCAGAAACTTTTATCTACTGTTAAAACATTCTTAGCAGTTAAACATTCGACCTAAATGATGACGTCACTATAATAAGCCTTTCTGATTGGTTACGACTTCATGGATGGTATTTTTAATTACATAAACTTTATGACGACCTCTTTATCTATGTTCGGGCTGTGTTTCTTCAGCCGTTATTGAATCAGGTGTCGGAATGCTTTTCTTTCGATGTAATCACAATCAGTTCTTTGTGAAACGATTACCTACATGGTTGAATGATAATTTTAGTTATAAAAAAAAACAACTCGGTTAATTTTTTCGCATTATTAGCCCAATGGAGCTCAGAAGGGCTATTAATTTCGTTTTGGTATTTTGCGTCGATTCACTTTCTGAGTTGATTCACTTTTCAAACTGTTGCCACCTAATATGATCGCCATGTGTTATATTTAAAGAAATTGAAAAATGAAGAATCTGCATAAATGTATGTATACTTCTCGCATTATGATAAAGCAACGGTACATAAAGCCATCGAATTTTAAATGACGTAATCCTTCTACTAATATGGGCATGTGGAAGACCAAATTTGAAATTTGGAATTTGTTTTATGATCGATTTCATATTTTGTAAAACTTAACGAATTTTTGATTAACAAACTCAAGGATTTCAAAGCGAGCGATGGCAACAATCTACGGGAGGGGGGGGGACTTTTTTTGTTGAAATTGAAGTGTATGGTAACTATAATAAATACAGAAGTTACAAAAAGGATCTTTAACCGAGAACCTTTTTAAGTTGATAAAAAAGTTTTAAAAAAGTAGAAAAGTTTAAAAAATAATTTTCAAAATTTTCAACTAGAATAGTTTTTTTAATCTTTATTTTTATTTCTGCGTCCCATCGATTATGAACAGCAATGAGTAGTGATATAGTGATAGATTTATCTAAAATTTTTTGGACGGAAACAGTTGCTATATTTCTTCTACAATCTGGAATTGCTTTAATGAGTGACAGAAGTTTTCGCCTAAGATGAAACATCTGTTGCAGTTACGATTTCGAGACAAATTACACGGTACCTCCTTTTCGCTGAACCGTAAAGAACGACGGATTCACAACAGAATAAAGCTCAAATTAATTCCAAATTTTAAGGATTTTAATTCAAAGAAAAACTAATGTCTTCAAGAGCAAAAATGATTTTTTGAATAGCTCAAACGGTTCTTCTAGCCCCTACAGACTCAAATTACTAACAATCCATTCTAAATTTTTTGTTGAACAACTTCTTTTCTCTGTTTAGGAGCATTATACTAATAATAAAGCTTACTAAGTATTGAAAATGAACGTGCTTTCGTTGTTATTACACTTAAAATTTATTTAATTAGACACATTAATATTTAAAATTATTAGCAGATGTTACAGGAGATTGAATTTCTTTAAAAGAATCCGATTTTATCTCAAATGTCTAAAAACGCGATCGTAAAGTATTGTAGAAAATATCTCCTTTTAGTGCAAAGGGGCTTTGTCCCTGAAGGACTATTGTTTTCGTTTCGCGATTTTGCGTTGGTTCACTATAAATGTTCGTTTAACTTTTCAAACTGTTGCCACCAAATGTTAGAGTCTTGAATTATATTTGAAGAAATTAAATAATGAAAAATCTGCATAAATGTATGTATATTTCTCGCATTGCGATATAGCAACGGTACATAGAGCCTTCGAATGACGTAATCCTACTGCGAATATGGGCATGTGGAAGCCCAAATTTGAAATTTGGAAATTGTTTTATTATCGATTTCATATTTTGTAAGACTTGATTTTCTAAGACATATTTTGTAAGATTCCAAAGCGAGCCATGGCATGTTGTACAGAAAAAAACATTTTTATCTCCAGCGCGCGAGACTGTGTATCAAAAATTCCAAAGATATGCCCAATTTAAAACTATTTTGCGATATTGCTCTTGAACTGAATTTTATGGTTTAAGAGCGAAGAACGTGATATTTAATAAATAAAGGTAACTGACAAAATGTTAAATAAACGCCCCTTTGGACGTAATTTAAAATCTGAAACCTTTCGCATTATCTTTTCTTTTTTATTGGAATGTTCTTTCGGTGATAAGCATGGAATATTCCATCTTTACTCGAAGTAAATCAACTTAAAGACTCGCAAAAAAATAGCATTACTTTGATGTGAAAAGTATTTGTTTCGTTTCTTGAGGAACAGGGAAAACAATATATTCGTAAAGCTTAATCAACCGTAATGAAACATGCAGAATACTTTTTCCGAAAGCTATTTTTATTTTTGTGTTTTTCCAGAAACAATCAGATTTGAAGTATCATCAAACCTAATGTAATTATGTATAACTTAATATAAAATAACACTGTACTATAACACATATTAATTTTACACTTACAAGCCTAGCCCTGCTTTAAAGCCAAAAAAAAATTTTCGAAACCTCAACGGATACTGCGACTGTTCATGTAGTTTACATTTCAGTTTTAATCTCTGTTACTGGATGCTGTTTACAAAAACATTCCCTTCAAAATTCATTTAAAATTGTCGAACATACTTTTGTAGAACTTTTCCTAGTTTTACTTAAATTGTTTAGGGTTAGGTTATAAGGCATTTCTCCCTTAAAAAATGAGCGTTTGCACGCTTAAAAAATTAGCGTCCTTCGTGGTGTAGTGGTTCTTCACGCTGGGCCCGTATTCCAGAGGTCCATGGCTCGATTCCTGGCGAAGGCGTTCTTAGTTTTTCCTCTCTCCTACTTCTAAATAAAATACCTAACGTCTCTACAGTCACGCCCGAACTAAAATGGTTGTGGATGATGATTCTCCGCACCCAGAATTTGGCGACTAGGTCTCCTAAAACCCTAGTCACCCTTTATAAAGAGAGGAGTATATAAGGTATTTCTCCCACTTTCCTAGCGTGCCTTCGTGGTGTAACAGTCGCACGCTGGGCTGGTATTCCAGAGGTCCGTGGTTCGATTCCCGGCGAATGCGGTTGCATATTTTTCATCTTTTCTGCTTCCAAAAATCCTAATGACTCTACAAGTGGCGCCCGAACTAAAAGGGTTGTGGATGATGATTCTCCACACCCAGGATTTGGCGACTAGGTCCCCTAAAACCCTAGTCGCCCTTTAAAAAGGAGAGTATATAAGGTATTTCTCCTACTTTCCTAGCGTCCTTCGTGGTGTAGTGGTTGTGCACGCTAGGCCGGTATTCCAGAGGTCCGTGGTTCGATTCCCGGGCGAAGGCGGTTACTAATTTTCCATCTTGCCTGCTTCCAAAAATTTACCTAATGTCTCTACAAGGTGAAATGACTAAGTACCTTACTTGACTTTACTACCTTAAAAAATTAGATTCCTCGTAAAAGGAATTTTGGCCTTCTAAAATTAAAGCTGCGTGAAATGCAACTAATGTTGCCATGTTTGCAAAATTCAGCAGAAAATTCCGTTGACTAAAACAAAGTAGTGGCAGATATGAATTCCAGCAGCTATTGTAATAAAGTATGGTTATTTTGCGAAAACAAATTCATTTTCATTTCGCTTTTCATCATTCAACTTCATTATACATTTAATACACAAAACATTTCACGTAATTCGTTTAATGAGCTGCTTTTGTATATAATTAATAAGATACAAATCTTGATGTTTTTTCTCAAATCTTAATGCAACAAGACTAATTGTAAACTTGTTTGATACCATTCCGCTTGTATGATGAATTTATTACTCAGTACAGCTCAAAAATACAGAAATATTATCCCGTTTATAAGTCAACTTTAAGAGGCAATACGGGAAAAACGACGTTCATTTCAGTATATTTAAACTTTACTGATGTTATTTATTTGTAACAGAGAACTTTAAATTCTACGAATGCCTGCAATGCAAGAAGAAAGTACAAAGATGGTTGTTTCACGGATATGTACTTCTGTAAATAATGGTGTTTCAACTAATCCTTAAATAACCTCTTAGAACACCTAAAATTTGGCCATAAATCTAAAGAGAAAGTATTAGTTACTTATCTAAATTGCCTTTTCCATTCATACGAATTGAACAAGAACTAATGTGGATTTTAAACTGCAATAAAAATATTTTACCACATAAATAAAATAAAAGATTTTTGCTTTCCTGACTATTTTTTTCAGTCCCTCCCCCCACGAAAAAAAATTATCGACTGTTGATATGCCTAGCGCTTTACTTTTTGTATGCAAAAGGCATACTAGTCATAGTACTAGTCTTACATAACATAATTCTGCAAAAGACACAAAGCATGTCATAATTCTCCAAAAGACACGTGGCATAACTTCTAACGAATTCTTTGGAGAACTTTACAGTTGAAACGAGCTTATGTTCACTTCATACGTTGTACGAATTTTATTATTTCACTAAAAATTTTGCATCTTTAGTTTATTACTCTTCTTCGTAATCCATTCGCTATCTTTCGACGTTTGTTAATAACTAGATAAATAAGAAAAAGGCTCAAAGATATGCTTATCTATTATGTTTCAGGTTTAAAAAAAATTAGCTAGAATTCCAGTTAGCGTCTTGACAAGAATTAAAAAATCTGATGTGTACACCACATGACTTCCTTGTACGGAATATTAAATTATACGCATTTCTTTCCTGAATTTCATTTAAATTGATTGGATTGAATTAAATCTACTTCGTCGACAGCGCATAAACCACAAAAGAATAAATGCGCTCTTTAAATTTCTCTATATTTGTTTACTATAACGACACTCTGAATGCACAAAATTTATATCATTTGAAGAATTGCCACATCTTCTATTCAAGTACTATAATAAAGCTAAAACGATGTATGAAAGAAATTAAGCAAACAAAACAGAAAAGAAACAGTTTTTCACAGACGATTTAGTATTCTCATTCAATTAATTCAGTTCTCACTTCACGGCAAGGCAAAAATACATAAACTCAAAATATCTGCATTAAAAAAATTACGAAGTAATCTAAACAACTTATTTCCACGAAAAAATTCCAGAAAAGATTAGCATGATTTAATTCGCAAAATAAATGAAGGCGTTTATTTTTTGTGTTGCGAAGCTTAGTCTCTCTAATTGGCAACAAATCTACAATTCTGCTCTTTCAAATGTAACAAATATGTCGCCATGTTATTTAAAACTTAACCCGCACTAAACGCTTTAAACTGTTAATTTGTAAATATGGCTTTCAAATTACGAAAGGCATAAAAACCTTAACCGGAAGATAAACACAACATAATCAATCATTTTTAAAGCAAAAAATGTACATTTTTAAATATAAACTGAGATCAACTGAGACGGGTAACAGAGGAGAGATATATATATATATTTATATACGTTTTGGTGCGGAGGCCGATTGCAACCAAATACGAGGTGCACATCTACTGTTATAGCATCCTATATACAAAACTCAACGTCCTCAGGCTACTCGTTTTTGAGTTAGCGAGATACGTACGTACGTACGTTTCGTACAGACGCCACGAAAAATTCTCTTCAGAATTAATTTAAAAACAGTTTTATAATTTTTTTGGAGGAAAAGAGTCTTTTATTCTGTCCTTACGTACAGATATCACGCAGAAACATCGTTAAATTGCATTCGATAGTGGTCAAAATGGATCTTTTCGTTGAAATATGTTGCCTGAAACTTTTCGCGATTACAATACTTCCTTTTTACTTCGTACAAGGAATTAAAAACGTAATACATTGATAGAAGAGATAGAAGAAGGTCTGGTAGGGGCCAAGTAAGCTATAAGGTATGTCTCCCGCCTTCTTAGCATGCCTTTGTGGTGTAGTGGTCAACACGCTCGGCGCGTATTCGAGAGGTCCGTGGTTCGAGTGCTGGCGAGTGAACTGCTCATTTTTTGCATCTCCTGCTTCCAAAAAATCTTAATGACTCTACAAAGCAATAAACTATTTTTTAATTAATCAATTTAAATCAGAATAATAGAAATACATGGCGCGTGTTTCATTCCGAGTTTAGCTTCCTGGTGTCATTGAGTTATATAGTCAAGATAAAATAAGTTTTTAATTACTCGTCTCATTTGCAAGTAGAAGATGATTAAGCTTGTATCATGTTATTTATCCTTTATTTTTAGTACATTTTAAGTTTAATAAATTTTAATTTAATAAATGTTAGTTTAGGACTTCAATCAATTTTAATTTGTTAATTTTATTTCTTTGTGATCATTTTTAGTTTTAAGGTTTAAAATGGTGAGTGCGGTTGAAACCATAGAGTTTGGCTATTTGATTAATCTTGTAAGGTATTTTCTCCCTCCTTTCCACATGCCTTTGTGGTGTAATTGAAAGCATGATCGACGCATATTCGAGAGCTCCAGGCTTCAATTCCCGGCGAGGGCACTCCATATCTTTGACCGTCTCCTGCTTCAAATTAATCTAATGATTCTACAATCTAAAAGAACGGACATAATATACAATAGTCAGAATATGATTAAAACTTCTTGCCAGAGGTTCATTCATCTCTAGCAATCGGAGACAAGGAGAACTGTTCGTAATACCATTAATTATATCCGTAATATCCATCCGTTTACCTATCCATTGATGGATGGAGCACTAGCATTATAACTCATTATTACAAACATAATGCAGAATATTAACATCAGAGTTTTGACATCCCGTTCATACACAGAGCAGTAGTAAACAGGGATTAAAATTCCTTCCATAGCATCGCCCACCAGCGACCGAGCGGTAAAATCGCTGAACACTGATAGTTCGGTCCGAGATTCGAATCCCGCGAACGGGTTGGCTGCCTGGGGGTTTTCGTGGTTTTCCCCATGTGAACGTGTATACGAGCAAGTTTCCCTTAGAAAGTCCTCCACGAAGGCATCCCTCCCTATAGGCAGATAGCCCTAGTGTGCTTTGCCATAATCTCAGTAAACCAAACCAAACCTTCCATAGCATCTAAAATTAAATTTTTCGGTGAAACTTTAATTATGTGGCTTATTTTAGTTATGTAAGCGTAATTAATAAGAAAATGAAAAAAATGGCGCATGGAATATTAAAATGATTTACTCCAAAATGTTAAACATTTCGATTCAAATCTTAAATTACGAGGAAATAGTATAACGTTCCCATAGTTTAAGTGGATATGGAGTAAAGCTGCGTATGAAAAGATTCCTTCATTTGAAAAAACTCTGAAGAACCCAATGCTTTCTTTGATCTAGAATGGAAACCCGTAGACTTACCTTACTGTGATGTTCCGGTGTTACTTAACATCTGAGAACAGTGCCACGGAGTGCTATTAAATCTTATAGTCTTTTCTGTAATAATCCACTGTGTTCGATAGAAAGATTCGTCACTTTTAATACCCGATATAAAAAGAGTGCAATATCTATCTCAATTTTAATTTAACAGATATGTTACCGGGAAAGACCAAAATTGGAGAATGTCGACTTTCACCGAAGAATGTCAGCATTCACCAAATACGTCGGTGAAAGATCGAATATTGCATTACATTCTCGTGCATTCGGACCCTCACCGGTGTATGTCGACAATCACAGATATGCTCTGGTTGTAGGTCGAAAAGAGAGGTTATAAAGTGTCATAACAGTTTAAGTTGTTGCAATAAATAAGATTTGAGTCGCATAATTTAGTAATATTTTTATTACTATTATTTTATTTTCTCATTTACAACGTACTGTATAATTAAGTAAGTTTTAACGTCTATTATTTTCCTTTCTCATTTTGAATGTACTGCGTGTTTTAAGTTCTTATGTTCTTAAGTTCTTATTTAAAGTCGCAAGGGCGTTTTTTCGCGACTGAATTACGGAGAAGAAAATATAATATTCTTATATGTTCAACATTCACCATTAGTACCTTGTGAATGTCGACCTTTACCGGTGTAAGTCAGAAGTGTAAGTATTTGGAAAATATTCGAACATACAACCAAGAGACTATGTGAATGTTGACATTCACCGGTGAAAGTCGACATTCTCCAGATTTCGGTGTTTCACCGTAACAGATACATCAGATGCGATTTTAATGTTTGCCACGTGACAGTTGAAGCATGTACAGAAATTGACTGAGTATGGGAGAAAAAAAAAAAAAAAACTTCGAACAGCTCCGGTCTTTCAACATTTTATTCATATTGTTACGCTTTTTTCTTTTCTTCCGACACTAGTTGTTACGTTATTTTCTTCCTTTACGTTAGTAAGGGGTTCGTGTGGATTTGAAGTGAATAACGACGACACTTGATGATGTACTGAAACACACTTTATTAGCTAGTATTGTCAGGACAGCTCCAAAATACGTTTTACAATCTTCGATGAACTACTATAAGCACTCTGACACGATCAGCGACGCAGCCTTCACACTGTCAGGCAATAACGGTGAAGACAGCTTCCTGCAAAGCACGCGACTCTGCTTTCCGGAATACAGCTCCCGACTCTGCTTAGTCGTTCTCGGAACTCCACGTACTCTCGAGACTTTCCACGCTACAACTCGCGATGCACTCAACGACACACAGGGCACAGCTCCTGACTCTCGGTTCAGTCGTTTCCGGAGCTCAAACGTTCTCTCGACGATGCACTAACCGCGATACTCTACGAGACTCTTTCGGTACATTTGACGACCCACTCGGCACTCGCCGGCCGGCTGTCAACGGAATCACCTCCTCAGGGATTGACTCGCTAAACGAGACACACTCACTCGATGAGAGACGCACACTCCCTGACTATGGACCAGCAGGTTTTATATAGCTTTCGGCCTGTGTTCGAGAACATTCTAGGTTAAACAGGTAAGACTTGGTTCCAGAAGGTTCTCCAACCGTCCATGGTATATCGCCGATTTCGTCGCCAAATAGGCGATTTCTCGCCAAATGTGGCAACCATGCCCTCCTTGCTATTTTATGGCAACCCTAAAACTGCTTTGCGGGGAAGCTATCTTACCGCGCCTGTACATTTCGTAACAATATGGACAATTTTTAAGTAACGTGTCTTGGTATATCTTTATAATTCAGATATTTGTTTTCGATGGCTTTCTGCATATAGTTTGTATGATTAAAGAAGGCTGCTTATCATAGAATATATAACATTTCGCTGCCTGTTTAATTGCAACTTTTCAACTGGAAAAATTATGTTTTCCTCTATGCTACGAAAAACAAAACTGAAATTCCGTACAAAAGGGAACTGGAGTGTAAAATTAATATGGGTCCAAAAAATTTCATAAATAAAAGATCCCTGCCAACAGATCATCTGTCACGAGGAAACATCCCCATCACTTAACACATATCCTGTATTGTTTCCCATTCCTTTCTTTTAAAGTAACAGACGTCGAGGGAATAACCATTACCTGTGACCATATAACAGCACAGCAATGTTCATGAATTACACCAGCCCTCTTCTCGAAGGGGTGCCGAGCCCCCTCAACTGATGCTTACATGCATTGCCCTTCTTTTTTCGAATGAGGGGAGGGTGTTGGGTATCTTATCGCTTTCTTGTTCGTCATATTTCTCGCAGCAATCTCGTCCGTGTACCTGCCAGCTGTTGAGGTTCCCACCGTTTCTGAGCGGCGGGATTTATGCTACAGGGGGGAGGGTATTCGATGTGGATGATGAAGCTTCCAACCCAGTGAGGTGGACTATCTTTTAGTTTTTTTCTTGTTCCTTTCTCTCTCTAATTCACTGTTTTGAGGTTTTTCCTTTTGGGAAAAGTGTTCGTTTTCGTGGGATTGGAGGAAATTTTGACGCGCACGCGATTCGCTCACCGTAATCGACACGATAGGCATTAGGAAACAATGGAGGCTGATGGAAAAATGAAAACTTCTCTCTTTTAGGACTGTATGCTGAAATATAAATTTTAAAATTCAGTATATAATTGAAATCAAAATTTACTGAATGTAATTAAACACAAATCTGTAAAACTTCTTGATCTTTTAATTAAGCCTTGATGAAAGAGTATTAAAAATAACTAACAGGATTTCTGATGGCTCAGGTCTTGTAGGTCTAGACTGCAATCAAACTTTGCATGAAATGAAAGAAAGCAAACCACTTGTACGTTTTACTTACAAGTACTCTGCATGACTTGTTTTAATTATATTAACGACGTGAAGGATTTAATAATTAAGCTCTTGTCATATTTGCTCCGGCATGTTCTTTGTTGTTGTTTGTAATCCAATGCTGTGGGAGTATTATGTTAACATATCATAAATATTTTGGTGATATTTAAACATTTTGACACTATAGGAAAAATAGATATAATAAAACTGGTTGCATTTTTTTCCCGTTAGACAGCTACCATCTGCAACCTGCTAATATGCTTGCTGCAGCCATACATATTTTAAATACAGTTAAAATGACTAATTAGTTTTTTGGAGTTTTCCATTATGACAAAAGTAATTTTGCTACACTGATGACAGTTTCGCAGCATATTACCCTGGTGAATGCTTTGAGAATTAATACTCTCGTGTAACAAACAGTGTAACGTTTGGCACATTTATAGAATGGGAAAATATTGCTAGTATACACTTTACATGGCTTATATTTGAAATTTTACGATTTAATTTATTCACCGTTATCAAAGAAACTGCCGGCTGATAACTACTGGTAATGGTTATCAATACGTGTAAGTTATTTACTTGTTTTCTTTAAAATACCATATACCCAGAGAAGTTTAAAGAAAATTTTTGCTTGATTATTCTCTCGATGCCTAATGCTGTAAAGTTTTACTTTATTTTCTTAATAGTCATTTTTATGTTGGAACAAACCTTTGCTATGCATTGTAAATTCCCACCTAAATATCACTGCCAGAAAGAGTTTTCAGGATTATGATTTATGCAAATAAGGTAGAAACGAATATATAAGATGAAGTCTTAGTTACTTCAATGGGAAAGCGTGTTCTGCCTTTAGGTCACGATGTTGCTATTAGT
Source organism: Stegodyphus dumicola (assembly GCF_010614865.2). Classification (NCBI taxonomy): domain Eukaryota; kingdom Metazoa; phylum Arthropoda; class Arachnida; order Araneae; family Eresidae; genus Stegodyphus; species Stegodyphus dumicola. The sequence goes on along the minus strand of NW_023318880.1, from coordinate 138,681 downwards.
CTAAGCTTGCTATTGCAAGACCCCCCCCCCCGTTGGTACACGCCGGTGATCTTTAACTTTCCAGCACGCGCGCTTGGCAATTTTACATGAGCACGCGCGCGTCGTATTTTTTACGGCATTCGTTATTTTTACCGTTTTTGGCACGAAAAACGACAGAAATGAGTGAATATTGATAATGAATTGTTAAGAAATAAAATATTAATCTTATTATTGCAAAATACAAATGATAATATAATATAATCAAATATAAGTAAATTATTTTTAAGTTCTTATTTAGTGAGATGGAAATGCAATATATAGTTCTTATAGAAAATTTTAAATTTATTATTTAATCATTTAATTTTAAAATCGAAGCTAATTTAATATTCATCAAAGATAAGTATAGACCATAAAAAAGGAAAACACCTTGTAGGAAAAAGTAGGTTTAGCATTACTACCTGCAAGGAAATTTACTTCTTACTGGTTACAAAAAAGTACTTTAAACTAATTTTAATTTTTTATTTATTCTAAAAAATAGAAATACAAGAAATAAGGAATGGAAATCAATATTGTTCTCACATCCAAAGGTTTCCTTGTCTTCCTTTTTTTTCATCAGATAATTTTTGAAGAATCCGAGCAAATCAGCTGGTTGCACATATTTTTTTTGCCATGAAAACCGATATAAAATTTACAGAGCCAGATATACTCAAATTAAAATAAGACACGGCAATTAATTACACAAAATTACAAAATATTTCAGAAAAAAAAAATATTTTCCGAATTTTAAAACACGACCACGCGCGTGTCGTAACTTTTATAAAAACTTTGCAACTTTGGATGATACACCGGAAAAGGCCCTTCTATTAATTCATTTCGAATTGGAATAAAGGATAATTTAATTCCTCTCCAGATTTATTACTTGCACTAAAAGAACTCAGCTACACAGTTCTTCAGTATTCTAGATTCCAAGGTACTCTAGTTTAGCTAGAATATTGCTATGCTCTTATGGATTTAACGAACTAGCAATGTCAAGTATTAGCAGCCTCACTATTATAGTTGACATCTCTGTTATTTTTAAGCAAATCATAATTGTTGACCAAAACTGACGGTTTGTTTAGGAATCAAAAACAAAAGCACAATGATCTGTATGGAAGAAAATTTATTTCAACCACAGAAACTGAATTTTCAGAAGACTAAATTATAAACTCTCCTAATAACTTCAACAGAAACTTTTTTCATTTTGCAAGGAATCAAGGGACTCATACACCTTAAAACCCATAACATATTCGAATATGTGACTGTTGCAAGAATTGGGATTACTTATTTAAAGCAATTACTTCCAGCTTTTTATAGCTGACTACGTAATATAGCTGCTTTCTGAAATAGTGATCAGAAAGTTTGTGTTCCCACAAATATTTTTATAATTTAATCCTCTTTGTGACAAAACGTTTCGTCATGTTTCCATCTTGCGCGCACAATTTAAGACATTCTGTTGCATACTTTGATTCCATATTTAATATATAGCTTTTATAACATGTGGAAACTACTGTGAACCAAAAATTCTAAGAATTTCCTGTTAAAGTTTTATTTTATTCGGAGTTGAGTTTATAAAATGTATTTTATTAAAAAAAATCCATAATGTTTTCATGCATAAAATTTTTTAATATTAAAATATTCATCAGATTTATGGTTCAGTTAGAAAATAGTGCTCATATAAAGAATTCCATCCAATTTCAAGTATGGACTATTAGCCATTTTAAAAATATGCGCGCAAGGTGGAAACATGACGAAACATTTTGTCACAAAGCGGATTAAATTACAAAAATATTTGTGGCAACACAAACTTTCTGGTTACTCGTTTTCAAAGCAGCTATACTATGTAGTCAGCTGTAAAACGTTGGAAGTAATTGCTTTTAAAATAAACAAAATATTCCAATTCTTGCAACAGTCCCATATTCGAAGATCATAAAGGGTTTAAAGGTGTATGAGCCCCCTTAATAGACGTAAGCGAAGGACAAAAGAAAGATAGATAAAAGAGCACATCCCCCCCCCGCTCCCGATAACAGTCTTTAATTCTTCTCGGAATTTTAGAAACTATCGTCAAAATGTTTACTTTAAAGGTATATATAATTTTTCTTAACCATCTTTTATTATTTCTCAGATTTCACTTGCTTTTTGTTTCCAAAAATGAAAACACAAATTAAACATATATTTAGAGCATCATAAATATTCAGAAAAATGTTACAAAGGGAATTAAAAATAACTGAACAACTGATTTCTATGAAGGCGATCAAAATATTTAAGTCAAGGAATGTATAGATTCTGAAAGGATATACGGAGAAGGATAATCAATGATAGCACTGTTTTCTTCAAAATTCAATAGATGATGGATTCAATAATAAAATTTTATTCACATGGATATTTTTTAGGGCAATGTAGGGCTTATTTTAATTTTCTAATAGTTATTTTTATTTTGGAACAAACCTTTCCTTTACTTCATTTTTCACCTAGCAGAGTGAGTTTCTACGATTGTGTTTTCTATAAATGACAAAGAATCAAGTATTTAAGGGGACTCATACACCTTAAAACCCATAAGATCTTTGAATATGTGACTGTTGCAAGAATAGGGTTAACTTATTTATTGTAAAAGCAATTACTTTCAACTTTTTACTGCTGACTACGTAATATAGCTGCGTTCTGAAATAGTAATCAGAAAGTTTGTGTTGCCACAAATATTTTTATAATTTAATCCGCTTTGTGAGATAATATTTCGTCATGTTTCCACCTTGCGCGCACAGTTAAAAATATTCTGCTGCATAATTTAATTTGTTATTTAATTTGTAGCTTTTATACCATTTGGAAACTACTGTTAACCAAAATTTCTAAGAATTTCATGTTAAATTTTTATTTTATTTGAAGTTGAGATTATAAAATGTACTTTATTAAAAAAAATTTTATTGTTTTCGTGCATAAATTTTTTTAATATTAAAATACTCGTCAGATTTTTGGTTCACTTAGAAGATAGTGCCCGTATAAAGAATTCCATCCAATTTCAAGTGTGTACCATTAGCCATTTTTAAAATATGCGCGCAAGTTTGAAACACGAGGAAACCTTTTTTCGCAAAGCGGATTAAATTACAAAAATATTTGTGGCAACACAAACTTTCTGGTTACTAGTTCCCAAAGCAGCTATATTATGTAGTCAGCTGTAAAAAGTTGGAAATAATTGCTTTTAAAATAAAATAAAATATTCTAATTCTTGCAACAGTCACATATTCGAAGATCATAAGGGGTTTAAGGTGTATGAGCCCCCTTAATTTCACGTCGCGTTGACTTCACCAGAAAAGTCTAGTAGAGCGCTAAGACAGCAAGTTCTACCTTCCGCCCGAATATTGTTGTTAAAAGTGTAATCTTACTACGTATTGTTATGTGCCTGCTAGTATTCGTCTGTGATCTTCTATAACGGCCAAGTGAAGGCTTAGTAAGGCTGAGTCTTCTCAGGCCAAGTAAGCCTGAGAAGGGGCAATCTGTCAGTTATTTTAAGTTGGAATAAGGAGTAAATTTAACCTTTCTTCGGACTGTTTCCTCAATAGAACTCTTCCATAAGTCGCTACACAGTTTTTCGATATTCTAGCTCTCAAAATCAAAATAAATTAGCTAGGATATTACAGAAAAAAAAAAAAAAGTGTTTTTCTCGGTAATGAAAACACCTAATTACACCTTCTTACCTGTTTCAGACGATTAATGCAAGTAAAAATAGTTTTAAATCATTTAGTTTTCTCTAAAACCCAAAATAATGTTAACTATGATATAATAAACGGCAAATTGTGAAGGTAAACACATTTTGCAAGAAGGGGGGAAAAACCTTTATTTCTGTTCTTCTGTGTATAAAAATATTTGCTAGTTGAATTCCTGCTCACCAATAGGAACTCACGTGTCGAGATATTCCAATGAGCAGAAACACTCCCTCAGTAAAATACAAATCGATGCAATTTTTGCCACACGAAACGGGATTTATGGCACCCACCTCACGCAAGAATGTGGCACCGCATGCCATTGGGTCGCGCAACTACAGTTATTCAAATTACTGGACTCGTTGTTGAAGCTATGTCGATTGAATGAAGCATCGGATTTTGGCGTGACATTCTCACTTAACATAGGCGTACGCCATCGTCATGCTATTTTTCGCTTACAGGCGATGCTATTAAAAAGTTGAGAAAGGGTGAACAGAGAGCATATTTTCTTTTTTCATACTACGTTTGCATCTGTTTAAGAATTAAATTACAGTACGTTGTTTGTTAAAGCCACAAAGCAGGTCACGAAAGCACAGAAGAATAAAATTTGAAGAGTTGTAAGCAGCTGGGATTCAGTTTGAATTCAGTTCATTAATTGTTCACATTACGCTAGCTCAGGTTACGTTAATTCATTAAAACTCTAATGGTTAATGAACAGCTTTCAACTACGTTGTTGCAAATTGTGTTGACAAGTCTCAGGTTTGGGAAGATTCCAGTCTATTTTTCCTTTATGCAAACGAGCAAAGTATACACTTAAGACAATTCTGTTGTCAGGATGTCCATTAGTTTAATCAGAGTTTACTCTAAATATGGTTGTAAAATTCGGACTAAATTATTTCACTTGATATCTGTTAGCTGCAAAGTTATAGAACTGGTCAAACTACAACACGAGGCCTACCGCCGATTTGCAGATCTAAAACCTTCTAATATCTTAGAAATTTATAAATTTTGTTCCTTTCTAACCATGGTGGCCCACCAGTCGCTGAACACTGGTAGTTCGGTCCGAGGTTCGAATCCCGCGAACGGGCTGGCTGCATGGGTGTTTTCGTGGTTTTCCCCATGTGTAACGTGTATACGAGCGAGTTTCCCTTAAAAAGTCCTCCACGAAAGGCATCCCTTCTCTTAGGCAGATAGCCCTAGTGTGCTTTGCCATAATTAAATACACCACCACACCACCTTTCTAACCATGGTATATTAGTACATTTCCTGGAGTGGGTCGGTTCAATAGTATCTGCTGTACTGCCAGAATTCAGTACTTATTCATTACTGCCAAAGTTTTCATAAAAGGCACAGTAATGTCAAGTTGTTTCAACAAAAAGTTGAATAATTTAGTTATATACTGTAAATTATTTTGATGCAATAAGTTTCAGTGATATGATTGTAAGAGCTTTAGAGAACTATGTTTATAATAAAGCACTGTGAGTTTGAAGAGCTCCGCGTTAAACATCGTGTAACACTACACAGCATAGAAATTTTAAGCTAATTAAATATCGTGCTAATTCCTTGGTAGTGTTTGTTATACGCTAGCATGAAATCTACCGCCGGAATTTATCTTGTTATTCATATTTTCGTTACTTTATTAACAAAATATAATCATATGAAACTGCAAATATTTTTTATTATTATTATAGTTTCATTCTTTTATTTATAATGTTAAAAACATGTGTACTACCTACAGCGTTTTGTTCTCTATACGATAATATGGTACTTTTCAGTTTTACCGGCGCAGATGATAAAGTCGTCAATAATGGTATAATTGGTGCCAAACGGAATATCTTGGCCCACCAGCGGCCGAGCAGTTAAAGCCGCTGAACACTGGTAGTTCGATCCGGTGTTTGAGTCCCGGATAACGGGCTGGCTGCATATGTGTTTTCGTGGTTTTCATCATGTGTAAAGTGGATACGAGCCATTTTCCCTTAAAAAGACCTCCACGGGGCATCTCTCCTTTTCCGTGTAGTGCCTAAGGGCGGAGCACGTAATAAAAAAATAAATTAATTGAAAAAAAAACCCGGAATATCTTCGCTGGTAACCTTTTACGCCTCATCTTCAAAACAAGTCGCAGCCATTTCTTATTAGATTGATTGTTTCTTTCAATATTGGCATACAATTACATACAATTTTTACCAGATAGTTCAATTTTATGCCCTAAGGCCATTCGCGGTCATTAAGTCAATTAGGATGCAATCACACCGCTCACCCGAAGGCGAAAATATAGATAAGGCAAAGTCAAGGGTTAAATTAATCCATTCTAATGGGAATGCACTAGGGAAGTACAGCACTGCGGATTTACATAATTTCTGAGTAAGCTATTCGTACGAATTGAAGTTATGCCTGCATTTAAACTTGTATTCCAAATTAAGATTTAACTTGAAATTAATGTAGATAATTACTGAGAGAATTAGATTTTTACAGCGTAGTTGACGTGAGATGAGATCACTTGGTTTAATGTGATATGAACTGGCGAATCAGGGTGCTGAACCATGAAAGCATAGTAAATTCTTAAATTAAAATCTTTTTACAAATTTATTGCTTTTATTTATTGGCTTTTTACAAAATTTTAAACGATATTAAAATGTTTATGTCTTCAAAATAAAAATTCTTAGAACTAACATTTGTTAACATTTCTTATGTGTATACTGTATGTTGTCGCCAATAAAATCTGTTTGGCGAGATTTGCACCGGCGAAACGGAAAAGTACCGATAATATTGATGTAGATGTCTATTGACATGTAGAATGTAGATGACACGTAGACAATTCAATTTGTAAAGAAACAGTCAAAGATGTTATAAGGTGTTTCTCCCGTCTTCTTAGGATGCCTTCGTGGTGTAATGGTCAGCACATTCGGCGCGTATTCGAGAGGGACTCGAATTCTCCTTTTTCATGTCCCCTGCTTCCAAAAAATCCTAATGACTCTACAATGTTGAAGAATGCAGTGAATTTAACCACTACCATAGACGTATTATTTCTTTCTTAATGATTTTTCGCACGATTCTCCTCCCGCTTTCCAGTTTCTTTTATAGTACGAATGCAGCCTCTGAAGCACTTATTAGTTTTGTACTAATTTTATCAAAAAGATTTCTTTTCAGCAGCAACCAAGATTTACGGGGAGGGGGAGACAACGGATATACGTGAATTTGTAGTTGCGCAAGATATTGACTCTTAATCACCCTGTAATTCAAAGGACAATTGTACTTATGTTTTCTTGTAGTAGATATGAGCCTAATTTGAAAAAGTATTGAAGATTGCCCTATATATATAAAAGATCATGCGTGATAATGTTAAAATGCACATTGGAACTTCGGATTGGAATTATGTCACTTGATATCTGTTAGCTGCAGAGTTATGGAACTGGTCAAACTACAACACGAGGCCTGCCACAAATTTGCAGATCTAAAACCTTCTAATATCTGTACAAATTTATTCTAGAACAATTTAGTCCACGTCTGAACAAAAAACGCCCCGTATGACGAAAGGTGTCTCGAGTTATGAATACTCAAGTGAACAACATATAATTTTCAAAGGTTCTTTGAGGCAACTCGTGCTCCATAATTTACAATCGGGGACTTCTGGAAACATAATTTTAATATCTTCCATTGTTTAACTAACGAAACGTGAAAGCAAGTAATTTACAAGAGTAAGAATTTGGCCTGGAGGAAATTATGACGAGCTTGGACTTCAGGCAGAGAATTTGACCTCTTTTACACTTCAGAAATTTTTTAGCCTGACTGGGATATTAGTCTTCAAACGACATTTTGAGTCGAAACACTTAAATGTGTTGTATCACTTTTCAAATTGTTGCCGCCAAATATTATCGACCTCTATTTTATTTAAAGAAATTAAATAATGAAGAATCTGTGTTCATGCACACATGTACGTATATTTCTTGCACTGTGGTACCTAGAGCCAACCGATTTTGAATAATAATCTCCACTTAAATAGTAATAATAATGACTCCACTAATTATCTGAAGCTTATCAATTTATTAATCCTGGTGAAAGTTAACAGTAGACACGGTTAATGCTGTCATTCGAATATTGTTATCGGTTTGCTGAATCATGTCCATTTGAATACGAAAATATGAAAATACTTCCTTATTGTGATCAATAATTCGATAAAATATAAATTTCTTATTCGATTTTCTTAAATTACAATTACTTATTTTATCAAACTATAATAGAGTAAATTTTTTAAACTAAGTAAAGTCGCCAAATAAAAGATAAATTCGCAAAATAGGTTATAAAAATTTTCAAATGACAGAGAAATGTTTGCAATATGGCTCGGTTTCATTATTAGTCAGCCGTATAAAAGCTGGACAAAAAATGCAACTTTAGTTTTTTTTTTTTTTTTTTTTTTTTTTTTTTTTTTTTTTCCCCGCTTAATTCTAATTTCAACTCAACTCCTCGGGTATACCACGTTTACACAAGTTACAGCACTAACAAACTAACAAAATAGACAAATATACAGTAACCCTGCAAATGGGAAGGGATTATGAAATAGTAGTAAATAAATAAAAAATAAGAAAACATGAAAAAGCATTACAATAAAGGGAACTCAATAATCTAAATTAAGAATGAAATTTCGAAAAGCAGAAATTGTCTCTTAACTCCAAAACAGTTCAGAACAAATTGGCGGCCAATATACAAACAGACGCAACTTTAGCTTGACCTAGATTTTGAATAAGGCCGATCTTGCGGGCGATCAGATACAAGCCTTTCTTCATTAAAAATTATAATAATAATAAGAAATAAAAATAAGAAATCTGCAGAATTTATTTCTTGGGGGGGGCGGGAATCCCCGAAAACATCTAAAGCTTTTTATTTTTATATTTAATTTAAAATTTGATTTTGGCATGTTCTCTTCCAATGAGAGATGCCATCCGGGTATTAAGATTACAGCACCGGTCAAATAATTTCCAGGAAAGTTACGAACACTTTACAAACGAACTTTTGCATTATGAGCAGTTTATTGAAAAAACTTTCGCATTTCCCTAATTAAAATCTTTTGTAAATATCTATTTGTATACATTTCTTGGTATTTTTATATTAATATAAATAAATTCTATTGCTATTTTGAAGGATATTGTTTCTCATCGTTTAATATTATCATTCGGTCAATAGCACGAACAAACTTGATAAGTGTATTTCCGCTGCAGAGACACTGCTCATATTCTGCAACAAGGTATGAATTGTTCTGTATTATCGGAATGAAGGCTTCTCGCTCTTTTTTTTTTGCAATACGCGAATGTGCAAAAAGTAACAGAACGAGAAATATTTATTCAGGATACCAAGAAAAATGGGAAAAGTCGAAGATCAATTAGTTATTAATAAGGCGAATAAAAGTCATTTAAGAAAACTGTTTCTATTCAGCATCTAAACATTTTTATTACCAATTGCTACTGTTTTAACTGCTATCCTTTTCGCCGGAACAAAATAGCTGAAAGAATAAATTCACTTGCAGCCATATTTTTTTAAGACCTTTTGCTCTTAACTATAAATAATTAACTATGAATAATTAGTATCATTACAAGTACTTCTGTTTTAAATATTCGGCGATGAAACCCATTTCTGTCTAAAAAGGAAATCAATTCTGCTTTTCTTATAAATCCAATCAATTTTATCCAATCAAAACTAGACGTAGCCTTGCAAAGTTCTCAAACTTCTGCTTAGGATAAATTGGTTGCTGACGCAAAATAGAACCGGAGCGAAAGGAACGCGACTGCGTGGCACGTGGGTGTCGGCTGAAATAGTGAAGGCGTCAATTAGCACCCATCCAGTTGTCAGTCTTATCGCAGACTGCGACACCCAGCCTACACCGACTCCTGTCAGGTAATTTGCTGGAACGTAGGTTGAAATTAGCATTTGCAAATTATTCAACCCAACAGAATACCTTGTATCAGCATCGATGATCTGCGAGTGTCGTCGCCTTTTTGGGTGTTAGTGCCCACGTAAGACAACCGGAACCGGTTCCGAGATGCTTCGGAGAAAAAGAGACTTATTTTCTTAATAATTTCTTTCTTTCTAACATGGGGTGGATTGAATTGGATAAGACGCCGAAATATTTTCTTCGTTCTTCTTTCTTGACAGCTCTTGTGCAAGTAGGATTGGATCAAATCTCGAAAACTGGCTGAATAAGCTTTCGAAAAAAAATGCTCGGCACAAATCATCATACTACAGCTTCTTGTACATATATAGGGTGGCCCAGAAGTCACTTTACATTTTGAAAATTAAATAACTTTTTTTCTATTAATATATTTCTTTTTCTCTTTTCAGAATTAAAAAATATAATCCCTGGAAATTTTTGGCATGGATAAGTTTTACAACAGAACAACGAGTGAAGATAATTGAATTTTACTTTGAAAATGGACGGTCAATTGTGCAACGCAAGATATGCGCCATTTTAATGTTCGACATCCCCCTAGTAGGCCTGCAATAAGGAACTTAATGACGCGTTTTCAAGGTTCAATGAGTGCAATCTTTAAAACCAGCAGACTTTCAGAAACGAGTAAATTATGCTGTCAGGTTTCAGAGAACTGCAAGAAATAACAATGAGTTTATTCACAAGTTGATCATGGGAGATGAAGCTCATTTCCATTTGAATGGACATGTAAATAAGCAAAAAATAAAAAAGAATTAATTAAATACAGTCATTTAAGAAAAAGTTATTTAATTTTCAAAATGTAAAGTGACTTCTGGGCCACCCTATATTAAAGCAATCTTACGGCATTTATTCTCATCACTGAAAATGAAAGAGGGCGGCAAGAAATCACCTACTGTGACTAAAATTATACAAATTATTTCGTACTTGATGCAATGAATATTAAAAAAATCTTAATGCTTAGGAACTAAAAGTAAGCAAATTATGCATGTATTTAAAATTATTTTTATTACGTATTAGTATGTCAGGTAGTTTTTAAATACGACAAATTTCCTAAATTAACCTTAATTTTAATCCTTAAATTTTAAATAAATTTGATTACTATTATATTTCTAATTTTAAATAAATATTATTTTAAATAAATATACTATTAATCCTTAAATTTTAAATAAAACAAATTTCCTAAATTATCGGCATATGCAAAGCTACTGTGAAGTCCCCTTTTCCATGCTGATGTCCACCATTTTCAATACTGTTCTTCCTTTATTGTGAATATGAAATTATTATTCTCTCTACCCTTTTAATGTTAAAGAAACTGCGATCTTTAATTACTGGCTAATAGGATCCTAGAAGAAAGTCATTCCCTCCGGTAGTACTTTTATTATAAGTAAATAACCAGCCTCTAAATTCAGAATATTTTAAGAACGAAGTAATGTAACTAGCTCATTTAGTATGTTCCCAATTCCCACGCTGTAGCAGAATCGGCTACGCTATCGTTTTGCTCAGGTTCGATTCTTGGAGAATTCATGTTGTTGTTGTTGCTCTTGTTCCCTTGTCTAACGTAGTCAGCCTAAGCTCACAAAATTCCTCGTGGCAAGGAGCGCAACATTACGCCCATCGTTGGCAACAGCATTGAGCTCCTAACATGTGACAGTGAGATTTGTCTCAGTTTCGCCCCCAATTTTGATGGAGAGTTACCGGAGGACAGGTTCGAGGGTCTCCTTCCCCTCTCCCCTTCCACCAAACTACACGAGAGGACTTTCGGCTCGCCGCATATTTGGAGTGCCACCATGCCGCACGACACTCTACATTTACAAACATCCATTCCTTCTCCGGGATTCGAACCGTAACCTTCGGCACAGCAGTCAGCGACGCTAACCACTGTACCGGTTGAACGGCTGGAGAACTCATGCATATGTATAATTGCGTACCAATGCTCTTGCAAATGTAATATTAGTCTTTCTCTGTTATGATTAATGCAGAACTCATTTAACGTATTCCACAATTTGTAATGTATTTGATCATCTTTACATCTGTACCTGATTATTATAGCACATCCTTAATATAACTGTATGCCTAACATGCACTATAACAGTGAAAAGTATTCCGCTTAGTCTCAGCAGTCCCCACCATGCACTTTCTTGCCATGTTCTGGTCCTTATTTCAATGTAACTCGTTTCGTGGCCAATCCTCGGAGGACACAGTAATAATCTCTTTATTTATATTTATACATGTATTTATTTTTAATTCCATTGACGGGATCCAACAGGCTGAAAAGCACCTAACCCAGTGGGCCAGCTGTTCCGTCGATGGCGAAAAGAAAGAAAAGTCTTTCTCTGTAGGTCAGCGCTTCCAATGGATTCATGGACTATGGATTCGACCATTACGGAGCAATGCTAAACGGGTCAGTGTTCCGCCATTGGATTAAAAGTGTAGAGGTTATTTACGCATTTAAAAATATTTTGATAAAGAATTTCAGAAAAGCAAACGTTTTTGAATAAAAAATTTTGTCAACAGCTTATTATCTGAGGTGAAAAGTATTATTAGTCCAAAGGGGCTTTGTCCCTGAAGGACTATCGTTTTCATTTTGCGATTTTGCGTTGAATCACTATAAAGTTCGTTTTACCTTTCAAACTGCTGCCACCCAATGTTAGAATCCTGCATTATATTTGAAGAAATTCAATAATGAAAAATCTGCATAAATGTATGTACATTTCTCGCATTCTGATAAAACAACGGTACATAGAGCCATCGAATTTTGAATAACTTAATCTTCCTACGAATATGGGCATGTGGAAGCCCAAATTTGAAACGAATTTTTGAGTAGCAAACTCAACGATTTGAAAGCGAGCAATGACAACACTCTAGGAAAAAAAAAAAAAAAAAAAAAAAACTTTTCTTTGAAATCCCTGAGTTTGTTTGTTAATGAAAAATTCGTTAGAGCTTTACAAAATATGAAATCGATAATAAAACAAATTCCAAATTTGGGCTTCCAGATGACCATATTCGCAGGAGGATTACGTTATTCAAAACTGGGTGGCTCTAGGTACCGTTGTTTTATCACAAACGTACATACATTTATACAGATTCTTCCTTATTTAATTTCTTTAAATATACAATAATACAGGGCTCTAACATTCGGTGGCAACAATTTGAAAAGTGATTCGTCGTTTATAGTGGATGGACGCAAAATGCCAAAACGAAATTAATAGTCCTTTTGTGAAAATTGCCGCTTTGGATTGAAAAGGAAGAAGAAAAACCCATATTATTATAATTAACAATAAATAAATAATAAAATAAAATGAAAATTTTTCAAGTTTTAATGGTCGTCCAAATTTAATGGTTTGTAAAGGATTTTAAGCTGTGGTTCAACTCACAGTATCCAGTCTGCTCTAGTACTCTCTCCTATTAATCCCCTCTTCTTTTTGCCATACGTATTTTTATATTGCCTATATTATTTCTTTAAACTAGCCGCTCTCGCGGCCTGCAGCCTAATATAATTATCATAAAAATGAAATGCATATAATTATTTTAATGAGTCCAAGTAGTGTAATTTCTTAAAAACATGGAATACTTCTAATTAGATATCTCATGATTTTAATACATGTTTGTATAAATTCACTCACATTAAAAATTAGAAAAAAGTATTCTTAGGAACTGTGTTTATTGCTTTTAAATCGTTTAATTTATTATTCGGAAACTTTGCAGATTAAATTTGAAAGTATCTTTGATTTTACTTACCACGCTAGCGCGTGGAAGGTAAAAGTATTTTATTTCCGGACGTGACAACATATCACTCTCAAATCGTTGAGTTTGTTAATCAAAAATTCACTAAAGTTTCACAAAATATGAAATAAATAATAAAACAATTTCGAAATTCAAAATTCAGGCTTCCAGGTACACATGTTCGGGTGGAGGACTACGTTACTAAAAATTTGATAACTCTAGGTACCATAATTTGTTTTCCACAGTGCGAGGGACGTACTGACCCATATGTAGATTCTTCATCTCTTTAAAAAAAATACAGGACAATAATATTTGTTGGCAATAATTTGTGATTCGCCGTTTATAGTGAATGAACGCAAAATTCTACTTCGTCCTTTTAGGCTAAAATTATGAAAGGGTTCAGATTATACGAATCGTCCGAGATAGCTCTTTTAAAGTTTAATATGCTTTATCAGTACAGATTATCAGAAGACATGGTTCAAGTGGAATAGAGAAACATTTTATACGACATTAGATGAATCGCTATAATTCAAAAGTGAAGAAATTAGTAATGGAATTCTATAAAAGGATTTAATGTTTTTAATTAGACATATTATGACTTAAATGCATTTTTATTTAAATCAGTCAGATTACAAGTAAAAGAGTAATATTTTGCTATATATTGCTTTTAAATAGTTTAGTTTGTTCATTAATAACGGGCAGATATGAATGAGTAATAGCTTACTATGAAAGGATTATATATTACATATTTCCGAATGGGAACAGACTCGAATGAAAAGTGAAACAACGTGAAATCATGTTTCGAGACTATTAGCCCATTTAGGCTACAAAAACGGTTGTATATTTCATTTTAGCAAAAGTAGCATACGACTTGCATTGTGTGCGCATACAAAAAACTTGCATCGTGCATGACCCCTATGCTTGTGAGAAATGCAGAGTATGATGCTATTGAAATTATGCGCACTAGAAAGGATGGGAAGAAAGGGAACATGATTCAAGTTCTTTTAAGTGGTTTTATTCGCTCTATAATTAGTGTTTGTTGTAAGTCTGAATGCGAATCCGATCGGCAATTAGAATGACTTTTGCGAGATCTTAAAAATGTATGAATTGCTTTTAGTAGAAACTACCTTTGCTTTCTAAATTTTCTCTAAGTTGCTTTTATAGGTATTTTACTTATAACGAAAAGGGGAGGAAAGACCCATGGTACACGGAGGTACATGGAGTTTCTGTACCAAGATAGCCTCGGTATTAATAAACGCAGAGTATAAATCTTCAGATACAGAGAAAATGTGTTTAAATTATACAGAAGTAAATGCTAAGAATTATATCTGATGCCTCATGATACTACAATAAGGGGGCAATTCTAAAGGATCCTAAATGCTCTGTACAGACTTTATTAGTATTATTTTTTCGAAGCAGAAGACATTAAAAATGTACAATGCCCTCGCCGGGACTCGAACCTCGCAACTTTCTAATACACACCGAGAGTGCTGACCACTACACTACGAAGGCACGCTAAGAAGGCGGGAGAAATACCTTATGTACTCCCCCTTTTAAAGGGCGACTTGGGATTAGGGTACTCGATCGCCAAATCCTGGTAGTGGAGAATCATCGTCCACCACCTTTGTTAGTTCGGGCGCCACTGTAGAGTCATTAGGATTTTGGATGTTGAGAGACGTGAAAAATGAATGCCACGAAGGCATGTTAAGAAGGCGGGAGAAACACCTTATAGTTCTTCAAACATGGTTATTCTCAAGACAGTTTCTAACATGTTTATATTTTTATTTTGAGGGGGAGGGGTGAATTTTTTGATGGCATTGGAATTTTTTGTACTTAAAGCCTGGTATCTATTCAATAGACTAGACAGGTTTTTCGTAAGGTAAACCGAAAGAGAATTTTTTTTGTTATGTGTCACATTTTTTGTTACATAGGTAACGAAGTAACTAAAGATATGCGAAACAAATCCATGAAGACAGACGTTCGCGAGCAAAATTATTGTGTTGTGTTGATTTCATATTAAAATTTTTATGACATTAAATTTTCTTACGTCATTTGTGCTCAAGAAACTTGATTGTAGACGAAAAGATTCCCCGACTGTTCACGAATTCGTAAAAATCCCCAAGAGAGCGTTTAATTTGAAACCACTCGTTTTCAAATTGTTCCGAAGCGATTACTGCAATGATTCGAATTTATTCCGAAAGGAAGGATCAATAGTCAATTTATAATCGCTGAAATGTAGCGTGAATGGCATGACATCTCAGTTATTTAATACGCAATGTGAATACTTGGTTTAAGTGCAGCGCAGGGGTGGATTTTAAGAGATTGGAGCGGTCGGCCGATATTTTTAATGCAGTCTTTTCCTGCGTTGAAAATATCCTTCAGATCTCTGCTTTTCTTCGTATAAGCAGCTATATTCATTTACAGCTACGTTAATTCTTTCCTTACAATAATTTTTATCATATCAATTTCGTGAAACGTTCTTTATATTCCTGAATTGAACACAGGAAGCTACAGACGGAGAAAAAAAATTCAGTTTCCTACTTGCCAATCTTAAAAGTAAATCAATATTTCAGATAAAGACCGAGATCATTTTGGCGGCATTTGATTTACATCTACCGTTGCCACACAATCTGGCAAATATTCAAATATTTTAATTTTTCAGACCCCAAGATAGCCCTTTTGATCGAAAAACTTCAGTTGGCAATCTAAATTGTGGTGGGTTAGGGATCTTGACATAGGACCGTAAGAACATTTTTCGTGAAATACGTGTATATATATGCACATAATGCATATATTATGTATATATATGCCCTTAAATTAAGCAGAATCATTGCTAAAATTTAATTATTGAATGTCTGTTTGTTAAGTTTAAAACAAATTGGAGGTAAATTAGTTTTCAATAAATAATGAATACAATTTATTTATTATTATTGGAGATGAAAATATCGTAATACTTAAGAATAATAAATAAGTCTCTTTGTATTCCCTTCGGTTTTTGTCTTGCTCTGTTAGGCCAAGTTAGTTTTAAATAAATATTGAATACATTTATTATTATTATTATTATTATTATTAAAGGTGAAAATAGAGTAGTACTTAAGAAAAATAATAATAATAATAATAAAAACTCTTAATATTTACCTCCCTTTTTGTCTCTTAAACTTGCTTTGTTAGGCCAACTTAGTTTTAAATAAATGCTGAATACATTTTTTTTATTATTGAAGGTGAGAATATCAAAATACTTAAAAGTAATAAATAAATCTCTATATAGTCCCTTTTATTGCTTTCTTTTATACCTGCTCACTCAGGCCAAGTTAGTTTTAAACAAATATTGAATATAAATACAAATTCAATAGCAAGTAATGAATTTATTAACGCGCCGAGTGTGCTGGCCATTACACCACGAAGGCATGCTAAGAAGGCGGGAGAAATACCTCATATACTCCCCCTTTTAAAGGGCGACTGGAGATTATGGCACCCAATCGCCAAATCCTGGTGGTGGATAATCGTCATCCACCAACTTTTTTATTTTGGGCGCCACTGTAGAGTCATTTTAGAATTTTTCGAAACAAGGAAATGAGAGAATTATTTAACAGTAATAAATATTCTCTTAATATTCCTTTCTGCTACGTTTCCAGCACAAAGGGGCTGTAGAGACATGAAGTTATTTCGAAACAGGAGACAGGAAAAATGTGCAACGGTTCTCTCGAATACGCGCCGAGTGTGCTGGCCATTACACCACGAAGGCATGCTAAGAAGGCGGGAGAAATACCTCATATACTCCCCCTTTTAAAGGGCGACTGGAGATTATGGCACCCAATCGCCAAATCCTGGTGGTGGATAATCGTCATCCACCAACTTTTTTATTTTGGGCGCCACTGTAGAGTCATTTTAGAATTTTTCGAAACAAGGAAATGAGAGAAATTAGCAATGCCCTTGCTGGGACTCGAACCAAGGACCTCTCGAATACGCTCCGGGTGTGCTGACCACTACACCATGAAGGCATGCTAAAAAGGCGGAAGAAATACTTTATAGAACTATTAATGTCCTTTTGGTATTTTGCGTTGATTCACTATAAATGGCGAATCACTTTTTAAATTGTTGCCATCAAACATTAGAGCCCTGTATTACATTTAAAGAAATTAAGTAATGAGGAGTCTGCGTAAATGCATGTATGTTTTTCCCATTGCGATAGAACAACGGTCCCTACAGCCATCCAATTTTGAATAACGTACGTCTCCACCCGAATATGGGCATCTGGAAGCCCAGATCTGGAGTTTGGAATTTGTTTTATTATCTATTTCATATTTTGTAAAGCATGTATGAATTTTTGATTAAGAAACTCGCCGATTTCAAAACGAGGAATAGCAACACTGTACGAAAAAAAAAAAAAAAAAAAAAAAATCTTTTATCTCCAGCGCGCGACTCTGTGTAACGGAAATTCTAGACGGATTCTCTTTTCTAGAGGGATTGAATTTTATGGTTTAAGTGCCAACAATATGATATATAATAAATAATGGTAACACACAAAACTTTAAGAAAACGTCCCTTTGAAAGTAATTTAAAATCCGAAACCTTTCAAATTTTTTATTTATTTATTTATAATTTGATATTACCAGAACATGTATATTTTCGTCACTTAAAACTCTTCTGTAACTGGAAGTATATGACTACGACCAACTATTGCCCTTTTGGGCGTAATATAAAATCTGGAAATAAATTTAAATATAAAATCTCTTTTTCATCATTAATTTTATTTTGAAACTATAGGTAAGCCACCTCCAATTTCAGAATTGCATAATTGCAGAAAAAAGAAGGAAGGTTTTAAATGCATGGTATTATTTTTACAGGCAGTTGCAGAGAAATGTCCATCTTTTCTTCGGTATTTCACAATTTTCCATAGCGGCAATAAATCCAGTAGAATAGCATTAATGAATTGAGATTCTTGGTTCCATATAATATTATGTTACGTATGTCAGAGGATTTTGAGTTTTTCTTCATTTTTAAATTTAAATAAAGGTAATGAATTTGGCAAATTTTAACGTCGCATTGTGCACACAATGCTCGATAAAGATCTAAAGGTAAAGATCTAAGTTATTATTGGTTATTACAAACTTTAGAGGTACCAAGGGATTATTTCAAGAGTTGCATGTAAAAAGGAAACTTCCCTTTTAATCTTTTATTTAAGGTTAATGGATTTGTTTAAGCAAATCTCTAATTAGTATGAGTATGGAAATCTTATGTTTGAGCTTTCTCTTAATTTAGTCTAAAATTTTTGATTTTTCTGCGATTATATTATACACAGTCTCATTATGCATAATATTTCATTCTTTTCTGCGAAATTTAGGGCTAAGTTTTCGAATTCGTGATAAACGATGCAACAGTTTTATTGCATGCTTCTAGTCTTCTCAGGCATGTGAAATTTCAGTGGTATTTATTTACTTAGGTTTTAGAAAGAATCACAATTTCAAGTTAAGGTCGCTGTGAGAGATATTCGTTATGAATGGCTTTTCAAATAGCTGTCAATTAACCTTGTATTATTTTTAAAGAAATTAAATAATAAAAAATCTGCATAAATGTATGTATATTTCTCGCATTGTCATAAAACAATGGTACATAGAGCCATCGAATTTCGAATGACGTAATCCTACTGCGAATGTGGGCATGTGGAAGCCCAAATTTGAAATATGGAATTTGTTTTATGATCGATTTCCTATTTTGTAAAACTTTAACGAATTTTTGATTAACAAACACGACGATTTCAAAGCGAGCCATGGCAGCGTTGTACAGAAATCTCCAGCGCATGAAACTGCGTAACGGAAATTCTTCTCTTTTATTAAAGATAGGCTCATTTTAAAACTATTTTGCGATATTGCTGTTGAACTGTATGGTTTAAGTGCGAAGAACGTGATATTTAATAAATAAATGTAACACACAAAATGTTAAAAAAAAAAAAAAATGCCCCTTTGGACGTAATTTAAAATATTTCAGATTTTCTTTTTATTATTATTATTATTATTAGTCCAAAAGGGGCTTTGACCCTGAAGGACCATGGTTTTCGTCTTGCGATTTTGCGTTGAATCACTATAAATGTCCGTTTCACTTTTCAGACTGTTGCCACCCAATGTTAGAGTCCTGCATTATATTTGAAGAAATTAAATAATGAAAAATCTGCATTAATGTAGATATATTTCTCGCATTGTGATAAAACAACGGTGCACAGAGCCATCGAATTTTGAATGATGTAATCCTACTGCGAATATGGACATGTGGAACAGCAAATTTGAAATTTGGAATTTGTTTTATTATCAGTTTCATATTGTGTAAACCTTTAACGAATTTTTGATTAACAAACTCAAAGCGAGCAATGGCACCACTCTACGGGGAATACGAAAACCTTTTTATCTCCAGCGCGAGAGACTCTGTACTAGAAATTTTTAAGATATGCTCATTTTAAAATTATTTTGCGATATTGCTCTTGAACTGAATTTTATAGTTTAAGTGCGAAGAACGTGATATATAATAAATAAAGGTAACAGACAAAATGTTAAAAAAAACGCCCCTTTGGACGTAATTTGAAATCTGAAAAATTTCAGCTTTTCTTTTTTTTTGTGTGTGAGTTCATATAGAGTTAAACTGTTGAATGAAATACATTTGTATGATTTTCATATAGTTTTGTATCATTTGACTTTAAAAATATTCACAAGAAAAATATCAATAATGATACATCATTTTTAAGCAACAATTTTCTGAGATATAAAATTTTTTTAAGGATTTTCAAGGGCCAAAAAATAATAATAATAATAATACTGAGAAATTGTATTGCTGTGTTACCATTTTCTTCAGCATTTTAATTGCCAGTCGTGACAGCTGTTGCCACTCTCCAGCTTGTATCTTTCGTTTATTTTTAAATTATAGCAGCGTTTTATTAAAGTTATTATTTTAAATTATAGTTACCTTTGCAGCAAACTGAGAAATTATTTCAAGATAACTTCAACCCTTATTTTTTTTTTTTTTATTTTTTTATTTTTTTTTTTTTTTAAACCCAAAGGGCTATTAATTTCGTTTTGCCATTTTGCGTTGATTCACTTTCTGTCTCTATTCACTTTTCAAACTACTTCGACCAACTATTACAATCCTGTATTATATTTAAAGAAAGTAAATAATGAAGAATCTGCATAAACGTATGCATGTTTCTCGCATTGTGATAAAACAACGGTACCTAGAGCTATCAAAATTTTAATGACTTAATCTTCCATAAAATATGAGCATGTGGAAGCCCTAATTTGAATCTGAAATTTGTTTTATTATTTAATTCATATTTTGTCAGACATTAAAGAATTTTTGATTAAGAAACGATTTCAAAGCGAGGAATGGCAATATGTACTTAAAAAAAAAAAAAAAAAAAAAAATTATTTACAGGGCGAGAGATTGTGTATCAGGAATTCTAAAGACATGCTCATTTTAAAATTATTTTGCGATATTGCCTTTGAACTGAATTTTATGGTTTAAGTGCGAAGAACCTGATATTTAATACATAAAGGTAACACACAAAACATTAAAAAAAACGCTCGTAATGTAAAATCTGAAAGCCTTCAGTTTTTTTTTTTTTTTTTTTTTTACTTTAATTTCTAACAACTTTTCTAGCTTTTTAACATACTGTATAAAAACTATAATAAAGTTTTATTAAATTTGGTTACAACTCTATATCAGATAACTAGCTGATAGTTTTTATCAATATTTACGTGAGCACAAACTTTTAGGAAATTCTTTTAGTATCCTTTCCCTGAAGCAGTACTTTCCTCTAGCGTACTTTTAATGTATTCCGCTAAACAGTATAAACATTTGAGTTTTTCGTATAATATAATATCAAAAGATGTTTCTAATGCCATATGTTGTATAGCTCGATGAAGAATAAGTTGTCCGTTTATGTAAATAATGCATATATTAATTTGTTTATTTAATCCCTGATGTTACAGTGATTTTGAATTATTTTTCTTGTACTTCTATTTAATATTCCTTTTGCATTGCTTTATACAATTCTTTAGCTTTGTCCCCCCTTTTAAGTTTATTTTACTTTTTTCTTTCACCCCTTTTTTTTTAATAGAAACATTTTGTTATTTCTATCGGGAAGAAATAGAGTAAAACGAATTAGTTTTTAGTGAAAACCTTTAATCTTCAGATGTGAATTATTAATTAAATAAAAAATTAATTTACAAATAAGGAAAGTATCTCAATTCAAAGAATAATTAAATTTAAAATTTTACATGCTGCTACAGAGGAAAGTAATCCGGTATTTAGATCTAGTATTCGGAACGAAATTAATTGTGAATAAAATATGTTTCTTTTAATGGTACTTTATTTTTTTTTTCTCTTGGCCGGGTTCAAAAATGGGAGTCCTATTTAAAAAAAAAAAAATTATCTTTTGATACAAAATACTTTCCTTTCAAATGAAGAATTAAAATAAAATTAATGTATGAATAATGAATCACAAGAAATTAAATTAGTTTTGATCTAAAATAACTCCTTTTTTTCTTGCTTATTAAATTATTTTTCCAGTTTATAGCCCGAATTCGGCTGCAAAATAAATAACAGCGGCAAGCAACAATTGTAAAATTAAATAAATTTAGTTAAAAAAAAACTGAGACACATATACACTTTTAGATCATTTTAATTAATTTTTACTTCTTATTATTTACTAGAATCGCTTTTTATAATCCAATAAGATAGATTAGGCAAGAAAAATTCATCTTCAAAGTAAAATGATTAATTCATTTAATTCAGTACAAAATGTTTGACATGATATAGGAGTTTCACCATGAATTAAATTCAGATCTTGTAAAAAATAAACTGATATAATTATTTTGTCAACGACGAGGTATTTTTATTAATAGATTTTATATTCAAATCAATTTTAGTGAAATTTACATGCGAAAAGAAAACTTGGAGAAATACTATGATAACTGATTATCACAACACACAATTCAGGAATTTTAACTATGTTAACTAAGCCAAAAGCTAGTGTATTATCATTGGTCAACTCCTCGACCGATCCTAAAGAATTATAATAAAATTCTCATAAAATATAAGTTCGGATGACGCTTAAATCTCTTGTCCTCTTGTGTGGGACCACCTATCATGATATACGGAGAAGGCGGGGCTTAACTTTTCAGGTAGATGCCAACCTGTCTGCAGAGGCGTGACCGTAACATGCGCTTCGGACGAATAAGCGACTTCATACTTGCACATGAATGACCAATTACAGCGAAGGTATGAAAATAAAACTTTTAAGTTCCTATGGACAATTTTTTTTAATGTTTACTTCCACGCTACTTGTGAGGTACAGAAAAGTATACGAGGAGAATTTATAATCGCCGCAGCGACTTAATTACCCTAATTACTCGGCAGTTAATTAGTAATGCATTTAAATCAGTGAGTGGGCCTTTTTTTTTTTTTTCCCTTTTCTTTGGGTGAGGTATTTTTCCAGTTCAGACGCGAATTAAAGTAGGATTTAGTATCATGTGTGATCATACAAATGAATAGAACGCACGTGGATGTATTTTCTTTATTATCATTGTTTCTTTTCACTGTTTCATTTATTTCTTTATTTATCAACTAGCGGAAGTACCCGATGCCAGTTAATTTAAATTGAAAGTAATGTATCTAACAACAGAGAGAACGATACCGCTCTAATCATTCTCTAGTAACGAAGCAAAAAATACGATTCATAGTCTACATTTTTCAGTCTGATGCGATATAGAACCCACGTAAAACATTTCGAGAGAAAAATAAGCTAATTTTCTTTTATAATATAAGCACCAATGGCATGCAGTTTTTAATGATTTTCGTCTTTCTAATCATTTTATTAGAAAGTTCCATCCAGTATTTTCCCTATATTCAATTTGAGTCGATTAAATGCAGGAAAAAATTGATCGTAAGTGATCAGAAATTCCGAACAAACAAACAGGCATTCTTCTTTATATGTATAGGTTTTGTAAAACTTTCAAACTATTGATTAACAAACTCTACGACTTGAAAGCGAGCGGTAGCAAACACTTTTCGAAATAAAGTATTTTTTATCTCCAACGCCCGCGACTGTTGCCACTCGGAAAAATGAGTGCGAAAATTACTGCTTTTAGAGTTTTTAATTAATATTTTGGCTAATTAAAGTCGTACAAAGATGCGAATATTCGAAATAGCTTCCCTCGAATTTTTGGAATCGGGAATAATGTATTTAATGTTTGACAATGCTATTTTTATTTCATTCGTAAAACTTAGAAATTTTTTTATTAACAAACTCTAGGATTTGAAAGCCAGCAGTGGCAACAACTTTCGAAATAACGCAAATTTTCATTTCCAGTTTTCGAGACTGTTGCCACTCGGAAAAACGAGGGCGAAAATTAGCCTTTTAAACGTTTTTAATGAACAAAAAAGTGGACGTCGACCTTTTCCAGGACCCAGAAAAGAATGGTAGAAAGTTTGGCGATGTAGCTATAGTAGTGACTGAGCTATTAGATTACAAACACACAGACTTTCTTCGTATTTGTTTCTGTTCATGTTTTGTGAAAGCATTATTAACTTTTCTGTCATTAATTATAATTAAATCAAGTTATTAATAAACTTTGTTTAATATCTTCGCTATTGGAATTCTTTCTAGTTTTTCTATTGCTCTCTATAGCACAAATAACACTTAGCAGTTACGATAAGTGACATACTTATTGCTTATAATTATTATTACTTATCATACATGTTATATAATTTTGTACACAGATTTACAGAGACACTAATCTGCTAATTATTTCTTTTCCTTTAAGAACAAAAAGAACACCTCCAAAGGAAACTGTGCATGTTAAAATACAGAATTTTGCCAACTCGCAAACACAGGATTTTATTTATTTATTTTTTTAACTGATTGAATGCGAAGTAGCATATAATAGTCACAACCTCAGTAACAACCTTCCCATCACGTTTTCATTCACATTACTGCCCATTCTATTTCTCATTTTTGGTTTACATACCATATGTATATGAAAGGGAGTAATAATAATAATCCTGATCATTAATTATGATTCAATATAAATAATTTGTTCTTTCGTTTTGCTGTTCGTCGATTCGAATGTCGTTCGATTTAAGTTCGCTAAAATCGTTTGGCTTCAAACTGAAAATTCGATTGAAAGTGTCTTCTTTAACTTTGTTTTGATTTCTTTTTAACATCAAAAACTAAATTTTAGCAGTACATCAATTTTTATGCATTTCTTATTAGTGCATAAATTATAAATTTTTATTTTTAAAATTACGCAGCTGCATAAAATCTTCTCTTCAGCATTGCACTTTCATAATTTATTGAACGGCTGTCTACAGAAAAATTTATAGGAAAAGGAAAAAATTGGAGACAAGTATTTGTATCAATGAATTTTTATTTAACTGTTTAATTTGGTGAAACTCAATTAATAAATCTAGTGTTACATTATTAGAATTTATAGAATTCAGTATTCCATCAATACAAAACACATGTACTAAAAATTCATCCACACAAAAGCACACTTTTTACTCTATTCCAGAGGATAAGTATCTCTATCCTCCTTCAAGAATGTCTAGGAATAGCCACCAATATGAACAAATAAATATGAAGAGCAGCAGAACTCAAACGTATCCTCGAACATTTTCAGTGGGTATTAGGAATACTACAGGCAGACGACGTACAGCATCTCCTCACTGCCGTGACAATCCATCATTGCAGTTTATCGTTTATGAGATTATAAGGTATTTTCCCTCTCCTTTCTGCATGCCTTCGTGGTGTAACGGTTAGCACACTCGGCGCGTATTCGAGAGGTCCAGGTTCGAGTCCCGGCGAGGGCATTGCTCATTTTTCACGATTCTTGCTCCGAAAAACCTAATGTCTCTACAGTGGCACACGAACTAAAAGGTGGTGGATGATGGTTCTCCACCACCAGGATTTGGCAGTTGGATTCTTTCATCCCCCACTCACCCTTTAAAAGGGGTAGTATGTAAAGCATTTCTCCCTTCTTAGCATGTCTTCGTGGTGTTATGGTCAGCACACTCGGCGCATATTGGAGAGGTCCGAATTCGAGTCCCGGCGAGGGCATTGCTCATTTTTCGTGATTCTTGCTTCGAAAAACCTAATGTCTCTACAGTGGCGCCTGAACTCAAAGGTGGATGATGATGATTCTCCACCACCAGGATTTGGCGAATGGGTCCCCTAAGGGGAGTATATAAGGCATTTACTCCTTCCTTTCTGCATGCCTTCGGGGTATAATGGTTAGCACACTCGGTGCGTATTCGAGAATGTCCGTGGTTCGAATCCCGGGGGGTGCACTGCTCCTTTTCACCTCCCCTACTGTCAAAAAATATCTAATGTCTCTACAGTATCGCCCGAACTAAAAAAAGGTGGTGGGTGATGATTCTCCAACACCAGGATTTAGCTATTGAGTTCCTTAATCCCCAGTCGCCCTTTAAAAGGACAGTATATAAGGTATTTCTCCCGCCGTCTTAGCATGCCTTCGTGGTGTTGTGGTCAGCACACTCGGCGCGTATTCGAGTGGTCTGTGGTTTGACTCCCGGCGAGGGCACTGCTCATTTTTCATCTCTTCTTACGAAAAATACCTTATGTCTCCATATTTTTAAGTATTTATTTTGTTTTTCAGTTACTGTAACTGATACACTTGAATACACATTTGATTGTACAATTTGTACAACACATTTAGTTAATAAAAATTGGTAATTATGAGCATAGCAGTATTTTCATAATTAATAAAAAATTTCGAACTCTATATTCATATCTTGACATTTTTAATTTCCTCTTCATTCATTTCCCTTTAAACCCACACCTTATATTTGTTTTCATTGTATATATTGTTGTATGGTATTCAAATTTTCATTCACGTAGAAATTTGTATATTGCTATACAGTAGTCATGCCGATGTTATGGGTTGGATGAAAAGTAATGTCGGCTTTTTAGTGTGAAATAAAACTCATTTTTTCTGTACAAAGGATAAACTTTAATCAATCAAATATCTTTCTTTCTTTCTGTTTTTGTTCTGTTGCCATCTTTCTGTAACTTTTTTTTTTTTTTTTTTTTTTTTTTTTTTTTGTTTTTTTTTTTTTTTTTTTTTTTTTTTTTTTTTTTTTTTTTTTTTTGTTTTTTTTTTTTTTTTTTTTACGCTTCTGCTCTCATAGAACTTCCGGTCTTTATCAGCAAAAAATTTTACCATTTAAGAAGTTTTGCCAACTTTGAAATAAATGATAATTCGATGGTGAAATGTCGGGCAATTATCAATTTCGAATTATTAATTATTAATTTCTATCACACTAATAATATTTCTAACTGCTATAATTTATAATACAAATAGTTCATTGCGATCATTGCGATTTATATTATTATTATTTTATATAATTTACATTTATATTTTTTATAAAATTTTTCAGCAGTATTAGAATTAACAGAAGATACTCCTGATGTCATAGATTTTAGATTACCGTGGTGTAGATTGCATTCCCATCTTCATTGATATTTTTACGTTATATTCGTAATAATTCATAGTGGCATACATATAAATTTAGCTCATTTATCCAACATGTAAATTTGTGATTCAGCACAATTTTGTGTTTACTATTCTTATATCTATTTTCATTCATATAGTGTTCAACACATAGCATCTCATTAGGCTAATTTCGAGAGCTCTTCAATTCACCAGCGAAGAAACACTGGTAGTTTGACCCGGGTTCAAATCCCGGGGAAACGGGCTGGCTGTATGACAGTTTTCATGTTTTTTCCTCATGTGTAAAATAACTATAAAACAGTTTCCTTCAAAATTCCTCGACAAAAACATCCCTTACTGTAGGTAAAAATCCATTGTTCATTTCCTCACAATCCACATAAACTAAACTTATTAAGATAAACACACAATAAAATTCAAAATGAGAAAGGAAAATAATAAAGTAAGTTAAAAACTTACTTAATTATACAGTACGTTCTAAATGAGAAAATAAAATAACAGTCATAAAAAACTTACTAAATTATGTGATTCAAATGTTATTTATTGCAACAACTTAAACTATTATGGCACTTTATGATCTCTTTTTGACTTTCACCAGAGCATATCTGTGATTGTCGACATACACCGGTGAGGGTCTGAATATATACAAGCATGTTGTGAAATATTCGGTCTTTCACCGACGTATTTGGTGAATGTTGATATTCTCCTGTGAAAGTCGACATTCTCCAATTTCGTCTTACGGTAACATACATATCAGATTTTCTTATTCTGTTGGCTGTTATTTGGCTTCGAAAAGTAGAACTGAGAAGAAGCCCTAGGCTTTTTGGAAGAAGGGGTTTTGTTAGATATCTTCGAAAAATGTGAAAGCCCCCTGTAGTGTCTAAGGGAGACGGAAACATTCGCTTTGCGAGGTGGTTAAATTCCCCGGGCCAAATGGATCATTTTCCCCCTTGATTCGTGCATTTGGGCTACACCGCTTTACTCGATGCATAATTTTGTTTGCATAATTTTCCGCTTAATTCTTTTTACCCAAATTTCTTTATGCAGTTCATTTTTCAGAAAATCATTTCTTCCTAACTTTAGCATCCGAAAATTTGCTAAAGAAGAATGCATTGATTGTTCCATAATTGTTTTACTAAGGCTTCTGGGCTGTTTGTTATTTCTTTAAGGCACAAAGTAAAGAGGGGCATCAACGACATTTGGAGAAAGAAAATGTCCATTAAAAAATTAAAATCTGCGTTTACATTAAATGAAATGTAAACATGTTATAAAACAAAAAATATATGTATTAAAGTTGAGCATTTAAGATAAAAATATACCTATTTTTTACATTAAAATTTAACTATTTAAAATTTAAACAATTTGATTTTTAAAATTTTTAAATCTTTTTAAGACAGAGATAGCATTTTAACATCAGGATTATATTAGTTTATTTAAAATGTTTGAATTAGTTTATCGAAATTTGTGTAACAGTAGTAACATAACATAATATAAAAATTCTACAGCTAAAATATATGTACCTAAAACTGAAATTTCTATTTTATGTCTGCCTCATTTGGAAACTTTTTTTGGGGAAATCCTTTTGACAAACCTTCTGTCGAAACATAATTTCTTGACATCATACACTGTTCCAAATACAATTGATTCGGAGAAAAAAAAAGAAAAAAAAAATTGAAATGTTTTAGATTTTAAATTACGTCTAAAGGAGCGTTTTGTTAACATTCTGTCTGGTACCTTTAATTTATTAAATATCACGTGTTTCACACATAAAACATAAAATTCAGTTCAAGAGCTATATCGCAAAATAGTTTTAAGTTGAGCCTATCTTTAGAATTTCCGATACAGAGTCTTGCGCGCTGGTAATAAAAATGTTTTTTCTGTACAACGTTGCCATGGCTCCCTTTGAAATCCTTGAGTTTGTTAATCAAAAATTCATTAAAGTTTTAAAAAATATGAAATCGATAATAAAACAAATTCCAAATTTCAAATTTGTTCTTTCACATGCCCATATTCGCAATAAGATTACGTCATTCAAAATTGGATGGTTCTACGTACCCTTTTTTTATCAGAATGCGAGAAATATACATACATTTATGCTGATATTTTATTATTTAATTTCCTCAAATATAATGCAGGACTCTAACATTTTGTGGCAACAGTTTGAAAAGGAAAACATACATTTATAGTGAACCATCGCAAAACGAAAACAATAGTCTTTCAGGGACAAAGCCCCTTTGGACTGAAAAAAAAAAAAAAAAAAAAAAAAAAGTATACGGGTGGCAACTATTAAAGCTCTTTCTTGAAATCCTTCTTTAAACTCCAGAACTCCATTCATAATCGATCAGCATCTGCTTTTCTTTTCATCACGCATAATAGAAAATAATGGAGGTCACATGATCTTTGAATGGCGACCTTCTGTTTACGTATTCTGTAAACAAGGTTTTCTAGACAAAGAGGTTACGTTATGTTGAAACTTGTAGACGTGTAGTACGTTTATTAAATTTTTTTTAAAGGCGAAATGCCTATCGTGACCACCATTGGATATAAAGAGCTGAGCTCAATATGTCTCGAAGGCAACGAGACATTTACTCAAATAAAGCAAATCAAAAAAGGAAGAAAAGACCTGTGACCTCACGAATATTCGAGAGATAATAGCTATTGCGTGATACTTTAAGTGAATCCCTGAACACTAATAGCCAGTTACTTTTATGCGCAATGATTGCTGCTTTAAATTTAAAGGGCATTAGATGATGCGGGATTTTGCTTAATGAACCACAGTGAATTTCTTCGTATGCAATTTATGCTTCGTGTATTATAATCTGTTTCCATTTAGAAGACAGAGAATGGCAACAAGAAAGAGAAGCACTGTATGTTTCCGATTTGCTTTTCAATAATATCTTTGTGGAAATTTGGGTACTTTGGTATTAACCGAACCATCTTGGGGCGATTTTTTTTGAAGAACAAAAAGAAGGGTAAATTCAAATCGGAGAAAGTTATCCATTTTACGTTATATATGGATATTATTAGGTGCATTTATTTCGATTTTTATCCCGGTACACAATTTATAAAACTACTCAAAAACTTACTTGTTAAGGCAGAAGTGAAGTGACGCCAAGATTTAAGGAGAGTATTGTTTAACGACAGTGAAGTGTCAGCCACGAATAGAAAAAGAAACGACGTGGAAAGTTAGCGGCCATTGATGGGTGCGTGCTGGTAGCTCGAGTTGGTAAGTGTAGGTATGTGGATGGCAAGAGTGTCCATCCGAGTAAGAATATGTAAGTTCTCTTGTGTGTGTAATATCTGTTAATAGATGTAATAAAAAATCTACAGTCCATTCAATTTTGTGAGTGAATTTCATGAATATTTGTGTGAGTAAATTCTATTCTCGAAGAAATGGTATGTCCCGCACGTAATTAATCCAGTATACCACAGCCTTACCAACCATTTACAACTCTTCCAAGAAAAATTTAACACTCGTTAATTCTTTACTTCAGCAGTATATAAATCTGACTGTCGTAGTACATGGCAAACGACTGTTCTCGACTGTCCTAAGAACTATACCGTATGGGCAGCTGCCACAGTTTGGCGACATCTACCAAGCTGGTTGTGGCAATACCAAAATTTGTCTATTGGACATAGTTTCTTTTCTTTTCCCAAATTTAGATTTAACTAGATAAGTGTAAACACTCTTGTGCAGCACTAGTGGGAAACACTGTGAGCGTAAACTATAATCTACAAAAACTGCTCAGCAGAAAAGGATAAACATAATTACTTTTATCAATTAGTATATGTATGTATATGTCTCATAAATGTGTGTATATTTCTTGCATTGTGATACAACAACGTTACCTAGAGCCATCGAATTTTGAATGATGAAATCTTAATTCGAATATGGGCCCAAATTTGAAATTTGGAATTTGTTTTATTATCGATTTCATATTTTGTAAAACTTTAACGCATTTTTGATAAAAAAACTCAAGGATTTCAAAGCGAGCGATAACAACATTGTAGAGAAAAACCATTTTTATCTCCAGCGCGCGAGACTGTGTATCGTAAATTCTAAAGATATTAAATTATTTTAAAATTATTTTGCGATATTGCTGCTGAACTGAATTTTACGGTTTGAATGCGTAGAACGTGATATTTAATAAATAAAGGTAACAGACAAAATTTTAAAAAAACTCCCCTTTGGACGTAATTTAAAATCTGAAACTCTGCAGGTTTTTTTTTTTTTTTTTATGTGTGTGTGTGTGTGTGAGTTCATACAAAGTTAAACTGTTGAATGAAACACTTTTGTATGATTTTCATATAGTTTTGTATCATTTGACTTTAAAAATATTCACAAGAAAAATATCAATAAATAATCAATAATTTTTTAGTCCAGAAGGGCTTTTGTCCCTGAAGGACTATTGTTTTCATTGTGTGATTTTGCGTTGGTTCACTATAAATGTTTGTTTCACTTTTCAAACTGTTGCCAACCAATATTAACACTCCTGCATTATATTTGAAGAAATTAAATAATGAGAAATCTGCATTAATCTAGGTATATTTCTCGCATTCTGATAAAACAAAGGTGCATAGAGCCATCGAATGACGTAATCCCCCTACGAATATGGGCATGTGGAAGAGCAAATTTGAAATTTGGAATTTGTTTTATTATCAATTTCATATTTTGTTAATCTTTAACAAATTTTTGATTAAAAAACTCAAGGATTTCAAAGCGAGCAATGGCAACACTCTACGGGGAAAACAAAAACCTTTTTATCTCCAACGCACGAGACTCTGTACCGGAAATTTTTAAGATATGCTCATTTTAAAATTATTTTGCGATATTGCTCTTGAACTGAATTTTATAGTTTAAGTGCAAAGAACGTGATATTTAATAAATAAGGGTAATACACAAAACGTTAAAAAAAAGCCCCTTTAGAAGCAATTTAAAATCCGAATCCTTTCTATTTTTTTTATTTATTTATTTTTAATTTGATATTGCCAGAACATGAATATTTTCCTCACTTAAATAACTTCTATAACTTGCGAAAGTGAAGACCGGGCAAATAGTACTTTTAAGCCGGTTACCCTTTTTATCTATATATCTATAGAATGCATTTGTTGGTGCCGATTGCAATAGAAAAAAGGTGTGCGCAACTAGGTGTTATAATTATTTCATTGAAAATCTATTTTAAAATCTGTTTAGGAGAAAAAGAGTATTTTATTATGTCCATAAGTGCAGACCTCAAGAAAAATATTAGACAAAAGGGATTCAGGAGCGGTTAAAATGGGTATTTCTGTTGAATTGTGCTACCCGAAATTTTTAGAATCAGCAGTTGTTCTTTCTTCGTACATGAAAAAAAAAAGTGTTCTTCCCCAGTTCCAGAAATGTACATTGGATTTTGTAATAAGAAAAAATAAAGAAAAGTGAATCAAGTTAAAAAGAGGAGCGATCTTGAAAATCCACCCGCTGATAAAAAGCTTATTGCCAATAAATCGATAAGAAAAGTTAAGTATTTTTAATAGTAAAGAAATTATTAAAATTCACGAACAATGTACGAAAAATTATTTGGTGCCTCAAGTTTGTTACATAAAACATTTGTTTGATGTTATTTGTTACTTTAACTCACAATAATTTTAATTCCCGGCAGGAATGAAGCATTTTGCAATTTTTAAGCTTATAAAGGTAATTATAACCTATTAGAAACTATGGATGTAACAATGGTGGAAAGCGTGCTGTGAAACATCAGATCTCAAATTATCTCCCTGCATCAAAAATTTACTTCTATTTACTATCAAGAAGATCCAGATTTTTAACATAAATCGTTCCTTTCTTTCGCTGAAATTCAAGGACTGTGTTTGACTACCTAAAAGGAATTTTTCAAGAACTAATTATGCACTAATACTAATTTAAAAAGTTCATGTGGCAACACTCTTCAACAGTTTCCCGAAGTCCTGACATGGACTCATATAACAAGAAAAAAAATTTGATTCACAGCCAGAAACTAAATATACGCTTCAGTTTGTGCTCCATTTATTACTTCGCTGTACGAAGTAAAGGTAGTGTGGTAATTGCGAAAAATTTTGGTGGATCATATGACAACGGATATATCTATTTTCAACGCTCTCGAATCGAATTGAATGATTTTATGGATGACATCCGTAAGCTATGAGGTGTGCGCATCAGATATTCATCAGTTCGATCCTCACACTGCAAAATGTAGACAAAGATTTGGTGCAGATGGAGTTTTAATCTTCCTCAGTTCCCCGATTCTCCGAGTTCCTTCCAATGACCAATTACGGTTTTCTTCAAAAAACAGAACTTGCTTAAAACTCTATGCAAATAATCCAATTCCGGAGAAGTGTGCGATAAAGATGTACTAGGCTTAGTCATTTGAGTTTTCTTCTGTTTCACCATAGATTTGGTTATTATTAAGGGGTGTTGGAACCCCAAAATCTTCAAAAAATGGCGATTTCGGATTTTTACATTTTCAAATTCTGTACACCTTTATCTTTCTAAAAATACCATTCTTGATTCTGTATGACAATTAGAACAGTAAAAAATCTAGTTTTAATTTCTCATCGAATGCTTTAATGAATGAGGATTTTTTGCATTAAAAACGCGTTTTTCTCCAAACGTGATTTTTTTACGCTCGATGTACCTTTTCTCAGGAACTACTGCTCACAGGTATCTAAAATTTTTATGGCTTATTGATTAGGTTTCCTAATATTTACTGAAATGAGCTTTTTATGATAAACTAAGAAAAAATTTTGTCTGGCCGACGCATCTCAAACCACACTGACAAGATATGCCGTGACCCAAGAAATAAATTTAGAAATGGAATCTTTAAGAATCGAATCATGAATTTTATTGATTGGCCAGAAAATCGCTTGAAAAGTTGAACTTCTGCAGATTCCGTTATATTTCGTAACTGACAGAAAGATGAAATGGAAGCAAGGCTAGGTTAATATTATTTCTTTGCTTCTGATGAAGAGGGACGTGCACCTGTTTGCCCTTGAAATCTTGGCAAATCAACGCCAAACACAAGGTTGTTGCTTTCCTTCAATTTGTGTTTTTTTTTTTTTTTTTTTTTTTTTCCTGTCCTAGTCATCTGGGTTTGGTCTAACTGGTGTGGGAGGGGATACAAAAGATTATGATTGATTTATAGTAAAGAGATTAAGAGGTCAATAAAAGTGAACTCGGATTCGAATCTCTCAGGTTATGCACATCACTAAAGTCTAGAATCTCTTCTATGTTTACCTGGATATCAAAGATCCAGCATTTTGATTATTATCATGGTTGACATAAAAGGCTTGGAATATGAGAATATTGACCGTTTAGGTGTAATATTTTTCTACTGCACAGATTTTTCTGGGCATACATAATATTCTTCGAATCTGAAATAGGTCGGAGTGGCAATGCACACTATAGTCGCCGCGATATTTGTTTTCAAATTCCTCTTCAGCCTTCCAACTGTCAGCTTGAAAAAAAAAAAAAAAAAAAAAAAAAAAAAAAAACTACGTGGCCTGCGCAAGATTGTCTTGTGATTTAGTTATGTTTCGCAAACGAACTTAGGAAAATAACAGAAATCCTTCAGTTTTAGTAGAGGGCGGGTGATTATAAAAAAGAGGCTTTAATTATTTTCCCAACCCCCCACTGGCATCTCAGCATTATAACGAAGAAATACGTATTTAATCCTAAAATAAAATATTTGTTTAGAGTACTCGAACCTCCTTTAAGAAATAAATACAGAAATACCTAGCTCTTAGGTTAAAAACCGTACTTATTCGGAGCAGCAAGCACCTCGATTAGTCTGTAGAACGCGACATAACGTAGGTGGTTCTCATCCTTATTTGTGATGAACATCCGCCGCGACACTTCAAAAAGGCGCCAATGAACCTTAAGTCCTAGGACAGCAGCTAGGATCGAAATCCCAGCGTGTCATCATTAGCGCCCGATTTCCGCCAAGCTCCCACCTTTTGGCGGCTTAGATGCCCCGCCGGGAGCGGGCCTTTAGCGGCCCTTTTGTGTGGTCCCGTCTGGAGCCAAAAATCCGTCGGAGGCCGCAGACAGAACCTAAGCAGGGGTTCACTTGACCCATCTTGTTCTTATTTTTCTTCCGTCTGGACCTTTACTGCGAATGGCTCTTAATCTATTCCCTGAAAGAAGTCATTCAAGAATGAAAGAATATTTTGCAAAGAGGAAATTTCAAATCCTTTTGCAACTCGAAAAAGCAGAACGTGACGACCTTGGTGTTGATCAAGCTCTGAGATCCAATTCATTAGTGTGAAATAAAAGTCCGGTAGAGGTTTCTGAAGCTCAGATACATTACTACTGCAATTTGATTGCACCAAGAATATTCAGGCTGCATAATGTGTGTAATAATATAACAGAATCATACCGAGTGCATAACAAATAATAATAAAGTCTTTTTTTTTTCAATGGTGGGCACTTACCATCGGCCACTCCTAAAAGCCATATGTGATGGTCTCTTTATTATGGAGGCACCTAAGAGGTGTGCCACCTTTGCCTCCTATTGAAGGGGCAGAAAATTACATCCATGCCTTCTCCGGGATGCATATTTCACAAGTGCACATCTGTGTTGCCACCGAGGGAGTTGTTTCTAGGATCGACCAATGGGCATCCAGTAATATTTCTGTCACGTAACATGACCTTTCGTGTGATTTAAGATTTAAGCAAGATGGTTGAAAATATTTTGCCACGCAATTTTCTGTACAAAATAATTAAAGCATAGTCGATTTCTTCTGAAAATTTTCATTGCGAAGTTAGATCAAATATAAGCAATTGCGAAAATTTCACTACCTTGTTGAAAGAATTTGAAATACATACAAACATATGTTGGACACTCCGCAAAAATATCCATGGGAAATATTACTTAATTAATAAATGGTAAATAAGATGAAGAAAGAAATATGAAATAAACATCTGAGCCCAAATGCTATCTTTACATAAAACTATGCATATGAAAAAAATATTTACCCCAATTATATATGTAAATAGAAATCAGCACTTTTTATTGCAATCTATATGAAAAAAAATGTTCTATAATAATAGCCAATGCAGAATTTTATTCAAAGTGAACTTTACTAATTTGCATTTGTATACACTTTGTTAAATTTCACATTTAATAGCTGCTTACTCTTAAATATACTGTCTACACAAGAAACAATCATCAAACAGAATGAATTTATTTTTATTCATAAAGAATATATTCAATTTATTCACATATAACTTTTAATGTTAACAATTATATTATATATATAATACAATAATTAGGATATAATAAAATATGTATTCTGAATCTTGCCTCTTGAAAATCAAAAGAATGCAAGCATTGAAATAAGAAAACACTAGATTCATTGTAACACTTCCAGTCCT
This sequence comes from Stegodyphus dumicola, assembly GCF_010614865.2. Taxonomy (NCBI): domain Eukaryota; kingdom Metazoa; phylum Arthropoda; class Arachnida; order Araneae; family Eresidae; genus Stegodyphus; species Stegodyphus dumicola. Next base: position 102,405 of record NW_023318880.1, on the reverse strand, counting down.
TCTCAGCTGAATTAAAAAAAAATATATATATATACACTTGAATTCTCTTAATCCACAAGTGTTAGTAAATGCATAACATTAGAGGCTAATTGTCCTTCTCAGCTCAATAAAAATTATAAAAAACTATACACATAAATTCCTTTAATCCACACTTGTTATTAAATGCATTATATTCGAGGCTAATTGTAGTTTCAGTCATTTTCTCGATGTAAAGAGCGATAATATGCCGTGAACATCAATCCAAATATTAACGCGTGATAAAAATCGCGAACGTGAAATGCCAGAAATTAATGAAACTCATAAACAGAAAGCACAACGAGATTTTCTACTATTACGCCATACATTTATAACTGCGAAACAAATGCAAATTAAAACGTAAACAACATAACCTCCCATGCACAAATATTTAGGGACACAAGAGCAATAGAAGCTCATTGGTCCATTTTCGAAACCCCTCCCTCAGTGGCTACGTAGATGTGCACTTGTGAAATATGCCTCCGGGATTCGAACCCGGGCCATTCGGTATATCATTCAAGCACATATATATAAAATTCTTTGTACATTGTTGTACTCTTCTTCAAGTGCCCTGTATGCACATGTATATATTTCTTTGTACATTGTTGTACCCTTCTTCAAGTGCCTTGTATGCATATGCATATCTCTGTTTTGCATTTTATAAATGTCGTCTGCTCAGCCGGGGCTGTTCAGGGCTTCGGCCTGGTAGCTAGTGGTTGACTCCCGCCGAGTTGGTAACCAATTCTGCATGGATATATCTATACCTGGGTCGGAAGCCAACTCAGCGGTTTACCTCCCCTAACCATTATACCGTCTTTGCGGCTAATAACTTTGCAATATTTTCGTACACCCACGGCTTGAATTCAACCCTAGCCCGGCTCCGGTATTTCTCAGTTATTTTTTCTTGAGCGACTTTATGATTTTACCCCAGCTCCAATAAAATGAGTCCCGGTATTTTAATTTATTATTTAGCTACTCGTAATTAATTATATTTATTAATTAGTCCAAAGGGGCAATTTTCCCAGAAGGACTAATAATTTCGTTTTGGCATTTTGCGTCGATTCACGATAAGCGTTGTTTCACTTGTCGTATTGTTGCCACCAAATATTATAGCCCTGTATTATATTTAAAAAAATTAAATAATGAAGAATCTGCATGCTCGCACTGTGATAAAACAACGGTACCTAGAGCCACCATCAAAATTTGAATAAGGTAATCTTCCATAGAATATGGGCATATAGAAGCCCTAATTTGAATTTGAAATTTATTTTATTATCAATTTCATATTTTGTAACACTTTAACGAATTGTTGGTTAACAAACTCGACGATTTCAAAGCGAGGAATGGCATCGGAAAAAAAAAAAAAAAAAAAAAAAAAAAAAAAAAAAAAAAAGGAGAGAAAACATTTTTACGTCTATCGCGCAAGACTATGCATCGGAAATTCTAAAGATATATTCGTTTAAAAATTTTTTTGCGATATTGCTGTTGAACTGAATTTAATGGTTTGAGTAAGTAGAACATGATATTTTAATAAATAAAGGTAACAGACGTAAAAAAAAACGCCCCTTTCGGCGTAATTTAAAATCTGAAACCTTTCAGTTTTTTTTTTTATTTGTTATTTATCTTTTCACATTCTAATCAGTTTTAATTAACAATATTTATTATTTTAATCATTTTTTTTATTCACCATTCCTGATGGTTCTGCGACAAAAATCTTATTGTTATTATCGTAACACTGTTTAGTACTAAAATACAGATGCAGTGAGTAAAATACATACATAAATGAAGCTTTGCACATGATGTTGTATACAGATGTTTTTCAACTATCAAAGAACAAAAGCAAATTTTTGTACTACATACGTACATACGCAGCTCGGCGTACTACATACGTACCCTTTTAAATAAAGGCCAGTCTTGGTGCTAGGCATTTGTATACTAATTCAAAGTTAGCTTTTAGATAAAGTTTTAGTTAGCAGTTTTGTATTCTTACGTTCAGAACACAAGTGGTTGGTCTCTGTATCCCAAAGTTCGGGCTGTACCTGTAAAGTATTGAAAATAAAGAGTTTCGTCTAAACTTCCTGCTTGTGTTGTATACTTCACACATTCTTGAGCATAGCTTGAGTAAGCTCCGTGTTCCTATTCAGGACACATCATGTTTCCAAAGTTTCTCTAGATTTGGCAATAAATCTACTATTCTGCTGTTTCAAATGTAAACAAGCAATGGCCGCCATGGAAAAATTATTAGGCTTAGCGGCACTTAAACAACTTTTAAATTGTTGATAATTCTAAAAATATTGCATACAGATTTACTAAAGGCATAAAAACCTTAACCGGAAGATTAGAACAGCAAAATTCAATCATTTTTAAAGCAAAAAATGCACAGTTTACAAGCTCCAGTATTTATGAAATATACCGATGCGGCTGCTATTTTCGTGAAGTTTCCCCCTCCCCTCCGATTTATACTGTAGACTGGAAGTCTCAGTATTTTACGCAACATTAATTCTGGTGCTTGCTATCGATGATGACATATTGCGCAGGATGATGTCGCAGGATTTTCAATGACGTATGTTGACAGGTGTGATAGACATATCAGCGAAGTGTCTCTCAGAAAGTTACCACCGTGACTGCGTACCTGAATAGAACGAGTACTTCCTGGACCTTTCTGATGAATTCGGTGAATCAGGGTATAATAAATAACCCCAGAAGTAGTCCTCTTTAACCAAACACCGAGAAGTTAACTCTCTCGAACCTGGCCAGATTTACACGAAATTCGCCACTTGCATATCTATCGTTGCCAGAAAGCACACATAAATACAAAGCAAAAGCGAACATAAATAATATCAATAAATAACGGAGGTAAACAAAAAAGCGCTTTCCCAAAGCAGAAGGCGGAAGAATAGGCAAGTTCAGCCGAATTGTGCGCACGAATTTTCAATAAATAATATCCATCCTTCTTTTTTCTACATATATTTTAAAGGATGCATGACGATCTTGTGGCTTTTTATTTATATGCTGGGTTACCTTTTGGCTGTTTCGGCTCAAAAGAAGCCAGTAACTTAAACAAATTAGACAGGCTTGACAATCAAATGCATGCACCAGGTGAGTTGTTGTCACTATTTCTGCCGCTTCTCTTGTAAATGGGCCCCACCGAAATCATACCCCAGCGCCTTCTTTTCAAAAGGGCAATTCAACCGAGAAAATGTCACGTTCCCGTTTTTTAACGTTAAATTACATTATAATTATTGTGTACCTGTGGAGGTAAAGGGTAATTCTTGTTCGTTTTTCTTTGATATATTCGAAAGCAGGGGTATACCTGATTCAAACAATAAGTGACTTGCCGCTAGAACGCTGACGAGGAACATGAAGAGCAGTCGGGAGATAATTTTTTAAACGTACGTTACGTACACGTTACGTTTTAAACGTTTTTACGTTACGTTTTACGTTTTTAAACGTACGTTACACTTAATCTATGAAATGTTTAAAGAATGAGAATTATTGGACTGATTCTCAGCTTAGTAGGGAAATTTGGATCAGTGAATCAGGATAAACTGGTCATCTCCAATTTTTTTTAACTAAATATTTTTTTTCATTACTTCGCATCATTAAATGCATAAAATCATACAAGAAAAGTTTTAATATTCATACTGTTACCACTTTTGCACATATGTAAGTAATTTTAGTGAAGTTGTATGTAAAACTCTAGTATCTTTTTGTATAACGTAACATGAAAAATCTAAAGAAGAGAAGCTTTACCGGAAAAATAAGAATACAGGAGGAAGTCTGTTCAACGTACAATAACTGGCTATCTCGTTAAATTGGCGAGAGGCGATGGTTTCGGACAGTCATTTTTGTCGCCAAATTTGGCAAGAAATCTGGAAAAGTCCTCAAACTTGGTTACCATTTTTCTACATTTGGGTCTAGTCCTTGTATAACTGTAATGAGTACTGTAATTGAATAACTGCAATTGATTTCATATATAGCTGTAACCTTAACCGGCCCTCATATGCTTTCCAGTAAGTTCGAAAAGTGCTAGAGATTTCTCGGCGGTCGGAAGAAAACTAAATACGACTGTGGAAAGCATCAGTTTCAGAGTAGTTGTTAGTTCAGATCCGAATTCTGAGTATTGATATATCCGCGAGAGCTTCGAGATGTGCTGTGCACTACGCTGTGTTTAACGTTCTTAGTAGTTTGAAGTGTACTTCTGATTGTCCTCTGTGATACCGAGAACAGCTGTACTAGTATTTTTGTGCAAAGTTCCAGAACTTTCGGATTGATCATCATAAAATAAATTGGCCCAGTCGACTTAAATGCGATGTGTGTAAAAATATTGAACTAAATTTCTATTCTGAATTTGGTTTAAAGATGATTTGGTACTTTTCCGGCGCAAATCTCGCCAAGCAGATTTTATTGGCGACAACACACAGTATGCGCATAAAAAATGTTAACAAATGTTAGTTCTAAGAATTTTTTATTTTGAAGGCATAAACATCTTAATATCGTTTAAAAGTTCGTAAAAAGACAATAAATATAGACAATAAATTTGCAAGTACCTGTTACTTATAAGTAGCTGTAAAAAAAAATCACCAAATTGCGCTAATGTTTTGATTTTGTACTTAAGTAAATAAATATTTTTTATCCCACTCATTCTCAGAAGCAATTTCTATGGAAGGCTGAAGAGCCATAACAGTTTCTGATAATGTTATAGAATAACTTAGTCCTAAAAAGCACAACAATTGGCTTGTATTCTCGAAACACCTGCAGAAACAGAAATTTTCTATCAAACAGTTTTTGAATGAAGATGCCTATTTAATCCGATTCAATCCCTTGTAACGTGTATATATCTTTTCGATAATCTGCAACAAAATGTATTATACGGATTGATTCGATGTCAGTGACATTTAAACTGGAATCGAAGTTAATGAGCCATGAGGTTTTCTGTCGAAGTATCGCACAGCTATTAAATCACTACTTCAGTTGGGCATTGAAATAGAAAGACACCGAATTTGATGTTTCTATCTTTGAGAAAGGCAGAAAATTCTCAAGTGCTTTACAGTAATAAATTACCGAATATAAAAAATTTCTCTTTCCTCCAGTCATATACGTCACGGATTTATACTTTGGACTTAATACTGTTTTTAAAAAAGAATTGGCTTCATTCGAAATTTCATCCAAGGATATAAAAGAACTGGCTGTCCATTTATTTGAGCTAAAACCAATATAACGTGTTTCTGATAATGTTATAGAAAAAGGGATCTAGGATTCATTGCATTTCCTCGAAGTGTACACTATCACAGATCAGCATAGTTTTTAACTTAAGGAAAAGAACCCATACCCCTATCATGAGTTTTTATTAGCAACGCTGAAAAAATATTTGTCCAAAGTTTCTTTCCTTTTCTAACTAACACTAGAAATGTCTATAGCTTTATAATTTTTTTCAGCCACTTGTGACGTTTCACTACAAGGACCATGGACCTTATAAGAAATAGACTAACCGAAACGGGTTTTCTCCCTCGTCTGAGGCGTTGCCGGCTGTCACCTTGATCACATCCGGAGGAGTAAGGACGACTTGCAGAAATTTAACATTGGTTGCCTATTGCAGCGTATATAATTGTCAAGAAAAATCTGGTTGTAGCCACTCATTTCACAAATTAGAATTTCTACATAATTTTATTTTTGAAATTGAAATTAATTTTTAAAAATTTAGCATATTTATCAAGCATAATTAACGTTCCAAATAATTATAAAGCTATTCCATGCTTTCAGGACTGGATATTTTTTTAGCTTTTCCTATGCTGTAAGGAAATATAACCACTTCTTTTAGAAAATAATATTTTAAATCTGAACTAATAGAAAATTTCAAACAAGCAATTTTCTCTTGCAATTTTTATGCTTTTTATTGGTGTAAATAAGTAAAAAATACTAAAATATTAAAAACGAATTTTTGAAAACTGTGTTTAAAATTCTAAAGTGTGCTGTTTTTTTTAAATTATAGATGAGTGTTATAGCACAATTTCTATAAAGGAATTTTATATCAATTATACTTCATAATACATCATAGTGATAAATATTACTTTTGACTCCTTAAAAATGTTTATACATTTAATTCTAATATTAAAATTGTATTTAACCGTAATAATTAATTTTGCTTATATTTTATAGTGATTATTTTTTAAAATTTATTTTTAGTTCTGCATAAGATTTTTTTATTTACTGTTAATTTAATTTATTAGCCTAAAGGGGCGGTAGCCTAGAAAGGCTGTTAGTTTCGAAGCGGCATTTTGCGCTGTTTTACTATAAATGTCCGTGTCTCCTTGCAAATTGTTGTTACCAAATATTATCGCCCTGTATTATATGTAAAGAAATTAAATAATGAAGAAACTGCATGAATACAATACATGTTTCTCACACTGTGACAAAAACGACAATATCTAGAGCCATCAAACTTTGAATAATGTAATCCTCCACCCGAACATGGGCATCTGGACGGCCGAATTTCGGATTGTTTTAATCTATTTCATATTTTGTAAAACTTTAACGAAGTTTTGATTAACAAACTCAACGAGTTCAGAGCGAGCACTGTACGGAAAATAACAGTATTATCTCCAGTGCGGAAGTTCTAAAGATATGCTGTTTTCAAATGTTTACGGCCGAAGAAGATGATATTCAATAAATATAGGTAACATACAAAAATTTAAAAAAAGGTTCCTTTTGGGCGTAATATAAAGTCTGAGTGCTTCTAGATTTTATTTTATCTTTTTTTTTTCCTTCATTATGCTCAGAAAATTTTATGCTCCGAATTTTATGAATTATTAAAATAACTAATCCACTTTAATGTTAATAATTTAATGATCATATAATCAAATAAATATGATCGTTTTGTAATGTTATTATAGTTTGGAAAATCACTGTTTGAAAATGTTCATTAAATTAAAAAAAATTATCAGATCTTGTTTAATTTTACCTTATTTATTTCAAAGCATCGCGTACTATAAATCTCATTTAATTTTACTTTATTTTTACGCAAAATTAAGTTCATAAATTTTGCGCCTAGAGTTTTTACCGTTTTACCAAAGTAAAGATGTTTGTACAAGAATTACGCGTGAAAAAAGTGGGCGAAATATTGACTTCACATAGAGATCGAAGATAAACAATTATCCCTCCCCCCCCCCAAAAAAAAAAAAAAAAAAGAGTACCATAAAACTTAGATTTGAATTAGGTTTCAGAGAGTCCTCAAATCTGTAAACAATGAGAAAGGCAGGGAAAGCTTAAGTTCAGGGCCGTGCTACTAGAATATACGCTTCGCTTAAATGAAATAAAATTAGAGTTCAGTATGTCAAAAGTAATTTAGGACTCTGCTTGTTAATGATAGTAAGTTCAAAGTTTTCAGCTCATATGGCACGCAAAAGACCTCGAAAGCCTAAGACACAGCACCAACTAATTAAACGCTATGCCACTGTAAAATAAAGCGGTGACATTTACTTTGAGAATACGTAAATTTCTTAGAAGTTAACACATTAAAATTGATTGGTTGTAAAATGTCTCTTACCGGTAAATATTTTAAACAAAAGTAAGCATACGTGGAAATCTTAGCATGTTTAAGAAAAATGTTAGAAGTCGAAGATAATATCTCAACTTTATATTTAAGATAACCAAGAATTTTTTGTGTTGACTATGGTTATCAATAGCCGCTCAACAAGTATAGTGGTTAGCGTCTCTGACTGCTGTGCAGAAAGGCCCGGATTCGAATCCCGGAGAAGGCATGGATGTTTGTAAATGTATAGTGTTGGGCGGCATGGCCGCGCTCTAAATATGCGGCAAGTCGAAAGCAGTAAAAAGTGCTTTAATGAGATATATTAAATCCTATTTGGAAAAAAACTGTTGCCTTTATAATCTCATCACTATATAAGGTATCACATTTAATAATTAAAAAGAGTTATGTGATACAAACGCCATAGGTTTCAGTGTTAAAGTATATCAGATCGTCCCTACTCTTTCTTGCCGACATGTCGGTGACGAGCGCCCCGCCTACTGGGTTAGTCTATCTCTTATAAGGTCCATGACACGGACTTACGCAGTTTGGAAGGGTTGTCGTTACGCAAGACATAAGGTCTTTTATAGATTGCGCATGTGGGCAGTTCTCATAAATGTTGCAATCCGACGTTTCATAACACCTATAATTTATTTCTCAAATGTAAGCATTTCATTGCTTGGCTGATTGAAACATTTATAAAAAATAAGCATACTTCTCAATTTATATTTTTAATCAATAATTGATAATATTTGTAGTATTTTTAATAGATGTTATTTAAAATACGTCTGTCTTCAATGTTCGTAACTGCTCATTTTTATATACATTAGGATCGTTATTATAAACAATAAAATAAGTAGTTCTTCAGAAGTTTCTAATGCATCGCATTAAGATACTTCAATAGAATAGAATAATCTTTTGTAAGCTACTTACAGACATCACCTTCCACCTTCAAACAGTGGATATTTTGTGCTATGCTCGTTAAAATTTTAATGAATTTTTGTTAGCTATCAATCATCAACTTTATGATTTATCACGAGATGCATTTAATTTAACCCTTTCTCCTGTCCGCGAAAATTTCCCCCCAGAGGCCGTCTGTTTTTCGTAGCGTGTAATGTTGTTTTCTCTGTACATCATAAACTTTCCATGTATGGCTTTCGTAGTGGATGAATGTCAATGAATATTAAGTAAAATTATAAGGAAATAAAGCATAATGGAAAAATAATAATATCTCTTCTTATTTCTAACAGCAGGATTACTTTGATAACATTTGATCCAGGCGGTCCACTCCTCCCATTTTATTGCTGTAATCTTTTACAATTATTATTTTTTTTTTACAGTTCTTTTCCGTGTTCCAACATCAATCAACGAATTATTATGGATTTTACTCATCAAACGTATATCCTTCTTGTCTTTCCGATTCACAACCTCATTTTTTTGTCTTTTTCTGCTGAGTGACGTTGAAGCCATCTCTCACTGTCTTATATCTTATGTAAAATGGCGCGAATATTCATAAAACCGGGGGCAAATTCATTTAGAAATAGAATGCCTGATTAGTGCTACCCTCTAGGAGGTATTAGAGCAGACAAAAATAAAAACTCAAACAAGTAAACATTTAGAAAGCGGTTTAAAAGTTTTAAAATGTAGAAGAACGCTTGAAGCGAGTTACGTCCGCCCTGCAGAAGTTTCACTTGAACGCGCTAGACGCGTAACGGACGACGAAGAAGTTAAGATTGAAAAGATATAGAAGGCTTGATACGTCTTTATTTATTCATAATCTGGTAAAGGAGATTTATGGCACTAATGCTATTTTAATAAGATTTATGCTTTAGTGATAAAAAAAAATAGAGAATTTAATGAGGGATTTCGATTTATAAACATACTTAAGCTAGTAGTTTAATTCTACAGTTGGAGCTAAAACTGCAGTTCGAATTCTGATGATGAGATCTTAATTGCTAACGCACGAAATATATGATAAATGTTTAATACAGGAAATTACCTTCAGAAAAGTTTCAAGACAACAAAAAACGTAATGAGATATAACTTCAATAATGATAAAATTTAACTTCTGTATTTAATTGAATACTGTTAAAATGATTCCAAAGGTTTGGTTTCTTTGCTTATGGCGAAACACGCCAAGGATCTGCCTAACAGAGGGATGCCTTCGTGAAGGGCATTCCTAAAGGAAACTGGTTCGATAAACAATTTTTTTACACAGAGAAATCCAGAAACACCCCATGAAGTTAAATCTTTCATCTTTGTCTGTGAGTCTTGTTCAGCGACGTTGCAGTTCGGCTACTCATGACTTAAATTTGAAGGATATTAAAAGCAATTTTTTCTCCGAAGAAGAAGGTCAGATCATATTCTATACAATAATTTCAGGACAGGTATCCTAAACACTAAAAGAGCTCATTTTTGCACGCTATTAAAATCGAAATTTTTGCATATTTGTTTCTGCCTCTCCTTTTGACAGTTCCTTTAGTAAAACTGCATGTTTGAATTGAGTAACTTTATAGTCATAATTTCTGCCTGAATTTTCAAATCATACTGCTTCATCGTTAGAGCTTCGAAAAATCCTGTATAACACATACCGTGCTCATTCTACTTAAGATATAAAGCATATTGTTCTTTCAGGGTAGGCGCCTAGCTAATAATATACCTCATACAAAAGACCTGGCGTAGGTAAAATTTTAATACCTATATTTACTTTTGAATTTAACAGTAAATAATAGCACATTAATTTCTAAACAGAAGTAAAATATAATTCATGATCAAATGCATAAAACAAATTGAATGATTGTAATTTGATGCAAAGCAGAAAACTGCTGAAATTTTTCAAGCGGGTGGAAACAGTGCCGTCTTAACGTACGGGTTCACTGGGTACTTACCAGGGGCCCGACGAGTGGGACTGTGGTTACCAGCCACGAGTAGCACTGTGGTAGGTACAACCCACGAGTGGCGCCTATTGTGGTTGAAAACAGGGCCGCCTTAATATATCGGTTCGCTGGGTACTTGGCCAGGGGACCCATGCGTGGGACTATGGTTATCACCCACTAGTGGGGCCTATTGTGGTTGGAAACAGGGCGGTCTTAATATATCGGTTCGCTGGGTACTTGCCCAGGGGAGCCATGCGTGGGACTGTGGTTACCACAAGTGGGGCGTATTGTGGTTGGAAACAGGGCCGTCTTAATATATCGGTTCGCTGGGTACTTGCCCAGGGGACCCATGTGTGGGACTGTGGTTATCACCCATGAGTGGGGCCTACTGTTCTTGGAAACAGAACGATCCATACATCCCAACTGGCTACTTGCCCAGGGCCCAACGAGCGACCCAACGAACCCATACATCAACGACCCAACGATCCCATACATCAACGACCGACCCAACGAACCCATACATCAACGACCCAACGATCCCATACATCAACGACCCAACGAACCCATACATCTTAATGTGTGGGTTCGTTGGCTACTTGCCCAGGGCCCAACGAACGACCCAACGAACCCATACATCTTAATGTATGGGTTCGTTGGCTACTTGCCCAGGGCCCCACGAGTAGGTAGGTAGGTAGGTTACGGAGGACTGGAACGCCTGGTGTCTAACACAGGTAAACAGGCATGTGTTCCAAGTCCTCCTCTAACTACGGCAAAAGCTTCCTGGAACCACACGAGGCTGCACCAGGAGATTATTGAGGTTGTCAAAGGGAAGTACATGGCCTTACAAGGGCATTAGTAGGATTGTATTACAGATTGAAGAGGCAAGCTGTGGTGTTACAGATAGTAGGTAGTTAAACTAAAAATATTTGGGTAATAAGACGTACGCATAAAAAGACATAAAAATGCATAGGCAACAATACACAAAGCACAATGCGTAAAATGCATAAACAGAGAGCACAAAAAATAGGTACTGTAGCGATTTTTGAACCGTCAGGTTTTTATTATTGGTAGCGTGAATAAAGGTAAGTGTTAAATTTCACAAATTGAATTTTAAGGTAAGTTCAACTGCTTATCATAACAAAGTAGTTTGCTTAGCAAAGTAGTTCGTTTACAATAGGAAACGATAATCACTTGAGTTCAAACAGAGGTAGCGGAGAAAAAGTCCGGCTACGCTTCTTTGAGGGTTTCTTTTCCCCCCGCTCTTGACAGAGCTTAGTAGCGACTCGGGACGAAGCCGTAAAAAATACACAAGAGAGAAAGGGGCTCTCTAAAGCTTACTAGCGACTCGGGAAGAGCCGTAAAATACAAGAGAAAGGCTCTCTCTTCTGTACGCAACGACTGCGTATTACTTCAGACTAAATTCTCTCTAATTATTTTCCACTCACTGTTTTTATGTCCAGGTTTTCTGGGCGTGTCTTGTGCGTCTGCTGCAGTGATTCGCTAAACGTCTTTTTCGGAGCATCTCTCCATTGGTTAACAGGCGCTGATTTGTTCTCAGATATTGTCTTGACAGACTGAGAAACTGAAATTTTCCGTGGGAAAATTCAGAACGTCTTTTTGGGAGGTCTATCTAAATTATTTCGAGAAACAGGCAGTTGGCGACAGTCTATCGCATACACACAATGGACACTCCCCAACCCGTGAGAACTTGTATGAAAGTTTTCTCCTTTCGTAAAAACAATATGCTTTCCGCACTTTGTTGGGGGTCACGTTCGACCTCAAGAATTCGTAAGTGTCATCAGGGTGGTCATCTGGCGCCCATTTGAAGTCTCCTTTTCCCAGACTTCGTGGGAGCCCGTGGGAAAATAGCTGACGACGTTACAGTACATACACATAGTCACTTAAGGAACAAAAAGATAAATGGTGTACATGAAGTTACATGAAAGCTGGAGCACAAGTTCTGTTGTATATAAATACAGGTACATCTTGAATGATGAATGATGAGTTCATGAATACTCATGTGTGCAGAAGAGTGCGGTTAGATTGCTAAGGCGTTGATTATTGTAGCGTCGCTAAGAACATAGATAAAAAACACTGATGAAAGGCACGAGGATGTTTTAGCACTAATTATTGGGCAGTGCCCCAGCAATGTGTGCACCGTGAGGCACACAACAGGGACTCCATGCTAATTCGTCTATATTTAATTTCTGTGAGTAGTTGTCGTGTTAGGGATCCCAACGCACTGGTTCGCCCAAAGGCCATAAAGTTTTTGAGACGGCATTGGTTGAAAATGAAACACGATGCTTTTCCCATGAACCTGAGTTAAATGGCGATCATCTATTTGGGTGGGAGAAAGTTCTTTAGGACCACAGAAATCTCGGAAAATCTCAGAAATATACAGTAATGACCATGTTAATGAATTTTTTCTGATTAGAAAAGAATAATTAACAACGAATTTGTTCCTGAGAGATACAGGATGATTGCTGCAAGGTCTAATGACAGACCTCCGGAAAGAATTCAGCACGTTAAGCTCGAAAAAATGCTTAGTTGGAGTAACTGCTTTCTGCTGCAAGACAATGGGATGCCTCACAGTTCTAACCAAGTCAAGCAGATTGTGGCAAAGAAGGGTGTCACAGTTTACAACTCTTCCTCTTTATGACACCAAATTCAGGCTCTTATCTCTTCTCTAAAGGGAAGTTTTCCCTTAAAGGCCATTATTTTAGCTTTGGCCCGTGGCTTTGGTAGCAGTAAAAGCTACCAAAGGACGGGGAATTTTGAACCGAATGCTTTCCCCCCTTTAAGAAATCACCTCCTATTTGCAGCAAAGATTATTGTGTGTAGTTTAATGGATTCTCAGAGAGGTGCATCTATGTCGCAAAAGGAAGACCTTTGAAAGAGATAAGAGATTAAAACCCTAGGGACGTCAAATTTGACATTTCACCCCACTTTTCAGCCTGGAAAATGGGGGAGAAAAACATGACCACTAAAGTGGACAACCTTGTCTTTTCAAAGAGAGAACTCTATGGCCACTATAATGGTCATCCCGTCTTCAAAAGGTTAAAAGAACTGAAGAGATCCAGAAAGTCGGGCGCAAAGACTTAAAAAGTATACCAAAAGATGAATTCCATAAAGGGAATCAAACATTTGTATAAAAATGCCAATCCTAGTCTAAACTTTACAAAGATTGTATAATAAAAGCGAAAAAGAATATTATTTTTGACAATTATCACTTTTGTGCTAACTTAGTCCTAAAATTTTATGTGTGCAATTGTACGCATAAATAATTTTGTCTTTGTCTCTCTGTCACTAGTTATATTTAAGTTTAAGAAGGGAATATTTTGCATTTAAACTACAGTCGTACCTTTAAGAAACAAAGCTATATTTTTAAACAGAAAAATATAAAATGAAATGCAATAGATTTCAAAGTCTATAGATAAAACTCTCAAACTGCAGGAGTTCAACACCCTAGTCCATCAATGCTAAGTAAAGAATTTGCTGCGTGAGTTGAGTTGTCATAGCAACTGAATTCGATAGCGTGCGAAACGGCTTGTTAATAATGTCACCCAGGGCAACGCCTACCCTGTAAACACAATCGGTCAGCGGACATAATCTAACAATAATGATAAAAAATTAATTGATTAAAGGACGCCCCTTTATTGAGAACCGTGATCCTCAAAATAGACAGAACGCCCACGAAAACTTACGTGATGGATTAAATTTGAATGCGTACCTTCTTGTTTGTAAATATTTCTTTTCGCTTTACCAAGATTTTTAAGGATAACCAAAGCTGGAATTTAATAAATAACGAGTTGGAGTTGGTAAATGAAATTTTGCGTCATATTGATTTCAGTTACTTTTTATCCACTCTTGTAATTTTTTTTCCTCCCTCCCCCTCTTTCGGCTCTCTCAGCTAGGGTATTGATTGCGCGTGTTGCTCAGGGAAAGAGTTTTCTGTTGTCTTTCGAAACTGTGGAATGAGTTTGATCACGAACAACATGCCAATCGATCGGGTTTGATCGAAGAAAGTTTTGGTGTTGCTCTACTAGGATGTCGAACCAAACATTTATACAATGTTTCGAATACTTTTTTGAGAAATGTTTGTACTTTTTAACGAATTCTTCAGCAATATCGAAGTAAAACGTAACATAAAAATAATGCTGCAAAAGCAAAATTACAGTTTGGCTTAAAGTAACTTGTAACAGGTAAAAGTATATTTACGGGTACCCGTTCGAGAAAACTGGTGATTTTTGGCGGTACATGGATACCGAGTTTGTGCAATTCTTTGACTTGTTATTTTGGCTTTGTGTAGTGGCGATTTTAGCGCCAAAAATTGCCGCTACTCAAGGACAAAATAACAAAATAATTATGAGCACCAACAAAGAACTGCACAAACTCTGTATCCATGTACACATTAACCTCCTGTCATTTAAAAAAAAAAAAAAATCACAGAATTGCACAAACTAGGCATTGCGCACTCCCTTGACTTCATCCATGTACACGATGACCTATTTCACTTAAATCAGGCCCACCAGCGGCCGAGCGGTAAAGTCGCTGAATACTGATAGTTCTGTCCGAGGTTCGAATCCCGCGAACGGGCTAGCTGCATGGGCGTTTTCGTGATTTTCCCCATGTGTCACGTGTATACGAGCCAGTTTCCCTTAGAAAGTCCTCCATGAAGGCATCCCTCCCCTTAGGCAGATAGCCCTCGAGGCTTTGCCATAATCTCACACACACACACACACTCACTTAAATCAGAGAATTGCACAAACTTGGCATTGCGCACTCCCTTGACTTTTCATGTACACATTGATATATTTTCACCTTAAAAGTCAAAAGAGCACCCAGTATTAACGAATTCTTCAGCAATATCGAAGTATAACGTAACATAAAAATAATGTTGCAAGAGCAAAGTTACAGTTTGGCTTAAAGTAACTTGTAACAGGCAAAAGTATATTTACGGGTACCCGTTCGAGAAAACTGGTGATTTTTGGCGGCACATGGATACCGAGTTTGTGCAATTGAATGTTCCGTAAATATACTAGGTAAAAGTATATTTACGGAACATTCAACTATTCACCATAAATGAAACAACAGCTTGGGGATAAACGAAAGAAAACCTTGGCGATAAATGAAACAACAACTTTGCCATAATACAAGGGGTCCCCTTCAGTCTACTCTAACCTTTTTAATATTTTAATAAACCTTTACAGTTTATGGTTGATTATTTCTTGCATACTTGAGGCAAATAAATGAAAAAAAAATATACGACAACAATGAGTTCCATAGAGGATTTGTAGCAAATATTAAATGAAAAGTATAAAACTGCACGCAGAAGGAAACGATGAGCACAGCGAGATGAGTTACCATTTTTCATAATTTCATGAAACTAATATTACGAATACATATGTCACTTTATGTTTCTTATAAAGCATAAAACGGTCTGACGAAATCTAATAACAAGCAGTACATTTTAATAATTCAGCAGTACATTCTCTGATTTGCCTAGAATTCTGTAGGGCGATCATGAAAGTCGCGGTGGATTTTCAGAAGCATCCTAATAAGTTTGAGTTAACTCATGGAAACAGTTTTTCTTTTTCAAGCAGAGTGCAACCTTGCATGTGCTTGAAAAAGAAAAACTGTTCAAAAAATTCCCACACTGTCCTTACAGGCTTTTTCTTGGTGCTCCAGAGTGCACATCGTCTAGATGTTGTCTTCGATGGCTGATGCTTATTTTCTTGAAGACGAATTGTTGCATCAGCTACTGGATTATGTTTCTTGATTGGCTTATGTTTCTTGATTGCCATCTAGTGAGCTACAAGGGAACTTCAGAAACGGTCAGTCTTGAAAACCACTAACACGACTGACTAAGGCGTTCAATAGAAAAGGTGGTTACTGTAGGTATAACCACCGCCCTTCAAAGATTTAAAGGTCTTTTGTAACTGTTTAGTTTAAAATTATTTCAAACGTTAATTTGAAATTTGAGTTCGAAGATGAAATTACAGTTAATTTTTATATAATATGCTTTTTATAATTTTATATAGACTGCGGAAAAAAATAGGACAGTTCTGTATCTTCCGTTCTACAGGGCCGATTGGCGAAATTCAACTTGTGTTTTTCCCGTCTGAAAAGCGCGACTTAGAATATGTATTAGATTTATATATAGCACTGTTCTAATATAGGTATATTTTGACACAAAATCCGACTTTTTCTGAAATGGCATGACTTTTTTTTTTTTTTTTTTTTCCATATATCAATTCTACAACTCAAATTATGCCAAACTGCCAAGTTTTAGTAGTTTTTAGAAACAGTAGTTTTTAAAAAATTAGCTCTCAAAATTTTAGCTTTTGAATGTTAATTCAATTTGATATATATTTACTAATATCTCTTTTTTTTTTTTTTTTTTTTTTTTTTTTTTTTATTAAACTTACTTCTTGATTCCTTCTTTCAGATTTCGAAATTTAGGTTCACTCTAAATAAAAAAATACTCATAAAAAGTCACTCTAAATAAATAAATTTCGCCCATTTTTTATGATTTATTTTTAAAATTTGTATTTAAAAATTTTTTTGAGAAATATTTTGTATTATAACCTATAGAACTTTTATCATAACCTTAAAGTAGATTTATTTTTAAGCATATCTGCAAAAAATTAGATTCTTTTATTCACAATTTTGTAAGATATACATGAATTTACACATTGGCGCGTTTTGAAATTTGGCATATATGTTATAAGCGATAGTAACGGCAAATTCGGTTTACGCACTTTGTTAATTACTTGAAAGTATGAACGATGACTTTTTTTCTGCTCGTGTACAATGAAAAAAAGGAAAGGAAAATAGGTTGCTATAAATTAAGAAATTCGTCAAGTCAAATATCCTTGGCGCAAACTGAACAAAATGCGCCAAGATAAATTTTTGAATTTCTCCGTAAATTTCGAATCAGAGTTTACAAAATTTAATATGTAGGCATAATTTGAGACGTAGAATTGAAATATGAAAAAAAAAATTGGCATGTCATTTCAGAAAAAGTTCGATTTTGTGTCAAAGTACCTATATTAGAACAATGCTATATATAAATCTAATACATATCCTAAGTAGCGCTTTCGAGACATGAAAACGCAAGTTGAATTTCGTCAATCGGCCCAGTAGAGCGGGAGATATAGAACTGTCCCTTTTCTTTCCGCAGTCTGTTTTTAGCTTTAAGTATATTTTATGTATTTTTTGCCTTTTATAATTTTTTATACTTTTAACGAATTTTTAAAAAAAAATTTACTTTTGATTTCTTAAATATGTTACGGTTATATATGCAGCAAGATGCAATACTTGCGTATAAAAGCAACCACTTTAGTAGAAGTCGCTAAATTTTCAGAATGTTAACTGTGCACATAACCATTCTTCCGGCAACCATGCTCATAACAGACCTTCAGTCAAGCAACGCCATCATTTTCGTACGCTATCTTTTTTGTTGTGTTCCAAGTTCCAACGATTTTTTTAAACAAATCGTGATATTTTTTGACTTAAACATAGTTTTAAAGTATGAGCTCATGGAATTTGCCAGCAATGAAAGAAAGTGCTGCAAAATTTCTGAAAGAACAGAGAATTTTCCTGTAAATTAAAGAGAACAACGAGGAAATGCGTTACCTCGATAGCAAGGGTTGCAGGAAGCCGAGCCTCCTCAATTCTATGGTTTTTTTTAAGCGAAAAGAGTCCGTTGTGGGAGAACAGCGCAAAAAAATTACAGAAAGATTTGAAGAATGTGTTTTATTTTTTTAATGTACCACATAATTCATATTTAATAATTCAGATTTGCATTTTAAATTGCTAAAAGTGTCTTTTCGTTTCATAGGTTGATAATGTTTACCGAGTTACAAAAAATATCGATAGTTTGGGAATCTAAAAAATTGCTCAAAAACAACCAACTTGCACCTTTTACCTTTCCATCTGTAAAAAATCACCAAACTGGGCGACGGTGTAATACGTAAGTACCCAATATGTTATGTTGTTTCTTGAAAAACTGTAATGAGCTTTAAGTACTATTCCAGGTAGTGGAAAATCTAATCGCTTTACCCCAAACTTAATCAACTATTTATATGAACGTAAAATTCTTTCATTTGAAAAATAAATATTTTAATAATTTTGATATAAGATTTATCATGGACGAAAAAATCGTCGCGCGCATACATATAAATAGCAGACATCATTGTAAAAATGTATTGTGGGGACCTCCAATTCGAATTTATTCACCGAAAACACAGCATTTAATTTTTGGACCGCAAACATTACCTCCCTTACCTGCGTATATAGTTTATTGGAGGTAAAATTTAATATTCATGTGTTCTACTATTGTTATTTAACACTGTATATATGGTGTAATAAAGAAATGGGAGATTTGACTAGTGCAGTTCCCTACTTAGTACTATCGAAGTTGACAGAACTCGAAAAGTTAAACAATATTTATTAATGTTTTTTTTAATGTTACGCAAAATTAACTAAAAAATGGCATGAGAAAAAGTATCAAAGACTAGTTTTGCCCCACTGGGGCCCGTTGGCAGCTATTCATTGTTTGTGATTAGCTTTGCATTCCGAAAACTCATTTTAAAACGTTCATGCATTAATTTAGAGTCAAACAACAAAATCAGCGTTATGTTTTCGAATTTTAAAGTATTCTTGTATTGATTTGCATAATCAGCCGAATCGGATACCTCTAAAGAAAAATTCACCGTGCTGTATGTATTTTGTACAGCTATATTTAAGAATAAAAGTATAACAAAGCCTGTCCTGTAACTACAAACTTTTTTATTACATCAAGAAGGACGTCGAAGGAACAAATATAGATTTAGAAGTCAAACAACAAAAATCAGCGTTATATTTTCAAATTTTCACAGGACTGTTTTCGATGGTTTTACCGAACCATCGAAAATTTGAAAATATAACGCTGATTTTTGTTGTTTGACTTCTAAATTAACAGTAGTTCGGCGTGTTATTGTATCTTAAATATAGGTTTTATTTATCACACTTAAAGTAATTTTAGCGTAATAGGCCATATCTCTGATTTTGAAATATAATCATTCAGATGCTGATCTTTAAACAGTACAGCTCTAAAATATGTAAGTTAATTTAGAGTTGAAATAACTAAAATAGCATTGGCAATCGTGGTTCATACAAAATCATGTCGAACAGTCAGACTTGGTAGAATTTCTGAATAATATTAAACATTACCTGAGTTAAAAATGCTTGATGTTGGGATCTTTACGGAAACGTCCTCGGGCATATCTACTTTATTTAAAAAATAATATGTAGGTTAAACTTCTGTTGGTAACACGAAGTTTATGAAATTTAACCAATTTTTTTTTATTTGGCAACAATTACGATAGTAAAATATGATAATTCGGAATTAAGAGTCATTTGTCGCCAATAATACCCAAATACGCCAATTGTCCTCAAACTTTATCTCGTATTCTCAAATGAAGATTAACTTCATTTGAGAATACGAGATAATTTGAGTGCACTTTTCGAATAATTATTATAATGAACTTTTACAATACAAATAAGTTAGTGATACTTGTAGTTCTTATGTTGAAAATTAAATAATGCAAGAAATTGTATAATATTTTTAGCATTTTCAATTTTAGATTCTTTTAATGTAAAGTACAAAAATGGTAAGTTTTATTTTATTTATTTATTTTTTTTTCCTGCATATGGAGAAGGATTTTTGTGCTCACTGTGAGTACATTTTCCAGCATCAGCCATCAGAGTTTACTTCCCCATGGATAATTCAGAACAGAGAAAATTCAATATTTGAGAAGTTATCTTCCCCAAATTCTTCCACAACAGCTACAGATTATTAATTACCCGTGATGATATGATATTAATCATCCGTGACTTCAGTGAGAAAAAAATTTCATCTTTGCCATTAAGAGCCAAACCAGTCGCATCACTCATTCGTCGGTCTCATTATTCACAAGATTTCGAATTTTTCGAGCTTGGATTTCTCGTATGGTCTGCCATTCATTAGCGGGAAAAAACGTAATATATTTGCAACCATGAGGACAAGTGTCTCATATATATATATATACACATATACGTATTATTTCTGTATAGAAAAACTATACCCTTTTTCTGACAGTTCCCTAGAACTTATCATGGGAAATAAAAAAGAAATCCTCACGAAATCGTTCGATGAGTTATGTGCTGTTGTAGTACCCCTCCTTCCCTACGACATATCGCCCCAATTTCGATGAAGTACCACACGAAAAGGGGGGTGCTGCCACAGAAGCACTCCCTCGAAAACAACCCCAGATCGATAATACAAGCCCTCCTTTGCCTGCACCGAACCTCCGCCCAAAGAGAGGAAAAAGCGCCTGAATTTGACAACCAATCAAACACCAAAACTCGGGAAGTGTACACCGCGGAAAATTCCATCATGCGAAGAATATCCCGGATACGTGCGCGCGCGAGAGCATGCGAGTTATATATAAGAACGATATAGGTGGAACATATATATATATATATATATATAGGAATGTCATGCTGATCACGAAAGGGTCGCATTATCCGATCATGATGGGGTGAGCGGGAGTGGCGAGCTGAGAATCCTCCACGTGCTCCTTCATCTTCCAATTCTGTAGGGAGTAAGAGGATGAGGGGGAGGGCGTCATCGCTTATGCGCCCCCTTCTGATGAAGCATCTTGTTTCATATACAGATGAGGCGATGCTCTCCTGTATCACGCGATTTGGTCGTTTAACGGAATTTCCGGAGCCCAGCAATATTGGAACATCAATAACTCTTCCCTTAAAGGGAATGCATGTGAGAGTAATATATCGGGACAAGCACTAGATGAGAGTTTGAGTTCGAGGTTGCTGATGTAACACGCGACGGGACCAAAGGGTAGATGTTGGATCTGTCACGAAAGATATCGAGGAGTGTTCTCGAAATGCAAGATGATGGTAATGAAATTTTGCGGAGATTCGGTACTGGGAGTAGTGAAGTGTCGTACTTGGTGTCACGTAAGCAGGTGAAATTTGCTGCACTTTAGCGAAGACATGGCAGCGATTAATACGACGTCGTTGGATTGGCGCTGGGAATAAATTATACAAATAAAGTGGAACTAACTTTGGTGCAGATTTGGTGATCATCTGTTTTTTTTTTTTTT
Organism: Stegodyphus dumicola; assembly: GCF_010614865.2. Lineage (NCBI taxonomy): Eukaryota > Metazoa > Arthropoda > Arachnida > Araneae > Eresidae > Stegodyphus > Stegodyphus dumicola. Next base: position 80,836 of record NW_023318880.1, on the reverse strand, counting down.
TTCATTTTAATTGAAAGATAGAAGTAAGAAAAAAATACGAGAATCAAAATCAGCTCCCATTAGCATCTGTCGAATTAAAGGTTTGTGTCAAGCGTTTGTCGAATGAAAATGTCGGCTTATGAAAGGCATTTAAGCGAACCGGCAAGACTGTCTCACTGAATGCCACACTATCTCACCAGCGGAAATCTTTGAACACTGATAGTTCGTTCTGGTTTGAATCCCAACGAACGTGCCGGCTGCATGGGCGTGTTTTTCCCCATGTAAAACGTGTATATCAGCCAGTTTTCCTTAGAAAATTCTCCACGAATGTATCCCTTCCCTTTAGCAGATACCCTGAAATGCTTTTCCATAATTAAATAAACCAAACCAAGCCATATTGTGTTTCTAAATATGTTTTATGCAAGAAAAGAGAGGGCTTGAATATATAAAAAATATAAATATCAAAATATAAAAATGAATTTTACATGTTGATTTAGGAGACTGATATCTTTATTGTAAGACGACAAATAGTATTAAATAACCTAAACATAAATTATATTTTAGGATAAATAACGTTAAGTAAATATCATTTGTTTTGTTTCGAAGTATTAGATTGCCTATAAAAAACGGAAATGATTTTCAGAACAGCATATTAAGGGAAAATGCCCAATTTTCTTATAGTCAGACCATTATAGCACTTATTACAATAAGGTATTTCTACCACTTCTCTAGCGTACCTTCGTGGTGTAGTGGTTCAGCATGCTGGGCCGGTATTCCAAAGGTCCGTGGTTCGATTCCCAGCGAAGGCGGTTGCTAATTTTTCATCTCTCTGGCTTCCAAAAAATCCTAATGTCTGTGCATTACCACAAATCTCTCGCAAGTTAGAGGACCCTCTAACTTGCGAGAGATGTCTTTGTAGACGACCTTCTAAAGAAGCTCGCATTCATGCTATATGCGGGGAAAAACAAAATTTAGCAAAAAAAGCTTAGAATGTTTGTTTTGAGGGCTTTGCGTATTTTATTCTTTAAATATATGTGTGAACATTGTGACATAAATTAAATGTTAAAAAAAGAGAAATGAATATTCATACGCCTTGTCATTCTTAGTCCCGCATTCGCTGATTTATTATCAACAATTTCAGTTATTCGAGGTTCACAGCTAAGCCGATGAGAGAGGGGGAGCCCAAATGCACTCGGAAGAAAGAATAGGACATAAATAATGAACAAAAGCATTGTAAAGCCGTTCAATACTATCTTCCTGCTGCAATCAGATACAGAGACATCTGCATGTGCCATTTGGACTGATGCAACGAAATGGGAGACTGAAAGTAGTCCGTGTGAAATCTGTTTTTCTCAGGTTACACCTCACTTTTCGCATAAAAGCTTCTTAGAAAAATATGGTTGCAGAGAGAACTGGTTGAACAGTAACTCACTCTTCTTTCTTTGTTTTCCTATCTACATTCTCGAGGGGGGAATATTTTATTTTCAGTCATGTTTTGAATCGATGAGTAAAATATGCAGTACGATATAAGTTGCTACGCCTTCGTCATTGCTTCAGCATATTTTACTAAATTAATGTATCAGGACTTGCGTTCCTCTTTACTTGCATTGGAAACATGAACTGTCCTGACTCAGAACAGGGAGCTTACTAAAGCTATGTTCAATAAATTGTGAAGTAGACAATACACACAGGAAGGGTATACGAAACCCTTTATTTTCTTTCTTTACAGCGATTTCCGAAACTTCGGAATACAGAGACCAACCACTTGTGGTCTGAACGTAAGAATATAAAAATACTAACTAAAAACTCTAACTAAAACTAACTTTGGATTAATATACAAGTGCCTAACTTCAAGATTGGCCGTTATTTAACAAAAATCCGTATGTAGTACAGAGAGCTGCTAAAACTACGATACCTTTAAAATTATCAAGAGGATTAAACCTCTGGCCTTGAAGGCAACCAGCAAACAAGTAAAACTACTATGGCCAGCGGCCTGCTTCTAATAATTTCTTCCTCTCTCTTGCTTGGCAAAAAGCCACAACTTAAGTACTTGGCATTAGCAAGACAAATTTGCATAAATAAGTTAAAGCTTTTAATTCTGGCCGGAAGTGAAAAATAAGAAGTGATAGTAAAGATTAAAATAAAATAAACGTTAGTAAAACTTAGGATCCTTACAAATGTATTTAACCAAATAGAAGAGAAACGCGCCAAAGTGAAACATAAAATTAGCAAAGTAACAACCTTGTGTTTGGTGTAGATTTAGTCAAAATCTCGATCGATTTCGAAGGCAAATAGAAACAGGTCCCTCTTCGTCAGGAGCAAAGAAGTCTGCAAGACTGGAAAGCAGCGGGAGCATCGATTGAGTTTATATCCTACGGCAGCAAAACGAATGAGGAGGTAGCACCCTCTGTCGGCAAAAACAGTAAGGAAACAAAAAAATTAAGTTAAAAGAACTTTAAAAGCGTTAGGAAGGATTATATCTGACTTAAAATAATTAACTAAACAAGATAAATATTAAAATCCACAGCTCGATTCTTAAAGATTCCATTTCTGACGTTAATTGTTGGGGGAAGTTATAGCATATCGTGTCAGTGTGGTTTGAGATATATCGGCCAAACTAAAAGAACGTCGAAGTTTCGTATCAAGGAACATGAATCTTATTCTCAAAATGATGAAATAAGTATATTTTCGACAGCTAATCTTAATTGGGAATTTAATCATAATTTTGACTTTGGGTATGTAAAAATGTTTCAAAAAGCTTTTTCACATTCAAAAATATTTATTTTGTTTAGTTAACACCTATAAGTTTGTATTGTTCCTCTCTTTTATCTGTTAATTAAGTGCTGAAGAACTTAGTGAACAGCTAAGATTACCGTTTATTGCTTACAATAAAGATATGCAGTCAGGGCGTACAGCAAAGTCTCCACTTAAGCTTAAACTGAAAAGTGCAAGAAATAAAAACTAACTAATGATTAACTAAAGAGATTTAGCCGAAGCTAACACAAATCTCAACTAGCTGGCCCCTAAATATCGAGTTATCTGGGGAAGCTATCAAGGGCACGAAATATAGCTGAGCGTAGTAACGGCTTAGAGTAACGAAGCCAAAAGGCAAAAGGGCTCTATTCAGAGAATCTAAATCTCTCTCTCGAAGTCAGTGGAACTTCGACCTTAAATACCATTCTTTCTCATTTGCATTTAACGCGATTCTAAAAACTCATTCTGGTAAGGAATTGTAAGCTGAAATTAGGAGAGATAGGAAAGGTGAATAAACTTAAAAATAACTGTATTAAACTTAGGATAAAGCTTACAAGTTAAATCCAGCCCTTCTTAACGCTTTTAAAGTTCTATAAACTTCATTTTTTCTATTTCGTTACTATTTTTTTCGATAAATGAAGGTACCTTCTCGTTCGCTTTACTGCAGTACGGTAAGAAACTGGGAAGAAGCCCACCCGCCTGGCATTGCTGCCTCATGGTTACAGGAACAACCACAAACGACGGCGACCAGCGACCCGGCCGTGCCCACCGAACCGGGGAAGAAAATTTAGAATTATATGATGTTAATAATCGCCAAGAAAAACCAAAGGATGGGTCCGGGTAACAAAAACATTAGAAAAAGGAAACTAAAATAAAGACAAAATTACTACTCCATCAGGTTACAAAGCTGATAATACAATCACACAAAAGGAAAGAGAGAGAAACTAGAAATAACTAAATTAAGAAAACGTTGTTAATACAACAAATTAGAAAAAGGAAAGTTACACACAAACAAACTGCAAACACACATACAACCACAAAACCTACAACATACTACAACGCATCACAAAACACAAGACAAAGAATCAAAATCAAAACCATATGTATTGGAACACCTGGAAGGGCCAAAATATAAAACCATAGAGGAATTCCCAGATTTAACTGCCTAATTTCAAGCTCTAACACTAACACTAACACTAACAAATCGAACCGGCGAAAGGATCATCCGATCTAACCACTGAGACCCTAGTTCTCAGTGGCTCTTATATAATACCAAAATTTCAAAATTCAAACTCAAATTTCATTTACGTGTAAATTGAATCATTTAAAGCTGGTCCTAAAAACATTTAATTATTAATTATTTAATCTCCAGTGGTGACCAATATATTAAAAGCACTACAATACCATTGGTTAAACATCTCAATGTGCTATCATAGTTAACTAATTATCCAATTTAACATTAAACACATATTACAAGCCTCAATGATTTACTTATTCCCTATGTGTTTGTGCAAAACAATATACTGCAGTTCGGTATACATAAGGCGCCAACTGCTTTCCAGTTTTGCAGATTTCTTTGCTTCTGGTGATCTGTTTGTTCTCGAAATCGATCGAGATCTATACTAAATCCACTTTTCAATTTATTATCTATTCACCTCCTTCTCTTAGCACTTACCTTAAACGTCTTTTCTTCAATAAATTTATAATATTCCTTTTCTTATTTTTAATTATAATACTTCTTTTCTCATAACTATAAGATTATGCCTTAGCTATAAGATTATTAGTTAGAAGATTATTAAATATAAGATTGTTAATATTTTTATTATTTCATTTATTATTTACTTTTAGCATATCTTTAATATTTATATCTAGTCTGCATTTTACACTTTTCTAAATTTAATTAATGTTTATTCTATATTTAGTGTTTTTCTCATTCTTTTTTAATTCGGCTTAATTATTTCTAAATTATATATGTCTAAATTCTTTTGGGCTACTCTCTCTCAAAGCTGTTATTACGCTCGGCCGTACTCAGGCCCTTGATAGCTTCGCAGTCAATTAGCGTTAAGGGGACAACTTGGTTAGAATCTTGATAGCTTCGGCTATATCTCTTTAGTTTAGATTAGTTTTAATTTACTTCTTAGAATCTTAAGTTCAAGCCCAAGTGTCGGCTTTTATTGTACAGTCCAAGACGGAGTTCTGTTAAATCTTATTGGAATAATAAACGGTTATTTACCCTTCCATTTTGTTATTTCTTGTCACACGAACTCAAGCGATTATTCGTTTAACAGTTCTTAAGATTCTTCACTTTCAGCAATAAATTAGCATTTACAAAGTGAGGAACTCTACAATGTTATGAGCCTCATTGTAATCATTGCCATCTATGTAAACACCACAAGACCTGAGTAAAATGTCATATGTATATTTGCACAACCATTGTAACTTTGTAAAATTTTATTTCAAATAAATGGCGCTGATAGCGGATGGTAGATAGTTTCCATCAATAGAGCACAAAAGCTGAAAGTCGTAATGATGGTGCAGCTGGCTCTGTTGATGGTCTCCTGTACTAAATCCCCACTCAATACAAAATTGTTGCTTTTAAAAGTTTACAATGTATTAAAATAACAAAATTCTTTGCTTTTATGCATATGTCGGATGCAGAAGCAGAAAATAAACTGTATTCTAGTTGTAAGGATGGCGAATATTTTTCGATTAGTGTGCCAGTTTAATTACGGTTTATTATTTTCGGTAGCCCAGTGCGCCACTTGTTATATTTCTTTTTTTAAATTATCTTTAAGCCGCTACTTTGATTTCAATCTATCGAATTGTACATTGTAACTATATTTGCTGTTTAGTTATTAACTTGCTGGGGTTCCACATTTTTATCCTAAATGTGGAGGAAGCTCCTGAACAGTTGAGCGAATAATCGCTTTAGTTCAGGAACAGATGTTTGTTCAGAAACTTAAGAAGGCTTATTTTACCCTCTATTGCTCAAAATAAGAGTGCACAGTTAGCCCCTTACTCAGGGCGTACAGCAAGGCCTCCACTAGACTTGGAACTCAAAATAATAAGAACTTAACTAAATCCTAACTAAAGAGATATAGTCGAAGCTATCAAAATTCTAGGTAGTTGGTCTCTAAATATCGAATAACTTACCGAAGCTATCAAGGGCCTGTAATACGGCCGAGCGTAGTAACAGCTTAGAGAGATGTGGCGAAAAGGCAAACGCGCGATAGTCAGAAACTCAGGTTCTCTCTAGATAGAATTTGTGTACACATTTATTTGTTAATGTATTACCAAGTAATGCCAAGTACAAAGTATAGTATACATGTAAATGTAGAGCTCTCGTGAGGCTCCTCTCTAGCCAACTTTTTAGATGAGGGTGGACGTGGTGCTGTACTGATTAATCTTTACGGCAAAAGGACGGTGCCGATGTCCACCGTCACTTATCACTTATCTCCATACTAGTGGAACTCTGGCTTAAATACTTCTATTACTCATTTGCATTAAACGCGATTCTAAAAGCTCATTCTGGTAGGAAATTATAATCTGAAATTAGAAAGAACAGGAAAGTAGCTTTAATTAAAATTAACTGTTATAAATTTAGGATAAATTATTATTAGTTACTAAGGGCACCCATGCTCGTGTTCTTTTCCGAATCCGCCTTTGATGACTGCTGGTCTTGAATTTTTTTTTTAAAATGTTGTTTTCACTGAATGTAAGTGACTAAAAGAAATTTAATATCTACTTGGGGGAGGGAGGTACCACCGAAATACTTGTTCGTAATAGTTTGCCATCCCTGTTGTAGTGTTCAGTGTCTTATTTCATTTAGTAGCTTAGATCCCCCAGTATTCTACAGCACACCATCAATAATATAATGTACTGCGCAATATAATTTATAATTATTATTATTTTATTTCATATTGGCAACGGTTTATTATTTCAGATTTATCAGTCAGACAAGAACATATTTAAATATATCGCATGTTTAATAGAATATACATTATTATCTGCGGCATTACCTATCCGAGGTATATATCAGGAAATTACATTCACATGCGATTAATGCAAATGCAAAATACTTGTATTTTATTAGAGCCGAAAAAGTGTTCAGTTTAATGTAATAAACGAGAAAAGCTTTATTTCCTTAAAACATTTTTAGTACAGAAATTTTTAGTCCAAAGAGGCAATTAGCCCTGGAAGATTATTAATTTCGTTTTAGCATTTTGCGTTGAAAACTATAAACGGCGAATCACTTTTCAAATTGTTGCCACCAAATATTATCGCCCTGTATTATATTTAAAGAAATTAAATAATGAAGAATCTGCATGAATATATGTATGTTTCTCGCATTGTGATAAAACAGTGGTACCCAGAGCCATCAAAATTTGAATAACATAACCTTCCATAAAATATGGGCATGTGGAAGCCCTAATTTGAATTTCAAATTTGTATTACTATCGATTTCATATTTTGTAACACTTCAATGAATTTTTGATTAACAAACTAGACGATTTCAAAGCGGGAGGGGGGCGGGGGGGGGAATATCTCTAGCACGAGAGAATCCTGTGCATCGGAAATTCTAAAGATATGCTCATTTCAAAATTATTTTGCGATATTGCTATAGAACTGAATTTTATAGTTTGAGTACGTAGAACATGATAGTTAATAAATAAAGGTGTAGAGACATTAGGTTAATTGGAAGCAGGAAAGATGAAAAATGAGCAAACGCCTTCGCCGGGAATCGAACCACGGACCTCTGGTATACGCGCCCAGTGTGCAGACCACCACACCACGAAGGCATGCCAAGAAAGTGTAAGAAATACCTTATAAAGGTAACACACAAAACGTTTAAGAAACGCCTCTTTAACGTAATTTAGAATCTGAAACTTTTCAATATTTATTTTTTTCATTTACTAAATATTATACTTACCGAATGCAGGTGACATCTTATTACCTCATCGAGTTCTTATTGCTGAGAAAAGCTGCTGCAACTTTATTTTACAGAAATTTATTCACTAAACTTCATTTATATTGATGTGATAGTCAAACCCTTAGAAAATTAAATTTTCATTTAAAAGCTGAAACACTCTTATTAATTCCTTCGCGTGTAAACACCATCCATTGCTCCGATTTATTGTAACATTAATTATTTTCAATGAATAATTATTCCATTGAGAATAATTTATCATTTTATGAGGGTCCAATGCGCTCCAGTTGTCAGTAATCAAATTTCAAAATAATTGGTTCATTCAAGTGAACGAATTCTGGGCATTAACTCGCTATGCTTGCTTTGAAATGAATTGTTATCAAATTGTTGAGAGTTTTCTGAGCAAATGAAATAATGTTATTGAATAAAATTAATTCAGAAACGATCCTGTGCGCCGAAAGTGAATTTTGAAACCTTGCCAAAGTACTTGACTCAGCTACTTTTTTCCGGTCCGTCTGCGGAATCATAACTTTAAACTAAGCCGCAGAAGGCACTGTTTGTCTGTGGTTCTTGTAGCAACGATTGCCATTATTTTTCATTATTGAGTTTTCTTCGAAATATTTGAATTAGATTAATGAAAGCAGTATTAATTTTTAGAAATAAGCAGAGAATTTCTGTAACAGTGAAGGCCACAGAAATTAAAATTATATCAAGTTACATTTTAGAATTAAATATAGGTAACATACGAAGAAACATTAGCTACATTTTTGCCTGCTTATTTATTTATACATGTCGCCAGAAAGGGACAGATCAACTGTTACTAAATTCAGTTCTGCTTATTTTGCATTCTGTCGGGAGATAAAAATCAGTCTTTTTTGCAGGAGTCACGCTAAAGTTTTTGAGATTGTATTTTCTCCTACTTTTCTGTATGCTTTCGTGGTGTAACGGTTAGCACACATGGCGCGTGTTCGAGAGGTCCAGTTTCGAGTCCGGGGAGGGCATTGCTCATTTCTCATGTCTCCTGTTTCAAAAATCCTAATTACTGTACGGAACTAAAATGTGGTGGATGATGATTCTTCGCCATGTATAGTGAATTAAAAATTATGATACATGGCATAGTGTGTATCCTAACATAACAAATAAATTGAAAAATATATAAGGTTAAATTGTAAATTATGTATTTGTCTTATATGATATCTTGTACAGAGTGGTGAATAATCTAGTGTATAGCATAGAGTACTAAACACTATGGAACGTATTCAATGTATGTAATTCAATAATGTAATTATGTAAAGCACTATGTAACTAGCAATATGTATGTAGAGTACCATGTACTAAGAACCAGTAATGTACTGTGTAATTCGGTAATATAGTCCATGTCTTCCACGTATAATGTTTTGTATAAATTAACGTATGATATAGTGAACTGTATCTAAAAAACACATGTATTGAAAGGAAAATCACGATACAACTATGAAAAGCGAACAAGATAATTTACCTAAAATAGATAATTTTAACAAGATAATTTACCTAAAAGTAAATCAAAAAAGAACCTTTTCAGATAATTTTCATTTTAATTATCTTTTTGAACAATTTTTTTAAAAGGTTTTCAAACTGAAGTAGAGGAGTTGCGACATAACTATAAACGCTGTTTGCCCAAATTTTGGAAAAATAATTTATTAAATAATAAATGGAATTAAAAATACATAACAAATTTAATGGAACAGTAAATAAATGAAAAACCTACGTAAAAGTCTTTTCTTAAAATCCTTGGAACAGCTTTTACGAAGGTGCAAATAAAGATGATGTGATGGAATAAAATGGTTTGAGTTGTAGGATTGTAGTTGGATAAAATGGAAAGCGAAAATCCCTCAAAGAAAGTTGAAAATGACATCAAAAATTGCAACTTTTGAAATTAAATAACCCAGTCAACTTTTGTCATTAAAAGAGTCAAATTTCTTATAATTTTATTATTTCATTATTATTGTGGCAACTGTACTGCTATTTTATTGTTTATGAGGTTGTACAAATATTGCCTCCAAACTCAAATAGGTGGAAAGTAAAGTCGTAGTGATCAAACTGCTTAAGGGGGACTCGTACACCTCAAACCCCCTCATGATCTTCGAATATGTGACTGTTGCAAGAATTGGAATATTTTATTTATTTTAAAAGCAATTACTTCCAACTTTTGACAGCTGACTACATAATATAGCTGCTTTAGAAAATAGTAACCAGATAGTTTGTGTTGCCACAAATATTTTTGTAATTTAATCCGCTTTGTGACAAAATATTTCGTCATGTTTCCACCTTGCGCGCATGATATTTTAAAAATGGCTAATGGTACATACTTGAAATTTGATGGACTTCTTTATATGGGCACTATTTTCTAACTGAACCAACAATCTGATGAATATTTTAATATTGAAAAATTTTTATGGACGAAAACATTACAAATTTTGTTAATAAAATACATTTTATAAACTCAACTCCAAATAAAATAAAAGTTTAACATGAAATTCTTAGAGTAGTTTCCAAATGTTATAAAAGCTACATATTAAATATGGAATTAAATTATGCAACATAATGTTTTAAACTGTGCGCGTAAGGTGGAAACATGACGAAAAATTTTGTCACAAAGCGGATTAAATTATAAAAATATTTGTGGCAACACAAACTTTCTGATTACGGTTTCAGAAAGCAGCTGAATTATGTAGTCAGCTGTAAAAAGTTAGAAGTAATATCTTTTAAAATAAATAAGTTATCCAATTCTTGCAACAGTCACATATTCGAAGATCTTATGGGTTTTAAGATGTACGAGTCCCCTTAATTGTGAAAAATTAAAAATGAATGAATATATATGTTTAATAACACGGAAGTTCCTAAAATGAGGTGGGACTGTATTTGGGGGGGGGACCTATAAGTAATAATATGCCATTTTTCTTCTGAAACAAGGCTCACAGCTGCTAAAGTCGTTGAACACTGGTAGTTCTCTCCGAGGTTCGAATCCTCACGAACGGTCTAGCTATATGGGTGTTTTCGTGGTTTTCCTCATATGTAACATGTATACCAGCCAGTTTTCCTTAGAAAGTCCACCACGGAGGCATCTCTTCCCTTAGGCAGACAGCCCTCGAGGCTTTGCCGTAATCTCAATAGACCATCTTCTCAAACAAATTATTTAAAAATTATTTCCTTTGAATTACCCGATGACAGAAATTTTCATCGTGTAAAATCTAAAAAATTATGTCAATATTTTTTTAAAACCTTATATTTATGATTATTGGTGGGTAAACAGTGCAATGAAGGCATACAAAACTTCCCTTCAAGAAAGGAAAAAAAAATCATGGGTTACATAAAATTGTAAGCATTTTAAAGACATAAATAATTCATTCATGTTTATATGGAAGTGTATAAATATATGTACGAGCGGAAGAGGAAGTTTGAAAATCATTGTTCTACGGTATTGCGAGTTACTTTAAAGGAACTTTATTTTCGATAGCCTGATGAACCACTTAAAGAAAAGAAAAAGAAATGCGGTGAATTATATTTGCTGAATTTATTTATCTCTCCATTAAATAAGTTACCTCTCCTAATATCTTTCCTTCTTTCCTCTTTTCAAAAGATTTTTTTTTGTCATTATCATTTCTGAAGCGAATACCAATTTCAAAAAGAGAAACAAAAAGTTCGAAACAATAGCTTCCCTGATTTTTAAGCTTTTCTTTCTTTTCAACTATTTTTCTTGCTCTTTTAATTCTGCTATTAGTAACTTGAGGAAACGACAGAAAATAGAAGTTCGAAAAAAACAGCGGAGAAAATTAGCTTATGTAGATACTTCTCTGCGATTACTTTAGATTTAAATGGGAGGGGAAAAAAATCTTCGCCAAAAATGTGCGGTGGCGGTCGGCGGATAAAAAATCGACTTAAGTAAAACAAAAGACCATTAGGAATTGGTCTTGTTTGAGAAAGTACTTTAAATTCATCCCATTCTTTCCCTGCTCAATTTTTCTAATTGTTTTTTATGCGTTGTCTTTACTCAAATCCTCTTTTTTTTTTTTTTTTTTTCCCTCATTTCCTCCCTTCCGAAGCTAAGGGAATGAATCGGATTCCCAAATTACGTAATTGGGACAATTCTGGCCGGAAGCATCGCCAAATGATGCCAATTTATTTCGCCAAATGGAAGACAGTAACGCTGTTATGGGATTAGACATAATCGCTTCGCGGGAATACCAGATTCAATTAATTTTAATTATGCAAATCAGGGTACTTAATGCCGAATTCGTTTAATGGACTCTAAATACATTTACTTAATTGAATACGTCTAAAAGGTTACTTAAAGAAATTTTATGACATTCATCTCAAATATCATTTATTGTTTAAGATTTCGTATAAGTCGTAAAAAAAATGCCCGTAAATTTCTACAATTAATTAAAAGGGTATTGTGGCGTGTATTCAGTTTTTTAAGCCATTTTGTGCGATTTTTCTTGCAGAGTCCATTTATCAAAAAGGTGAGTAGCAGCTGAAATAAAATTCTGAATGAGTATTTCAGTTTTACGTAACACTAACGCTTCATCTACTGGATTACAAAAACAAAAAATCTGATGTGTACATCACATGACTTCCTTGTACGGAATATTAAATTATACGCAATTTTTCCTGCATTTTATCTAAACATATTGAATTAACAGTTAAAGAATTTTGAATTAAATCTACTTCGTCGATAACGCATAAACAACAATGTGATAAATGCGCTGTTTAAAATTGACTACATTTATTTACCATAGCGACGCCCACCAGCGGCCCGAGCGGTAAAGTCGCTGAACACTGGTAGTTCGGTCCGAGGTTCGAATCCCGCGAACGAGCTAGCTGCATGGATGCTTTCGTGGTTTTCCCATGTGTAACGTGTATACGAGCCAGTTTCCCTTAGAAAGTCCTCCACGAAGGCATTCCTCCCCTTAGGCAGATAGCCCTAGTGTGCTTTGCCATAATTAAATACACCATTCACCATACACCTTACACTTCGGCGCTAGGTTCCCTTAACAGCGTTACATCCCATTCATTTTATAACTCAGAGCACCACATGTTCTATTCAAATACTATAATAAATCTAAAACGATGTATAAAAGAAATTAAAGAAATAGATTTTCCCAGACGATTCAGCGCCGTTTACCTAATACGCTACTAATTAATTCAGCTCTCAACTCGCGGCAAGGCAAAAATGCATAAAAATTCAAAATATTTTCATTAAAAATTGAAAGATATAGAAAAACATAAAACACCAAGTTAAACGATTTAAAAAAAGATCCCATCCATCTGAAAATGATGATCCGACCCCAGAACCCATCTGTATAAATATCAAATACATCAACAGTTGGATTACTTTTATCAAAAACAAAACCAAATCTATTTGAAACCAATCCATTCTATGGTGCCCCCTGTACTGGTTCTTGTCCTGTGCTGCCGGTGTTTTTTTTTCATTTCTTGGTATCTGCTGTACTAAGCGTAATAAACATGTTTTCTCACCCTCTTCGTGATACGAGAGGGTGAATTCATTTGAAACCATTTTACAATCCGTATTGGAAAACAGAAGTTCTATTATTTTGTCTGTACGTGTCTCGCAAAAACATCGTTTGAATGGGTTTGAAGAGCGGTCAAAATGGATATATTCATTGAAATATGATAAAGGAAATTTTTCGCGATTACAATACCTCCTTTTACTTCGGACAAGCCTGTAAAAAATAATGTACGCTGTTAAATTAACTCAAAGAACTGCGTATGAACATTCTTTGCTGTATCTCTTTGAATGCCCATTCAAGTTCCTTTTGAACATAAAAAAAATCTCAATGGCACTTTGTACAATATCACTGAAATATAGAAAATACAGTGTTACATGAATTACATGACATATTGTATCTCCTTTCAGAGCATTCAAGAGATTTCCTTAAATTGAATAACATTCTCAGTTATAAGAAACAGAAGCTTAACCCTTCGGCGGTTGCAAGATTAAGCAATTCTTCCAAGTATGCGCGACATCGCGCACTCGTAAATTTATACTAAACTCAGTGGCTCAAACAGCCCTAATGGGCCAAGGCCTGCAGTGCCCCGAAATCTGCTTTCTTGACCGTGGGCACCTGGGTGCGTAAGCATATGCCCTGAACAAGTGGTCTGAATCACGGGTTTGATATTTCAGGGAAAATATCCATTTTGATCGCTCTTGAATCCATCTGAACGATGTTTTTGCGTGACATCTGAACCTACGGAGAGAATGAAGGACTTCTTTTTACAAAATGGATTCAGATGAGATTTTTTTTCGTGACGTCTGTACTTCTATATCTTCCATAACTCGAAAACGAGTAGCCTCAGAGCGTTGAAATTTGATATAGGACAGCTATAACATGAACCTGAGCCTCTCCCTTTTTCGTTGCAGTCGGTCGCACCAAAATTATATAACTATATATACATATGTACCCACGTTGTTTCCCGGTTCGGTGAGCTCAGATTTTTTTATTCTTATTTGTTGGTAACTTGCGCATTTTTGCTTTAAAAGTCATTGAATTATGTTGTTAAGTGGCCTTTAAGATTTTTATACCTTTAGTTAATCTGCATGCAATAGTTGTAGAATTATTAACAATTAAAAATTGTTTATGTGCTACTAAGCCTAACGAAGCCGCCGTTAGTTTACATTTGAAACTCTTAGTAGAACAGTGAATTAAGTTAGGTTCTGCACCAAATTCAGTGTCTTTTCGCCTAGTGGGACCAAACGTAAGCTTTCAGTTCTGTGCACCGAAAAGCCAGCCGAGTTGCCTGTTTGTCGCTGGTCGAATTGCTTCTTTTTGCGCAGAAACTGTGATATTAATTGTAAAAAAAACTGTATTTGTTGTAGGTTTTCTGTATTTTTACAATTTTTAATGAAGATGTTTTGAGTTTTTATGTATTTTTGCCTTGCCGCGAGGTGAGAACTGAATTGATTGAATGAAAAATATATCTCCAATGAAATTCGACGAAACAATTTTAAATGAAATATAGCACAGATTGTGTATAATTTTACAGGCCGTACAAGGAAGGAAGTCATGTGGAGTCTATATCACATTATGTGTAACAAACGCCAAACTGGAAATAAAACGCCAAATGTAGGTCCTGGCGGTGCATATCTCTCCCATACAGCCGAGTATCTCCCTAACTTCTGTGTTCCTTCTCTAATGACATTTTATCATTTCTCTTGACAGTCCTCTGATTCATGAGTCCTCTGGGGTCTCAAATTAAGAGCAAAGAACATGGTTCACGGTCTCATCACGAGAGATACGAGAAGAAGGGGAGGGGAAAGAAAAATCAGCCTATTTATTCAGTTCTTTCGAGAAATTTTTGCTTCTTCATTTTGTATACAGTTCAGGGAAGTTTCCATCTTTTTCTTTCCTTTTCTCCGCTGAAAGAATATTCTTTTGCATGTAGAACTGAACTTTCATTTTGATGTTTGTGAGAGAAAAATATGGCAATGCACTGTACGAAAATAGCTGAATAAGAATAAACAAGGAAATAGCTTGCGTGTTAATCAAACAAGTATAAAAAATGGAAACTCATGTTTGTAGTAGTTGATATAATACTTAAGCATCTGTTTTCGTACATTGCATTGCCATATTTTGGAAGTAATTGCTTTTAAAATAAATAAGTTATCTCAATTCTTGCAACAGTCACGTATTCGAATACCTTATGGGTTTTAAGGTGTATGAGTCCCCTTAAAGTTGGTTGAGTTACAAATAAGTACTTTTTTTAGGCATGTTTAAATTATTATTACACAGATACACAGTTGTATAGAATACTATTGCCACAGTTGAGGGCTTTCAGTTGAATTTGTTTTATTTCCATATTTAATTTTCTATTGAATTTATACATTTTTTTTTTTTTTTTTTTTTCATATTTCAACAGAATGCAACTGTTGGAACTGCTGTTTACACATCAGTTTTTACAAGCGTGGCTTCAAATGCGAATTAAACTGAAAACCGACTGCAAATTAAACTGATTTCTTTTGAATTCAAATTTTAAGCGAGTTAAAAAATGAAATAATATTCGATTGAATCCAAGTAGTGCTTTCAGTTCTAGAAATCTACGTATGCCAAAAATAATTAAAGAAGCTAGTAATTTTTTTTTATTCTAAAGAACTACAGAGAAGGTTTTACTTTTTTGGTATGACAAAGCTCGCTAGGGTTATCTGCCTGAGCTGAGGGATGCTTTCGTGAAGTACTTTCTAAAGGAAACTGGCTGGTATCCACTTTACGCATGGGGAAAATCAAAACCGTGAAAGCGCTTATGCAGCCAGCCCGTTCGTCTAGAATCGAACTTAAGTTGAACTACCAGTATTCTCTACTAGTATGTACTAGCATTCAGTACTGCTACTGAATACACTAGGTCGCGATTGAGTCAGGAAACGGTGTTGAAGCAATTTTTTTTAATGTTTTTTGAAAAGGAGAAATAGAATTTTTTTAAAAGCAGTTTGATGGGTACTTCGCAATGTTTACTTTATTTGAAGTTCGTAGGTAATAAATCCAAAGCTCTCTGAAAAAAATCAAAGATATATATTTAAAAATCCAAATCCTTCTGTAAAATCGTATAGAGAAAGGAGCCCCTCCAGAGCTGAGTGGTTAAGACCGCTGGGAATACTGAAAGTTCGATCCGGCTTTGATCCCAGGACGATGGGCAGGTTGCGTGGTTGGTTGTCCCTCGCGAACCAGTTTCCTTTAGAAAGTCTCCACAAAGGCATTCCCCCCCAGGCACATAACCAGTGTGTGCTTTGCCATATTCGAATAGCCTAATGAATGTAGAAAAAAAACTGGTTACATATATGCAGAAAATTCTAAAGCAAAACTCAATTTCTGAATAGAAGAATTCAACTTGCCCTGTTAACCTATTTGGTACAGAGCATGATATCGCAAATAAAAGAGTAGAAAAATTTTAGCCTTATTTTCTGTTAATACAGGAGATGTCTAAATCATGTAAAAAGCTGCTCAACCTGCGCAAGATTTATAGACCTTCATTTTTTGAGAGCTTCATGTTTAAATGTTAAGAAGATTTCATACTGTTATTAGACAAATAACGACAAATGTGAATTACGCTGACAACAGTTTTTAGCCCAAAGGAACGTTAGCGCAGAAGGGCTATTAATTTCGTTTGGGCATTTGCGTCGATTCACTATAAACCGCGAATCGCTTTTGAAATTGTTGCCACCAAATATTATCGTCCTGTATTTGTATTTAAAGAAATTAAATAATGAAGAATCTGCATAAATGTATGTATGTTTCTCGCAATGTGATAAATTTTTTAATAAGGTACGTCTGCACCGGAAAATGGGCATCCGAAAGCCCAAATTTGGAATTTTTTTTTATTATCTATTTCATATTTTGTAACGCACTTATGAGTTTTTGATTTAGAAACTCGACAATTTCAAAACAAGCAATGGCTACACTTAGCGGGGGGGGGGATTATCTCCAGCGCGAGACTGTGTATCGGAAATTCTAAAGATATGCTCTTTTAAATATGTTGCGATATTGTTGTTGGATTGAATTTTGTGGTTTAAGAGCGAAGAGCATGATATTTAATAAATAAAGGGAACACAAGATGTTAAAAAAAAACGCTCCTTTGGGCGTAATATAAAATATAAAATCTGAAAGCTTTCAGATTTTTTTTTCCCTGCAAGAAATCTAAAATTTTCATAGCAAGACGTAAGCCCATAACAAAGATAAATGTTTACAACAAGATAAACTTTTTAGCTGATATTTAACGTAAATAAAAACTTGATGATTTTTTTAACTACCTTAAATATGGAAGATATCCATATTTAACAGCGAATCCATTGAGACGGAACAGGGAATTTTTAATAAAATTTTTAACAATTCCCAGTTAGGGGAATTTTCGGCGACTTTGGAAAGCTTGGTTACAATTTTGTTGTACGAACTATATTAACCTGGGATATCTTCCGTATTTACTAGGGAAATTTCCTATCAAATACTGAAGATTCCCTGTTTAATAAGGATTGGATTATTTAATTATGGCAAAGCACACGAGAGCTATCTGCCTAAAGAGAGGGATGCCTTCGTGGAGGACCTTTCTAAGGGAAACTGACTCGTATACACGTTACACATGGGGAAAATCACGAAAACGCCCGTACAACCAGCCCGTTCTCGGGGATTCGAACCTCGGACCGAACTACCAGTGTTCAGCGACTTTACCGCTCGGCCGCTGGTGGGTCTCTTCAGAAGGAAGTAATTTTTTGAGAAACTCAAATAGAGCGATCAGACATAGAACCCTGTTTGATAAGGAATCTATTGGGAGAAAATATGGAATTTTTAATAAAATTTTTAACAATTTCCTACTAGGGGAATCTTTTGTTACTTTGTAAAACTTTGGTCACAATTTTTTTTACGAACTATATTAAACAGGTTTATCTTCTCTGTTTAATACGCAATTTATAATAATTCCCTATTTAGTAATATTCTAATATTCTAGAAGTGAATATGAAAATATAAAATTACGTATTTCTTGTCTTAAAAGATTTCATATAGATCATCCAACCTGTAATATAAAAAAAAAAATTCTATAGGTTTTGTGAGTGTCGAATGGAAATCGTGAAGCATATTTTTGATTGTGTTCATGATTTCAAAAATATGCTCAAGTTTGTCCTTGCTGTGTGATAAAGGAAGACAGTAAAATTCTAACCAATTTCTTTTCATTATGGCCATAAAAATACGTTCTTTCTCACAGAAAAACTGCTTGAAATGCCGAGACCATAAATTTCAAAAATACAGATTAGAGTGGAAAAAAAAAAAAAAAAAAAAAAGACTGCGTATTTTCGCATTAAATTTTCTGTGGGGGGAGGAGAGGGAAATTGTAAGACCGAATAAAAAAATGCGACTTAAACACATAACCAATTGCGCCACGTTCCGCTCGATGTTGAGGATAATTTTACGGAAACAAATTTAACCTCTACAGCAAGAGGCTTTTCTATGGTCCTGGATTTCTGAAACACACTGAAGCGAATTACAGTGAGACAAATGTATCTTTAATTCGTCCCTCGTGCATTGGAGCGGAGAGTTAAATAGGCTCACTCTGCTATTTTTCCTGGCCAGATAAAAAGAGAAATTATGTAGCCTCATCTTGTTGCACATGATGTGTTTTCCCCTAAGAATTCATTATTCACTGGCGTGAACTCTCAAATAGAGTCCTCCGTAAACGAGAATTATAATTTCAAGCACAGCAGAAAATAAGAGAAGGAAATTAAAATCAAGTTAAATTTTGAATAATAATTTTATTCAAGAAAATCTCATTGTTCCATCAGCAATGCAGAGAATTTTCAGTTAATCGGCTATGCAGGTATTCGGTCAAAAAAGATTTGTTTCCTTAAATATTGTTATTAGAGATGTACTCCAATTTCGTAGTTTCTCAAAATCAAGTAAAGAATTTTATGAGATTTATTATTTATTTATTATTTATGTAGATATCAGAGAATTCTTCAAACATAAAATTCTAACATTTTGTATGGTTTTTTACGT
The DNA here is from genome assembly GCF_010614865.2 of Stegodyphus dumicola. Taxonomy (NCBI): domain Eukaryota; kingdom Metazoa; phylum Arthropoda; class Arachnida; order Araneae; family Eresidae; genus Stegodyphus; species Stegodyphus dumicola. Next base: position 61,642 of record NW_023318880.1, on the reverse strand, counting down.
GGTCGTAAAACTAAAATTTAAGTTATTGAAATGTTAATTACCTAGAAATTCTCCATCGCTTTGATGTCAAATTCTCTGAATATTTCGATGTAAATTTATTGACCTTAAAATATTCTTTAATGCTTATCGCATACAAAACTTTTTATTTTCCAACCCAGTTTACGGGAAAATAACAAATTAGGTGCTCTTTTTGACAATTAAATTCGCGGTGAATCCCATGAAAATATTAATGAAACATAACTAAAAGTATTTATTTTATTTTGAGAAATTTCGTAACTGTAAGTACACGTCTAAGATCAGTACTTAACAGCGTTAAGCATTTAATCCCTTCTAACAAATTCTTCGAAAACGTCCTTTTATTAAATTTGAAATTTATTTTCCAGGTGGTAAGTAAAAGTTTATTACGCTTTGCGAAAGAAAAAAAGTTCACGAACCACTTTTTATAAAGAGAAGCAATTTTATGTTAAGTTAGGTTATTTGAACATACAAAGGACAAAAGAGCGCGAGTTATAAACTTTCGCGTTAAGGAACATGAGGCATATGTTAGAAAAAAGGAAACACAGAAGTCTTCTGTTGCTCATTGTTGGTCCGAAAATCACACTTTCAGTTTTTGCTGCAAAATTATCAAAAAACATCTTCATGGTTTGAACTGGATTTTTAGTGGCATTCACATGAAAAAAAAATCTTCTGTTCTAGTTAAACGACCCTATTCAATCCATGTGCTTCAGCTTTTAAAGAAAATTTTAATCTGGTTTCTCAACAGATGGCGCCAGTGCTTATTCCGTCCGGCTTCTTATTATCTAATCATTATACCTATCTCGTTATTGCGCTTTGCAGTTGAGATGAGGTTCGGTAAAACCATCCAAACTAGTCCTGTGAAAATTAGAAAATATATACCTGGTTTTTGTTGTTTGACTTTTAAATTAATATTTGTTCGGCGTGCTTTTGTATCTTAATCACAAAAGAGCTATATACCTAAATGAGGGTTGCTTTCGGGGAGAACTGTTGAAGCGAAACTGGCTCACGTTCACTTTACACATGCAGAAAATCATGAAAACTCCCACGCTCAGCTTGTTCGTCGAGATTTGAATCCGGGTTAACTATCAGTGGCAAGCGATTTTACTGTTAGACCTCTGTTAAGCCCTTAATTTATATGGAAACCCGTACGTCACCAGCGAAAATATATCAAATTATATAAAGCAACAATTAGAAATTATAATAATGCTAAGGAAAAATAATATGATTCATTTACAGACCATGGAAACGAAATCATAGTACATATACAACGTAATTTAACTTTCTGAAACTAAAAAGACAGTGAGCTTGTAGAGTTCTTCCCTTTTATTCTACTAACTAAGTGTGTAGGAACCTAGTGAACTACTAAGCGAATAATCGCTTAAGTCCATGAACAGAAGCGTAAACTCAAAGAAGGGTTAATTACCCCTTATTTGCTCAAAATAAAGATTTACAGAAAGCCCCTTTCCCGGGGCGTACAACAAAACCTACACTTGGGCTTAAACTCAAAATGTAAGAGATAAGAACTAACTAATGACACTTTCTTGGTTAATTAAAAAGTAACATTACAAGATTATTACAAAAGGGGAAAGATTATCAGCTTTCTCGACACGTAATGCGTCTTGGTTGCATTTTTCAGGAAAGAGGTCATTATATATAATGCCTCGAATGGTCATTATGTGTAATGACACAGGCGTTATATTTCGGTGTATAATATATTTGCTTTACATATAATGTATATATTGGACGTGATCAGTAACGGATATCCCATCAGTGGGGGGTCTTTCCTTGACCATTTTCCGGTCATCGTGGACGCTGTTTTCGATTTAGAAAAACAGGTAAGTTTTCTAATATAAACCTGATGCCACACAGGGTTTGAAGATGAAATATTTCTGAGTGTCTTTTGAAGAAGTTCTGGGACATGTCTTGGGGTTATGTTTAGTTTCATTCCGTTGGCCATGGCTAAGAGACCTTACTTAAAAGCTTAAAAATTTGTCCAGAATTATCGGACACTCCATCTTTCCGTCTACCGAAAATTTACGTTGACGGAAAAGGTAATAAAAGTAGAAGATGTGTTGCTTGCGATAAAACCAAGGAAAAGCGAAACCAAGCAACGTATTTTGGAGTGTGGTGTGGTGTATTTTAACCATGGCAGAGCACACTAAGGCTATCTGTCTGAGGGAAGGGATGCCTTTGTGGAGGACTTTCTAAGGGAAACTGATCGATACAGTTACACATGGAAAAACCAGACAACCATGCGCAGTTCGTTCGCGGTGTTCGACCTCGGACCGAACTACCAGTGTTCAGCGACTTTACCGCTCGGCGCTGGTGGGCCCAAGTATTTGAAGTGCGAAATATTGCAATGTAGTGTGCTGTGTCGAATGTGTGTCGATCCTTGTTTGATTATTTCCCACAGCAGCCTTTTGTAAATGGAATTAATACCTACAAGTAATCTTGTTAGTTTTTTTATTCTATTGTAATTTTTTTCATGTTATAGTATTTATTCTGTGGTTAGTAATGATTTTAGATTGCTGTTCATTTATTCTTTAATGTGATATCTTATATTAAACACTTTAACCAAGTACATTAAATACGCAACTTCAAAAATGACGTATACATTTAAAATGCTGATTATACGATTTTTTTTTTTTTTTTTTTTTTTTTTTTTTAAATTAGGCTTAACTGCTGAAAATGCGCGGACCAGTGGCGACGATCCATTTCAGCGAGTCCGGTCCGTGACTGCGCTTAAGGGGATACTACTAAAATTCTTTCAACTAGAGAAAGATGTTTATGTGAAATAGATTTTATTGGAACATCCTTCCAAAAACAAATGGCAATCTTCCAGTGATTATATAACATCAACTGAAGAAACTAAACTATCTAGATGATGTATTCACATCTTTCTCTGAAGATAGAATTTCTCTCTATTCAAATTTTCTTTCTGAAATTTTAAGCTTCGGTGCATAAGGAGATTGTAGAAAATTTTAAATTTTAATCTGCGTTAGATGCCAAAAGTAGATATCAAAACTTTTTGGCATTTCGTCATCAATAACCTCATCCCGACCGCCACTAAAAAATTGCTCGAGTAATGTCATTCTCTACCCTCACAATATTGTTTTACATTACCCCCTCTTCCCAGCCCACGCACCCAGGATCGAACAGTATGCTTCTCTAAACTCAGCAAACAAACCCCAAGCTCTCTCGCTGGATGTTCCTCTTTCTGATTTGCCGCTCTCTTGCCCAATATCCTGTTCATTCAGTCGTGTTTTGGACAATTTGTCAGGGGCGTTTGACACGTCACTAAAGTATGACATGATTCGACCCACCACCCCTTGTCGTGAACGAGCGACGTTTCATCCAATTTAGAAGGGTGGTTGCTCAACCAGCCGGTATTGGAAACTTCGGGAGTGTGCTGTAATATGTTGTTGGTTAAATGGATAACGCGAAGTTTTTTGTGCGGTCGCTGAAGGGGGGTCATATTCTAGTTGATGTGGTGTCAAGTTATTAGCAGCTGTTCCGAAATTTTGTTGTTAAACAGTGTCGCTGAGTAACCTCCACTTAGCAAAAGATATCCCAAAATTCTTCCATGTCCTGCCAGTTCTAAAAACACTTCTTGGCTTCATTAGAAAACCGCATTCCTTCATCGAAAATTATGAAAATGTTGGAATTTAACTTGAACTCTCCAAATTAGCTCTATCTGCATTATTATAGGCATAGAATAACCGTCGTTGCATATTTCGGTACAAATGCTGTTCAGTTTAAGGAGACACAAATGGTACTGCAATTTCTGCTATCCCACTTCGAATGCTTTTTATGTCCCGGTTTTGTAGACGTAGGATATAATTTTATAGAGAAATAAAAAGCGTCTGTAAATGAGAATTGATCTATTTCAAAGAACTACTTTAGTTACACTTTTTTTTTTTACTTTTACACTGCTCCTTAGTAACTACTGTGTAACTAGCACAACTACTGTGTAACTAGCAGTGTAAAACCCGGACTACTGACCGGGAACAAGCCCTTGCAGTATGATGTCTGCCCTGCAGAAGCCATAACGGCATTTATTAAGTCTAAAATTTAAAATAATGATTACAGAGTACATCTAGCTAGGATACAAAGGCTGCCTGAATAATATGACTCTTGATAGCATAATTAAAAAAAATATTAGAAGTACAAAGCGCTCGATACAAAACTGGTAAGGTAAAAAAAAACAGGAAAATATCAGACTAACAATGGAATTTCAGCCTGCAGTTTAAATCACATGACGACGAGTATACACTTACTATAACTCCGCACATTAGTAAAAAAAATATTATCAATATACTATATACTAAAAAACCACTAACATAGTAAAATGATAAAAATATATAAAACACACATATACATGTCGTATCAGAAAATAGACCGTCGACCTGTGCTGTACTGAAACGCTAAAAATAATCAAAGAACCTAGCAAAAACCTTGGAAACCAGTCACAGTGTTTAGAAGATAAGATTTACCAGAGTAGAAAAACATTTCAAAACTAATCAGCCAAAATTTCGCATACAACAAGACAACAAGAAAAGCTGCGTTCAGACTACGATACACGCCATTATTACATTACCAACCAAACTATTATACTCACAGAATAAAAAATAAATTATACAAGATACTTAATGAATACTGTACAACACTGAAATGAAATGGCGAAATACTACAAAAAACAATCAAATACAATGTGATTATCGAAAGTTGGTTCTGCGCCACGATCTTTGTTAGAAAAATGTACATTTGCACAATATAGCAATGTAACAAAACAGGGAACACAATATATATGGTATAGCCGAGAGCTCTATATAATTTATATTAACCGCAAACTTCATTTGAAAATATAACAACGAACTATACTAACAGGTCAATACACTAAGACAATATGTAAATGAAATACAAAATACAATACAAAAACTAAGTAAATACATAAATTTAAGATTAGAATGAATAGAAGCGACACTGAAGTACAAATAGACAGACATTGATTGTGGTAATCTGCATCTAGGAGGTAACATGTTCCAGCAAAGTTATTCATGTACTGCACTAAACTTTAGTTACACTATAATAGTTGTACTTTAGTTACACTATAATAGTTGTTTCAAAAAGATGGAGCACACTTTGTTTGCTCGCAGAACTGTTATTTCTTACAAAACAGAAATTTATCATACATCGGTTAATCAGACTATATGAAAGATTATGTTCCCGAATTCCGTTACATTCAGTGTGTTTCTGAAAGTAACCGTTGCTTGATCGGCTGAAGTGCTGAAAGGCTGACACGTGTTGAGCTGTAAGTCTGTCATTTTGCATGACTATTCGGTATTGTTTTAATCAGAGTTTTGTCAAAGACTACGCTATAAATGCTATATTACCTGCTCTACATTACAAGAAATTAGGTAGAGAGATATTTTAGTAAAGCAGTCCATTTACAAGTAGACGGCTGCAAAGGTAGAATGTGTGCATCGTAAAATTGGGAATAGCTTTCGTGTATATCGACTGGTAGAAAATGCTAACATGAAATGAATAGCCTACCAAATTTTTATTTCATTTTTCGAGTGATGTTATAATTTATTTCTCCCACTTCCCTAGCGTGCCTTCGTGGTGTAACGGTAGCACGCTGGGCGCCTATATTCCAGAGGTCCGTGGTTCGATTCCCGGCGAAGGCGGTTGCATATTTTTTTCATCTTTTCTGCTTCCAATTAACCTAATGACCCTACAAAGTTTTGTATAATTTGGTGAGGAACTTACCGAGTAACTCAAAAATTTACCTTGGCACACTTTTTTCAGTTTCCGTCAAGAATAATTGCTTTGCGAAATTTTTAATTTATGATAACCTATTTTTCTTTCCCTTTCATTATGCATAAATGTATATAAGGTACGCCATTTCATATAAGGGTGCGCCATTCGTTCTTCCAAATAATTTTAACAAAGTGCCTAAAGCACACTTGGCGTTATTGTTGCTTATAACAAATATGCCAAATTTCAAAACGCGCTAATATATAAATTCACGTACACCTTGGGAAATTTCGAATAAAAAACTCTAATTTTTTTTTCTGATATGACTAGAAATACATCTACTTTAAGGTGATGGTAAATATTTTATAGGTTATATTTATTATGGTAATTATTTAATCTATAAAAATTACAAAAAATGCATATTCTAAAATATTTTGTAAATATACATTGAAATGTTTTGCTGGATTTAATGTTTTGAAATGACTCTTATTCTAACTCTGGTACAATATATTATCTTTCTAATTATCACTGTGACTGTTTCCAAAGTTTTGTTCTAGTGTCTTTGACTAGTGTAGCGTTACAGTACAGCATCATGTATCGAATTGTCTACTTTTCTGATACGAGCAGTGTATATACTACGAGATACTACTGATACGAGAGTGTTACTGGTCATAATGTACGGGATATGCTGATTCGGGAGTACAGTTATTGCTGCTTAAAAATTCAAAATTAATTTTTTATATTTCAAAAAGCTATTTAAAAAAGAACCTACTTTACTTACTTAAATAAGAACTCACTTTGTTTTTTATTTAAGAAATTTAATGTGAATTAAAGATCTAATTATATAATGGGAATTGACGAAGAAATTATAAATTTTGGGAAAAAAGTGTACGTTGAATTTTATACCAAATAATTCAGATACTGTTTTTAAATGGGGTAGATCAGATTTCGGCAATCAATGACCCACAGGTCACCGAGTCACCCACTTGAGTTACGAAAATGATGTATAATATATGACAACAAATTACGAAACATAGATATGAAACGAAAACTTGAATTACACGTAAGAAATAAACCGAAAATAAATAATTATAATAACATTTTCGTTTGATTACAAAAGTTGCAGTTACGAACATGCCATTTTAAAAATTGTTACACAATTTCAAGGAGAAATCGATAAACTTGGCAACTCCGATCCGTAGTCCATTCTTCCAAAAACTTTTGTCCGCATTCGGTTCAATTTAAAAAATTTCAGCGTTATAAAATATTTATTTAACGTCAAATAACTTTCATGTGTGGAGTAAATATTTCCACACATGAAATTTATTTGACGTTAAAACAGGAGCAGTTCGAAAATTCAGATGCTTGTATTCGTCTTAAGACAAATAACTATAAGCCAATTGACTAAACTGATGTGACAAGTTCAGCGTGAGAGACGCTGATCAAAGTGAGGGTGCTTCTATTGATATCAAAGAGAAAAATAAAGTTCGTTTAGTTATGTTCGATTTTATAAAAAATAAGAATTAAAAGTTTAATTTTTAGTGTATTGTAACTATTTTCTCGATGAAATGTATCTTGTTATTCCCCAAAGAAGACTGTTTTAAAGTGAGAATACCACTGATCCGAAACGTCTTCTTAATACACATTTTGATTGATCCGCAGCCAAAGAAGCTGCCGACGCCTGAGGTAGATAATGAGCAGAATAGAAAATTAAGTCAAGAAATTAATTTTTTTTAACACGAGGAGAATTTAATTTTATTTTTAATATAGTAAGATCACGCTTAACTCAGGGATACTTTCCAGTTAGGGCTAGCATTAAACGAAACGACGTTAAATGAGGCTATTTTTAATACGTAAATAACGGCGGTAAGGGAAACAGAAAAGAGAATAAGGAAATTCATCATTTTTTATTTTGTAATATTTATAGCTAAATATTCTTTTGTTGTATTAACTATAGACTTATGTTTTGCTAATACCGATTTTTATTCCTAAAACATTCAAGAAAATCAGAAAACATTCGAATAAAGAAGTTATGTTTGTGAGTAGGAGAGTTCTTTGCTTGACATTTTTTGCTTTTTTGTGAAGAAGCTAACTAGGATGGTTTGCCTTTCCCTCGTGAAAAGCTAAGCGAATAATAGGTTTATTTCAGGAACAGAGACGTAAACTCGGGACGGGTTATTTACCCTTTATTTCTCAAAATAAGAGTTTAACAGGTGGCCCCTTTCTCAGGGCGTACAGCAAAGCCTCCACTTGGGCTTGAATTCAAAGTAATCAGAAAAAAACTTAACTAACGGTTAACTAAAAAGATATAGCCGAAGCTATCAAAATTCTAAGTAGTTGGCCCCTAAATATCGAATAAGCTAGCGAAGCTATTAAGAGCCTGTAATATGGACGAGCGTAGTAACAGATTAAAGAGAGCTGTTGCCAAAAGGCGAAGGCGCCCTAGTCAGAAACTCTGAGGCTCTCTCTCGAAGTCAGTGGAACTTCGACTTAAATACCACTCTTACTCATTTGCACTAAGCGCGATTCTAAAAATACATTCTGGTAAGAAATTGCAAGCTGAAATCAGGAAGAAGAGCAAAATAGCTTTACCTAAAGATAACTATTAAAATATTAGGCTAAACCTTACAATCCCATCAATGATACTTTATCGAAATTAAAATAATTTTATCAATTGATTCATAATTTTTGTTTTAGTGGCTAAACTTGGCTTTAGGAAATCCATTGCAAGTTTCTTGAATTCTCGTCTTCTTCTTAACGTTTCTTCTCGTCATCAGAAACGTTAATTTCGTCATCTTTGTGCGCTTGTTGTTCGACTCATTTTTTACTTCCTTGTACGAAGTAAAAAGGAAGTATTGTAATCGCGAAAAGTTCAGGCAGCATATTTCAACGAAATATCCATTTGACGGCTATCGAATGAAATTTAAGGACGTTTTTGCATGATATTGTACATAAGCCCAGAAAAAACATTGTTCCAAACAATTAAAACTGCTTTAAAAGAATTTGAAGAGGATTCGTGGCGTCTGTCCGAACGTATACGTACGTCGTAGTGGTATCTCCATACTCAAAACCGAGTATCATTAGAACGTGAAATTTGTATGTAAAATGATATAACATGTAGATGTGCACCTCGTATTTGGTAGCAATCGGCCGCACCAAAAATAATTTAAATATATTACATATATATCCACCGTTACCAGTGAGCTGGTCTTTACTTATATGTTTTAAATGTGCATTTTTTGCTTAAAATATTGATTATGTTGTTATCTTCGGTTAAGGTTTATGCCTCGTAACTGTATGCAATTTTAGAATTATCACAATTAAAGTGTTAAGTGCCGCTAAGCCTAATGAATTTGCGTGGCGCCATGCTAGTTTACATGAAACGGAGGTAGTGGTTTGTTGCCAATCTATAGAATTAGCTCGCACAACAAAAAAGCTTCATTTTAATTTAAACAGCTTAATCTTTCTGAATTTTTCGAGGAGATAAGGGTTAGATTTACTTCGTAATTTTTATACAGTAATTGACTTTTATATATTTTTGCTTCTCGCGAAGGAGAACTGAATTAATTGAATGAGAAGTACTCAATCGTCTGTGTGAAAACTGTTCCTTTTTGTTTTGTTTGCTTTATTTCTTGTATACGTCGTTCTAGCTTATTATAGTATTGAATAGAACTGTGGCAACGATTTTAATTCTTTAAATGATATAAATTTTTTGCATTCTGATTATAATATGACGTATATAATATGTCAAGTGAACTAGGAAACGGTGTCGCTTGTAAAAAATAGAATGAATGTTAAAGATGCAGTTATTCTTTGTGGTTAATGCGCGGTCGGCGAAGTAGATTTAATTCATCCAATAAGTTTAAATGAAATGCAAGAAAAAATGCGTATAATTTAATATTCCGTACAAGGAAGTCATGTGGTGTACACATCAGATTTTTGTTTTAGTGGTTAAACTTCTCTTTAGAAAATCCGTTGCAAGTTTCTTGTGCTCCTCATCTTTAGAAACGTTAATTTCGTCATCTTCGTGCGCTTGTTTTTCGACTCATTTTTTAAGATCGTTGTCGGAAAGATTCTCACCCGTTGTAACTTGCAGTAATTTTTCAATATCCTGCGCATTAATATTAGCCAGCTGAGTTTCATTAGCTAGCTTTGCAGTTTCGTCGATATTAACAATGAATTCTTTTTTAGCAGCATTCTTGTTTAGCGGTGGTCATGTATTCTCCCATACTTCTTTCAAACATTTTCCGGTCACCCTGTTCCAGCAAAGATATATATCTACAGCTTTCATGAATTGAATTTTTCCGAAAATCTATAACGGATCGTTTACTTTCTCTTTTCTGTTTTACGAATCCTTTGTCAGATTATCATCAGATAATAAGCTTTAAAACTCGAAATTACGCCTTGATTCGCTGGCTGGGTTAACGCAGTTGTGTTTGGAGGCAGGAAAAACATTTCTACTGGGATCCATGCTGTTAAATCGGATAGTTGGATACGTAGCTTGGAGCATTATGGGTCAAAAGTAAAGCTTTCGGTCGTAGCTTTTTAAATTCGCTGTAGCGTTTAACAGAAGAGCAAAAATGCTAGGTAAACCCATTCTCGGAAGAAGGTGATTCGAAATTTTTTATTGGACTCCCAAATGACTAGTGAAAATGATTTTTAAATTCCCTTCTATGGTGTTAGGGTTTGGTTAATACTGAAGCACGGTTAAGGGTGGTTTTGATGCATTTTTAAAATGTAACATTATTCACGCATTTGCGGGAAAGAAAATAGTTCTGAAAAGGGAATTGGTAAGTAACAATAAAAGTCTTCATCTATTACGGGTATAAAAGGATAATAATAGAAATGGCAATTTATTGGTAACAGAGGGACTATTACTGAAAGGTAACAATTAAAGGTATTAACTAAAAGGTAACAATTAAAGACTTCTCCAAAGCATTTATAGTAATGAACTTCGCAAATTATGCACCGATTGAGTATGGCAGAAACTTCATTTGGCGTCAATTTTTTAGTTTAGCAGAAGCGCTATTTGCCAGGTAAAGTTATTTTATTCGTAACCCAGTTTTTTTAAAAGAGTTGACAATCACATTTTTCAAACAGTTGTTACTAAAATGCTCTTTAGTGTCTCTTTATTACTCCAACCAATAACACCTCCACTAAATCTCCCCAGCACCCACGCTGAAAAATTGCGCTCCAAAATTTGCTTAAAGAAAATAATATTAAAATTGGATGTTCATCTTAGACTTCTCTTTTTGCATTGAAACTCATGAATGATCGCTTTTCTAGATTATTCCTAAAATTGCTTTTAATTTTTGTGCTACATAGTTAGTTTATGCTGTGTACTTATATTCAGCTCTTATCGTATTGATTACCTATCTGTTCCTGCGTGTTCAACTTTCAGTGGATAAAACTGAAAGTTTATATATGAATCTTTCATATGCATAAAATTTCTCACAACTACAAATCCTTTTGTGGGTAAGAAGAAAAATAAATGTCAGGTGTTAATTTTAAGAACCAAAGTTGCAGCATCACATAGAAGAATGGCTGCTCACCCATCAGATCTGAAGCTTTTTTTTTTTTTTTTTTTTTTCCCGACTCAGAACCACTCAGAGCTAGTTTATTTTATGATCTCTTCCAAGACATAAACAGAAACAAATAAACGGAACTGATGCGAAAGTCCTCACAAATGCTTGTAGTAGGTAGCCACCATCTTGTTTAGTTTGAAGAAAATCCGTCACAATAAAATGCAGCGATCCAACTGGATATCACCCTTTTCCCATCTACAAGATGAGATTTAGACATAGTGGCAAAAAATATTTTCTTGTTTATTTGCGATCATAACTATTCGGGCGCCTTGTCTACGATCGATGAAGAATGCTGGAGTTTATGCTTCTGTTTTTAATCAGAGAAGGATAAAATAAAGCCAGACATTAGTTTTTTTTTGATGCGTCCGAACTATGTAAATGACTGAATCTATTAGCGTCAGGAACTTCGAAACGCTGTGTGTTTTAAATATCTTCGGGTCTTGAAGATTAAGATGAATTTCTGTTGAAAGCAACTTTTTTCCCAACATTTAAAAGAAGATAACTGGATAAAATATCTTGATAGAATCTTATTAAATATCTTGGGTTAAGGGGGCTCATACACTTTAAACCCCTTACGATCTTTGAGTATGTGACTGTTGCAAAAATTTGGATATTTTATTTAATTTAAAAGCAATTACTTCCAACTTTTTACAGCTGACTACCACAATTAAGCGCTTTCTAAATAGTGATCAGAAAGTAGGTGTTGCACAAATATGTCTGTGTTGAATCTGCTTTGGAACAAAAGTTTCGTCAGTTTCGCTGCGCGATGATATTTTAAAAATGGCTAATGGTACATACTTGAAATTGCATGGACTTCTTTATATGGACACGATTTTCTACCTGAACCAACAATCTGATGAATATTTTAATATTAAAAATTTTTATGCACGAAAACATTACATATTTTTTTAATAAAATACATTTTTTAAACTCAACTCCAAATAAAATAAATTTTTAAATGAAAATCTTAGAGTTTTTGGTTCACAGTAGTTTCTAAATGCTATAAAAGCTATACATTAAATATGGAATTAAATTATGCAACAGAATGTTCAAAACTGCGCGCAAGGTGGAACATGACGAAACATTTTGTTACAAAGCGGATTGAATTATGGACACATTTGTGGCAACACAAATTTTCTGATTACTATTTCAGAAATTAGCTATATTATGTAGTCAGCTATAAAAAGTTGGAAATAATTGCTTTTAAAATAAATGAGTTACTCCAATTCTTGCAACAGTCCCATATTCGAAGAAATTATGGGTTTTAAGGTGTATGAGTCCCCTTAAAATATGTAAATTGCCTAATTAGTATAAAGCTAGGCAACGCTTTAAATCATTTTGGAATGGAAAGTGCATCAATTAGTTAATTTATTTTGTAATTGCTTTCCATTTCTTCATTAATTGGTATAGTTCTTCAATTAAATGCTATTAACTTTATTTCATTTAAATTAATTAGTATAATGTATTTAAAGAATTAATTTAACATAAATTAATTTTATGTTCCAGTTTATGTCCATCTAATTTAAATATTTTGCGTTCAAAATAATAAATAAATTTTCAAAATTTCTTTTCTGCATTCCTTAAGCAAAAATATCATTATTGTAGCAAAGATATTGTCAGTCAAGCTATTTTTTGTACGAAAAGAATAACATATTTTTACACATAGAAAGACCTCGCCTAACGTGATAGTTGATCAATTAATTAACGCGCACCGAGCAAAATCTCGTTAAACGAATGTAATAAACAATAATAATAATTGCAATTCTTCTTTCAGGATTATGAGCTAAAGGAAAATTTTTAATCTTTATTATAAAAAAATCAAAGGTAAAAAAGAAATTTAGTTGCTTAAATCTATCTTAGTGTCAAGACATCACACTGTATTTTTTTTTTCAAAAAATCATATTAAATGATTAATAGTTAACGGTTTTCATCTTATTCTGCGAAATGCAATAACCGATGATCGTTTTATTAAGATTTTAATGAAATTTCATTTCTTATTATGATCAATGTCAAATGCAATTTCTTTAGCAAATGCAATAACCAATGGCACTGAAAACCAAATCATTTTTTTTTTTCAGTTAGCTCATAAATCTTGTTCAAAACTCTGAGTATATGAGAAAGGAACCCCTTTATCTAGCGTTTTCCTTAAAAGTCTTGAATTTCGCTTCAGCAAACTTTTCCGTTGTTAGAAAAGTCGCAGTTCTTCTTCAACGGAAGTTGAACTGAAGACAACAAACGGAAAGTTAGATAAAAAATGAGTGACTGATTAAAAAGTGACTGAAAAATGAATGACTGTACATTTAGATCTCGGGATAATTTGTGTCACATGCTCTTGAGAGCTATTTATCTGAGAGAGATACGTTTTCATGGATGATTTCCTGAAAACCATCCTTATGGGTGACAAAACTTGGTGCCTGAGATACGACCCCGAAGGTAAGCGTCAAAGTATTAAGTGGCGGGCTCCAAGGTGCAAAATGAGTGGACAACCAAATAATACGATACGATGATAATCTGAAAAGAATTCTCTAAGGAGTTGCGTGGATGCTCTTGCTCTGTATCACCGCAGTTAGCACTGCTGGATCTTTTGGAGTTCTATTCAGGTATAACATTTCTAGAAGAACATATCTGAACAGAGAAAAAGGAGAGATTTGTAGTTAAAAAAAATTGTTGGCAGTCAAGACTAAGACTTGATGATAGGCTTATTTCCACAAAGCTGGAAAGAATGACTGCATTCATTGCTAACGTTTTGAACCTCTGGGAAATATTTCTTGTCGATCGTTAATATTAAAATAAAATGAGATACATAGTGTAAAAATGTTTTAGTTGAATATTATCTTGCATACAAGAAAGATTATGCTACTTTTTCAATTTTCAGGCTGAGGCATCGCATGCAAATAGCCATTTGCACCACAGGAGCATTTTTTTTTTTTTTTTTTTTTTTTTTTTTTTTTTTTTTTAAGCCAAACTGAAGACGTAGCCGAATGAAAGCAATTACACAGGATCTCCAATAGCAGTGATATCGATTTTAATTTAAAACAACACTTTTTTAAATTCTGTTCAAGTTCATTCGAGTCCACGACTCCATTGAGTCCTTCGTAAAACATTACTGTGGTACTTCTGTATTGAAGGCGGTAAAATGCACATCGGGCAGCATATTTCACAGGTGCACATCAGCGTAGCGACTGTGGGAGGGGTTTCGAAAATAGACTCTTGTGACTAGAAAATAGTCACAAGAGCTTCTATCGCTCTCGTGACGCTAAATCTTCATGCATGTGAGCGCAAGTTTACGTTTTAATTTGCATTTGTTTCACAGTTATAAATGTATGGCGTAATAGTAGAAAATCTCGTAGTTCTTTCGTTTTTATGAGATTAATTAATTGCTGACATTTCACTTTTGAAATTTTTATCACGCATTAATATTTGGATTGATGTTTACTTCATATTATCGCTCTTTACATCGAAAAAAATGGCTCAAGATACAATTAGCCTCGAATATTATGCATTTACTAACACCTGTAGATTAAGAAAATTCAAGTGTATGTATATATATATTTTTTTTTATTGAGCTGAGAAGGACTGGAGTGTTACAATGAATCTAGTGTTTTCTTATTTCAGTGCTTGCATTCTTTTGGTTTTTAAAGTGTAAGATTCAGAATACCTATTGTGTTTGATCTGATTATACCCATTGTTGTATTTTAAAGTTATATGTGAATAAATTGAATATATTCGTGGATAAGATAAATTATTCTGCTGATGGTATTTCTTGTGTAAACAGTATATTTAAGAATGAGCAGTTTAAATGTGAAATTTAACACAATAAAGATACGAATGCAAATAGTAAGTTACTTTGATAAAGTCTGCATTGGCTATACACTCATGTCCATAATAGGATAATGCAAAATCAGGTGAAGGAAGTTAGAAGCAAAACAAATTTGATTATTTGTAAAGCTTATTTATTAAACAAAAGGTAATAAAGGCAAAAAAATATCTATAGTTTTGATATATGAAAAAAATTAGCGATATTTTCTCCTGGAGCATAGATTTGGCTTGCATGGTCCAATTTGAACATGAAGGTCAGTTCTGGAACCCAGAAAACCACCCCAAATGAGACTCCTGCACCACCGACGGTGTCTTCAATGATGTTTCTTGGTGTAACGGGTAATGGAGCTTTCCATATGAAAGTCCGGTGAGAATCAGACTGCGAGCTAAACCTGGATCTCGGAAACATCACAACAAGCCATGTTGCGTGTCCACAAATGCTCTCTATTCCAGGCTAACCGCAGGCGACAGTGAGTGCAGTGGAACGCATCTGACGAGCATATAGTCAATCTCCCTAAGCGTCGACACGTCTGTCTTTTGGCAGTAACTGCCAAATTACCGGTCCTATTCGGCGTTGAACTCTGGGCGACCTGTGCTGTAAACGTCTACTCACATTACCATCATTGGAATCGTGCCAAAGCTGGAGATGACACTGGGCAATTCCAGTTGTTGAGAACTTCCAGTTGGGTACGCACATTCCAGACGGCCGATCATTCTACCACGTAAAAAATCACCAAACGCGACCTTTGTGTCTAACTATTCGGTTATTGCACTGCTTATAAAGCGCCTGCGAACAATTTTATTTGCCTGTGTTCCTATATCACTCTCTTACACTCTCGTCATTGTGAGTGCCATCGGTGTCATCTGGTTACTTCCGAATTTGCATGATTCTTGAGATGTGTGTAGTGATTTACAGGTGATATTTTATTTTAGAGTTCGATTCGGTGACTCCAATTATCCTTAATTTATGGACATGAGTGTTAGAATCTTTTCTATAGACTGCAATAAAAAGTGCTGCTTCAATTACATGTATAATTAGTGTAAATTTTTCTCACTCGCATACTTTATGTAAAGATAGCATTGAGATCACATATTATGAAATATCACATATTTCTTTCTTCACTTTAAATAAATTTCACATGGAACTTTGCGGAGTATCCAAAGTGTTTGTATTTTATTTCAAATATTTGAACGCCGGAGTGAATCTACAATGCTTATATTTGACTAACTTCGCAATGAAAATTCAGAAGAAATCGGACGATGCTTTTGTACAGAAAATTGCGTGACAAAGTTTTCAACATCTTGCTGAAACTCCAAGGCGCGGAAGGTCGGTGACATGACAGAAATATTACTGGATTCCCATTGGTCCATCCTAGAAGCCACTCCCTCGTTAGCTACACAGATGTGCACTTGTGAAATATGCTATCGGGCACTTTCTGATTGAGCATAAAAATGTATCTCTGTTCTCTTTTGAGCCTGCACGTTAGAGGGATTTCTCTGTCTGACATTGTAGCGTGAATTCAGATCACTTATCAGAACCTCGGTAACCTTTGTGTTGCACTAACTCTCAAATTATATTCTCGATTAACCTCTAGAAGTAGACAATGTTCAGTAAGAATTCCTACTGATATTTGCAGATGTACCTATAACACTTAATCGTAACCTGGCATGAAAGAATATTCTTGTTCTTTAGTTGGAGAATAAAATAAAATTACATCCTTGAAATTAATTTATCAAGTAGTGTTCGGAAATAACTTCTGTTAAGCTAAACATAAAACTACAAAAATTTTTGACAAAAGCCGCGCATAAGAGTAGAGCAGGGGGTGCAAGCGAGTGAAAAGATTTACGCTAAGATAGCGCGAAAAGCTTCTGCATGTGAGAGCTGCCGGCGCCTGTGGAACAATCGATTGCGACAAGTTTCGCGCCAAGAGGGGCTGAGGCACCCCTTTTCCATGCAGAGAAGAAGTCGGGGTCGTTTGTACCGTCTGCAACAGATTTTTCCAGAGATAATTTACCGCGCTTTTTCCTGACTAATGACTTCAATGATTGCTAAACTTAAAGCGGAGTTTAGCTTCCATGCGAGAGAATGGAGGAATTTTCATTCGACGATAAATTTCCATTTTGGGAAATTTTTAAATGGTATACCGTTTTAAATAAAGTGTCTCAGCGCTTTTTGTTTTAATTTAGTAAAACGTATATTAGAAAGGGAGGGCAATAACTGCTCTAGTTTGGTGATTTCCTCTACGCAAGTTCTGCAATTGAATCAGCTCATGGACCATGGAATAAGTATCATGGAAATCGCCTTTTTCTAGCTTGCTCCCTATCCATAAAGAATTTTTTAAGAGATTTAGGAAAGAAACTCTAATTAAATCAATACCATTCTGCTAAATAATGAAATGATAGTTAAGGTAATTTGTTAATACACGAAACTGTTTTTACTTCCTTCTACGAAGAAAAAGGAAGTATTGTAATCGCGAAAAGTTTCAGGCAGCATATTTCAACGAAAATATCCATTTTGACCGCTATCGAATGCAATTTAACGATGTTTTGCGCGATATGTACGTGAGGACAGAATAAAATATTTTCCTCAAAAAAATTATAAAACTGCTTTAAAATTAATCTGAAGAGAATTTTCGTCGCGTCTGTACGAACGTATGCAATGCGCGTACGTATCTCGCATAACTCAAAAACGAGTAGCTCAGAACGTTGAAATTTTGTATATAGGACTGCTATAACATTAGATGTGCACCTCGTATTTTGGTTGCAATCGGCCGCACCAAAGTATATTATATTTTATTATAATACACTCTGTTACCGGCTCAGTAATCTCAGTTTCTTTACTCTTATATGTTTGTAAATTGTACATTTTTGCTTTAAAAATAATTGAATTATGTTGTTTTTATCTTCCGGTTAAGGATTTTTTATGCCTTTAGTAATCTGTGTGCAATATTTTTAGAATTATCACAATTTTAAAGTTGTTTAATGCCGCTAAGTTTTTTTATGGCGGCCATGATTGTTACATTTGAAACAGGAGACTAGTGGATTGTTGCCAATCTAGAGAAACTTAGCTTCGCAACAACAAAGATAACGCTTCATTTATTATTGCCAATTAAATCATGCTTAATCCTTCTGGAATTTTTTCGAGGAAATAAGTGTTTTAAAGATTTACTTCGTAATTTTAATATAGATATTTTGAGTTTTTATGTATTTTTTGCTTCTTATCGCGAAGTGAGACTGAATTAATTGAATGAGAAATACTCAATCGTCTGTGAAAAAAACTGTTTTTTTTTTTTTTTGCTTAAATTTCTTTGTATACATCATTCTAGCTTTATTATAGTATTTGAATAGAACATGTGGCAACGATTAGATAATTCTATTCTTAAATGATATAAATTTTGTGCATTCTGAGTTATAATATGAACGAAATATAATACTGTTAAGTGAATCTAGCGCCAGAGTGTCGCTATGGTAAACAAATACTAGAGTGAATTTTAAAGAATGTATTTATTCTATTGTGGTTTATGCGCTGTCGGCGAAGTAGATTTAATTCAATCCAATAATTTTAAATGAAATGCAAGAAAAATGCGTATAATTTAATATTCCGTACAAGGAAGTCGTGTGGTGTACACATCAGATTTTTTATATTACACAAAGAAAATCGTGTCCTGACAAAATAGCAATTCACAAAGCATAAGATACTTCATTTATCTTTCAAACTGCAACAAATCGCTGCAATGTTCCGAGGAGAAAAGTCGCTGAATATTGGTAGTACGGTCCTTTGTTCGAATCTCGGCGACTGGCTGGAAGTCTTCCACGAAAGCACTCCTCCTCTTAGGCAGGAATGCTTTCGTGGCTTATCCATCGTTCATCGCGCTCCCTTGCCTGCTTTGCCGTAATCAAATAAACTAAACAAACCAAACGAATAGTTTCATGCAAATATAGCCAGGCAAAATCATTCCCGCTTATCGCTGTTATAAATTGAGTTATTTGAAATGTGTCGACGTTTTTTAACTAAATTTTGCTGCTTCTGGATGATAAGAATATTTATTGATATATGCATCAATAGTATGGTTTGCATATTATAACTGCATATTATAATCACACAGAAGCACTTTTCTAAACTTAAGAATTTTGAATTTTTCGTAATTTTAATTCGAAGTGTTCATTTGTGTTTTCGAGCAAAAGATTTAAGATGCGCAAAATTTGAAATCTCACAGTCTGTCAATCTTTTATAATCTGATTTGTGTTTAAGGGGACGGCGGAATTTAAAAATTAGTTTTTTTAAGTTTTTGTGTTTTCAACAAGAAATTTTGTACGTATATCTACTATAACATCAGTTTATAAAATATATGTTCAAATTTCAATTATTTTAAATTAAAATTTTTAAAAAAATAATTATTTTAATTAAAGATTTAAAATGCTCCTTGCGCGTTAATTTTCAATTTTTTTTTCTAATTTTTTTTTTAAGTTATAGACATTAGTTAAAGACTTGACAAGTTTTGTATATCCGTTATGGAATAGAGGGAACAGAAATTTTTGAAAAGAATTTTTGTGACTTAAACCCAGTTTTTGGAAAAAAGTTACCTTTGTTAAACATTATCACAGTTTAAACTTCTTAATAACCTCATATCCAAAAATGCATACACAGATCTACTGAACATATAAAAGATAGTTTCTTCCAAATATCATTAATTTTTAACCAAAAATGAGACGCATGGAGCATTTTCAGGCATACGAACTGCGAGAAAATTTGTTTGAGAAAACCGAATTAAAGTGTTTTCAAAATTACCTTTATACATGATCATGAAAACAGCAAATTAACTTTAAATATGAATTTGAAAACGCTAGATAACATTTCGTATTATTTAACATTTAATCTCATAATATTAAATTGAGAAAAATAAACATATTGCAAATGGTATGTGATTCGAAGTTAGAGGTTAAAACGATTTATGCTTATATCCAATGAAACTTTTAAATTCACCCATCCTGTTTTACCTTCATTGTTAATACATTATTTTTAATGCTTTACAATATTTTCACTATTTCTGTTTTTCCAAGCAGTTAAACTCTTTTTGCGACTTTGATCATGCTTTTTTTGCAACGAGTTATGGAAAACGAATTGCTTCCTCTGTTCACGCCTATAGCATTTCATAACCAAAGTAAATTCTTGATAGTGTCAATACTGACATTTCTAGCCTTTAAAGAATAAACACTCGTTTGGTCAAATATATAAATTATAACATCATAAATAACTGTTGAAATGCATTTTTTTTTTACATTTCTGCAAAATTTAAAGGGCAAAGTTTATGCTGTTTACACATTTTAAATGCTTGTAACTTTTTTAAAAATTAGAATATTTGAACTCGGTTTTTTGCATATGATGTAGTTACGTATGTGGAATATTACAAGAGTTAAAAAAAAGCAAATTCAATATTTTGGTTGATTTTTAGCTATTTTAATGTCCACAGTCCTCTTAAAGCACTTTCCTAGTTTCCTTTCCTAGTTTTAATAATCTCAAACTGTCTTTTAAAAAAATTGTAGTTAAAATCTCAGACATTCATATGTAAATCCCAACAAAAACGCAAATAAATGTAATTAATTAAAGGCGTTTTCAGCGTCTAAAAAATATTTTGTATATCTAGCACATTCCCATCCATGCACTATCATTTGCTTCAAAACGTATACTGATAATAATAAAATTAGGTAGTCATTTCGTGAGTACGATTCTGGCTTTTACATATTGTATTCATCTTATACACAGGAAGTGTCCGTAGAGAATACTAACTAGTTTTATGCATTAGCGTTTTAAAAAGGAACTAAATTATTTCTATGATTTTTTTTGGTGATTTCTGTTTCAGCAAAGCTTGGTTTAATGAATCCGAAAATTTCCAGCTTGACTTTAATAACCTGTCATATACGTATCCATTATTAGCCCAAAGAGCGTTAGCACAGAAGGGCTATTTTCATTTTGCGTCGAAAACTTTAAATGTCCGTTTCACTTTTAAAATTGTTGCCACCAAATATTATCGCCCAGTGTTATATTTAAATAAATTTAATAAGGAAGAATCTGCATAAATGTATGCATGTTTCTCGCATTGGGATAAAACAACAGTCCCTAGAGCCATTCAGTTTTGAATAACGTAATACTCCTCCGAATATGGGCATCTGAAAGACCTAATTTGGAATTTGTTTTATTATCGATTTCATATTTGGTAACATTTTAACGAATTTTTTTATTAAGAAACTCAACGATTTCAAAGCGAGCAATGGCAACACTGTACGGGGGGGGCGGAATTATCTCCAGCGCTCGAGAGTGTGTATCGGAAATTCTAAAGATATGCTGTTTTAAATATTTTGCGATATTGCTGTTGAAATGAATTTATGGTTCAAGCGCGAAGAACATAATATTTAATAAATAGAGATAACAGGCGTTAAAAAACCGCCACTTTGGGCGTAATGTAAAATCTGAAGGCTTTCAGATTTTAATTTTTTTTTATTGTTGTTATTTTAAACTTGCAAAATTGTGCTTTTTCGGTTTATTTTCACGTTAAGAGATGTTTCTTAGATTTCATGTCCAGTGTGATATAAATCGTGAAAATTCTAACGTCTGATATTCCTAAAATTCTAGCGTCTGATATCTTAGAACTTGTGTTTTAATGTGGTATGAAATCAGGTTTTGCAACAATGAATGCCTCGTTAAAAGGATGCTGTTAACTTAATATATGTACAAGATGAATTATTCTCAACTCTTTCTGCAGAAACACAAAGAGCACTTGTTTGGCTTATTATTGATCGCTAGGACAATAGCCATGCTTACATGTTCAGTCATACAATAGCCTTTGTTATTCGACGAGAAGTAAGAACTCTTTCATCCTCCGTTATTTAAACGCTTAAGCGATCAGATATCAATCCACTGTTCTCACACTTCCCCTCGAGTAGAATGATTACATATGTTACATACTTGACATTTTTAGGCTTGTTTAGTACTCGTTTTACCTATAAATCCATTATGTATTCCCATAATCTTTCCTCATAATACTCAGATTGAAAAGTCATGTCTCAATTTTTATTTCTACACCATGTTATGGGGAAAATAAACATAAAAATTATGAATAATGTTTCTAAATATTGTGGCATATGAACAGTGTGCAATCGTTCATTAAAATAATGTTACAGTTTTCCCAATAGTAAAATTTTATTTCCGGTTTCGGCAACACTTTCTTTTTAGCCCAAAGGGCTATTAATTTCGTTTTGATATTTTCGCCGATTCACTGTAAATGTCCGTATCACTTTTCAAACTGTTGCCACCAAATATTGTCGCCCTGTGTTATATTAAAAAATTAAATAATGAAGAATCTGCATAAATTCATGTATGTTTCTCGCATTGTGATAAAACAACGGTACCTAGAACCATCCAATTTTGTTTCGTTTCCTCCTGCGAATATGGGCATATATGCCCAAATTAAAAATTATCTGGGCATCTGGAAGCCCAAATTTGAAATTTTGAATTTGTTTTATTATCGATTTCATATTTTGCAAACCTTTAACGAATTTTTGATTAACAACATCAAGGATTTCAAAGCAAGCCATGGCAACGTTGTACAGAGAAAACATTTTTATCTCCAGCGCGCTACTTATGCCACCACTTATCAAGCCACCACTTATGGTAATGCAAATAAGTAAAATTCAGATTTAAATCTTAGTAGTGAAAGGCTACATAATTTGTTTAACGCGAAGTTGGCTCAAAAACTAACCAACAGCGTAACAAATTAAATATCGGCAGCACTAACCCGAAGCCGACTAAACGTAATCTTATCTGAACTATCGAAACCTAGTAGCGCGGCCTCGACAAGCAGAAACACGCTCTGTCTTAAAATCTGAAAATTTAGTTTTAAATACTCTAAGGTAGGGTAACGGAAAGGAGAAGTGGCAGTAAAGATCTAAATAAAATAAAAACATAAAATAACTGGTTATGTAAAAGAATAATAACTGTTTTGGTGGAAGTATTTAAAATTTGGTTGCATATTAGCCCACAAACACTAAATTTTATTAAATTTTTTTTGCGCTACAAAATTTAGATCTTGTAGGGTTATTATTACTAACCATAAAGCAAATAAGGTTGAGTTTAAATAACGACCGAATATGTAATTTATAGAAATAATTTTGGCAGCGAGTTATAAATCAGTTTATTCCCTGTGTCGATTCAACTATATGGCGCTGCAGCCATATAGTTGGATATTGCTCTGGAGCCCATCAGAGCCGAGCTCTGGTACTTCTGAGGTTTTGAGATAAATCATAATTCAATTTGGGGTGCAACGGAGCCCTAATTAACAAGAGCTTCGAGCGTTTTCAGGAAATTAAACCATAATTTCAATAAAAAAGTGCTTTTGATATCGTAACTTTGTTTTTAGCAGTCAATAAGCTTTGAAAACTGATATTAACTTCTGAAAACATACTTCTGTCTTCTTAAGAAACAAACCAGTGGATGGAATTTGAGATGGTTAAGGACAAAAATACTCCCACCCACAAGCCAAAGCTTTAGCCTCTAATTGCAATAAATTTATGAAAATTATTTGGGAATGGGTGAATTTCTCCTCGCCATCTTTTGTCCTGCCATCTGCTGTCCCGTATCATCAGTTTACGTTAATCACTTTTACAGCAGGACGGGGCAGGGGAACCGTTGTTTATGATCCGAAATGGGCATCAACTGATAATGGTCCTAAGGTATACTGCTGTAACACGTCCAAAATTAGTGATTTTATAAGGGAAAATCACTTGGAGCTTGGACAGATGTAGATCAAATATGGTGGACGAAAATGGTCATTTATATAAAACCTTACGTTCGTTCTCAGCTTACAGATTAACCCTTTCCGGTACGCTACCTTTTAAAGTTGGAGTTTTTTTTAAAAAAATAAGGTAGTCAGTCTAATTAGGCCTAGAGGAGTAACAAGTAAAATTTTGTGAAAATACCACTTATCGTTTAATTCCGTGGGTGGCACACTGATTGAATACATCTTCGAAAAGAGCATTATTGTCAATGAACTGACCGATGAGATGCGGAGAAACAAAGAACAACGAACAAAGAAGACTCTCAGTTGTCCTAGATTATCGGTGAGCCCGGTCTGGGCACGCCTAGGGTTCGCCGTTTGATTTTAGCCAATATTTCAAGGTAAAAATTTAAAACTAATATAGAATAAGGAGATTAGCTTACAGCCAAAAAAATAACATAGAAATTTCTTTTGAAACAATTCCTTTTATACCCTAAGAAAAATCTGGAAGATTTCTTTGAAAAATGAGGGTCTTAAAAAACTAAACATGACTAAAATATATTGACTGGCTTGTGTTGAGCTGCCATCTCTACATATAATAAAATAAAGAGTCTGTCTGTGTGTGTGTCTTTCGTTCGCTCTGCGCGTGAGCTAATAGACCCACGGCAACGAAATTTGGTGCATAGATACATCTAGAGAAGAGCCAGTGCACCTCGCGTCATTTTGAGACATAATGGGCTATAGGAAAGCCAGATTTTACTCTACACACTCCATTTTCACATCGTCATGAACGAGGCACTTAGATTTTACGAAACTTAAAAAAAATTTCGTGTTTCAATAAATAGATTAAATACGAATTTATTGACTAAGGAGCTTAAACATTTTCAACGGGATTTTTCTAAAAAAGTTTATTTTCTTTGATTTTTGGACGCGTAAACTTCATCCTTGCGATGCTTTTGAAAAAAATTTTGGAAAAATGATAATATTTGTATTTTTTAAAGATTTTTAAATGAAGCTTACGAGTACATTCTCACATCTCCATCTTAAAAAGTGATTTTGGCAACAATGTTCCTTCTTTGTTGTTGATAGATTTGATGAAATCGCATCATTTGAATGTTTAATTCTTTTAGAAATATGGGTTTGGCAACAATTTTTCATCGTATTTCTTATGTCACTGTTTTTAAGAGATTGGCTGTTTCCTTCAGCCATTTTTCTGGTACATTTTAAAGCCAGACTAAGGCTGGCAGCGAAGCTGCTAGTCTACTATAAATAAAGAAGGTTCAGAGTAACCTATAGTAACTTATAAATCCTTTTTCATTTAATTTTTCTGTGCGTACAGAAGGAATTTTTTTAGGTGTGTCCAGACCGGACACACTGTGCCGCAAAGGGTTAATCCTTGAATTCAGTGGCTCGGGGACTTTTTACGCCACTACACATCTCGTTGCTTGACAGTTATATTAACAGCTATTGTAATCTTTTATATTTACAAGGAATCGTGTTTAGAAAATGTTTAATTCTTCTTTTTCTTTCTTTCTTTTCATATTCTCTTTATTTTTCTAGCATGGTTCATATTAATGGCGTTTTAACAATTTTACTGTTTTCCATTGTTTGTGCTGGAAAAAGAATGATTTGTGTTCTACCACCCATTGAAATAATGACCTTATATCTCTGAGTACTCAGGGTTTAATTCAGGAGCTTCCACCGAACTCGTAAGCGGTACCACTTATTCTTGAGTGAAATAGTAATTCCAGCCGAAGTCCCATATAAGGCGAAATTCAATATTTGATTATTTAACTGGTTGTGACTAATTTAATTTACGAGTTTTTATTTAAATCGTAAGTTTGTAAATCGTTTTTTTCAGCATGAACATGAGGTATGCAGAGAAATCTCCTGTACAGTGGCGGAAGCCACTCAGTGGCGGAAGCCCAGGCAGGGAGAATTGATATCCATACTGGTTTTTAACGCGTTAAAATGGTTGTCTAAGATTTAAACTTTAGTCTTTATGAACGGATATTAGTTTTTAATTTGCGATCTCTCGTGATAATGTAGAAACGTAATGTACATGTTGTAAATGAAATCAGGTTCGCAAAAGTGAGTAAAACATACGATCTCGCAAAACATTAGAAAGTTATAAAATATATGAAGCGTGTGAAATTTTAAAACAAATATAACGTTTGTCAGTTTGGTTTAATTCTAAAATCTTTACTCCTCTCCCATTTTCGGTTTACATGAATCAAACTGTAATATTCCGAACATTTGGACGCGTTAACTTCGTTCTAATATTGTTTAGTTGGAAATGAAAGGCAAAACGGTGAACACTTCCTTTTTTCCTAAAGACTTTCCTAACGATATGGAATTTTGTTTTTGTTAACAGCATATTTTAAAGTATTTTTAATTTAAAGTAAAACTTTAAAGCACTGTGATACCTTTTTTAAATATTTTTTTCGTTCAAACGTATAAAATTAGTAATTTTCTGGAAAATTATACATAATTTTCAACATGAAATTTCAGACTTTTTTAAAATTTCCAATGGCTTGGCAAAAAATTACTAAGAACTAAAACCTTATAAACAAGGGTTACAAATAATAGAACTAAGAACAAAAAGACCGTAGTCACTGCCTAAGGAACGTTCTTGCCTCCCAGTACCTCCGAATATTCTGTAAGACCACGAAGAGCTCCACGTCGAAGCAGGTGGTCCCTGTCCATTTCTTCTCCAGACATTTACCTGCCATATGTAAAAATTAATGACAGTACATTCTTTATATGTGAAATTAAGAACATTCTTGCAGATTTATAATTGCATTAATGTTAGTTCTTTGCGCGTTAAACTTTTCTTTTTTATCTGTATCTATATTTATATAGGGGTGTCCAAATATTAGGCAACAGCTAGAAAAATTAACACATAGACGAAAGAAACAACGTGTGAACGCAAGTAATTTCAAATTGTATTATAACATTTTTTACGAGATATGTTAGGTATATTTTAACGTATTTCTCCAGCCTTCTTAGCATGTCTTCGTGGTGTAGTGGTCAGCAGGTTCCACACGTAATCGAGAGGTCCGTGGTTCGAGTCCCAAAGGTGGTAGATGATGATTCTCCACTACCAGGATTTGTCGATTGGGTCCCCTAATTCGCAGTCGCCCTTTAAAAGGGGGAGTATATAAGGTATTTCTCCAGCCTTCTTAGCATGCCTTCGTGGTGTAGTGGTCAGCACGCTCAGCGCGTATTCCAGATGTCTGTGGCTCGAGTCCCGGAGAAGGTATTGCTCATTTTTCATGTCTCCTGTTTTAAAAAAATACCTAATGCCGCTACAATATAAACGGCTTTTCAGAAAAGCATGCATCTGCAGGTTTCGAATTGCAAAAGAAAGTTAAAGTAGTCAAATTTTGATAAATGAAATATTATCTGAGTGACGCCACGGGGTGGAAAGTAACTATATATCTGAAAAGAAGCCAGGGGCATTCAGAAATAACTCAAGTACTATTAAGTTATTTGT
Organism: Stegodyphus dumicola; assembly: GCF_010614865.2. Lineage (NCBI taxonomy): Eukaryota > Metazoa > Arthropoda > Arachnida > Araneae > Eresidae > Stegodyphus > Stegodyphus dumicola. Next base: position 34,196 of record NW_023318880.1, on the reverse strand, counting down.
TTCGCCATTTTTTAATTATGTAACCCTTATCAAAGTGAAGGAAATGTAAAGACATTTCTGTTGTGAAGAAATATGTTGTGAGACTTTGAGTGGACGTAGAAGGATCACAAGTAGTCTGGATGACCCTTGCTTTCTGTACCTGGAAGCACGACACCACAGGTTAATCACCACACATCAGAATGCTTCCAACATCGTAGTATTGACATGAAAATCAGTATCTACGCATTACAGACTATTAACCAGAAGACTACTAACCAGACATGTTACAGATTATTAACCAGTAGTAGAAATCGAAATAGAACCACCAATGGCGGTAGTGAACTAATGGCATACTTACTGCTCTGAATTACTTTAAATGGATTCCACAGCAAAGGAAATCGGGGATTGTTTGAAAGACGTAATTTAGTTTTCCGATCTATAGAATGCCTATAATTGGCAATAACGCCAGAAACGTCGCCAAAATTACAGAGACGAGTTTTTGATGTTTCTACAGAAAATTCTCTTCTCAAATAATAACGTCCCGCATTTCTTTACGTAATTGTGACCTGCACACTGAAATTAAGTACTTGCTTAATATATTCGACTTTTTGCAGCCACGGCTTCTGATGTAACTTTTAACTGGCGATAACGTGTGAACTCTCTGAGTCTCAATGCTAGTTAATACTTAACACTCCTTTGTGTGGACTGATCATCGACATCGCCCGATATGAATTTAGTCTCTATGGAACATGCTTAGAAAACATTTAATTTCTCTCCATGAATTTCCACGGAACTCTTACCAGCTAAGAGCATGTTTGTTTCTTTTTAAGGGGTGCAGCTACAGAGATACTTTATAGATAACGTTACGCTTAGCATGAATCGGTGCTATCAGGCATGGATATTTAGCAGACTTCATTGTATTCCTTAACAAGTCTCCCCCAAAGAAAGTTTTTGCCATCAAACATTCTACATTTTTTGTTTGCCATAACTTTTTTGATACTTACAGATCATTATGCAGTATAGGTATATTTAAAATTTAAACGAAAAAATAAAATTCAAATTACATTCACAATTGAATAGAGAGATGGCAATATATATACATATATAAATATTCGTGTCCAAAATGTAAGCAACAAAGTGAAAATGCGGATAAGGAGAAAAATATGAAAACATTTATTCGAATTTATTGAATCTTTCTTCTTTTGGGATACAAAAAGGACACTGGCATAGGGAACTCATGTATGTGAATTCATAAAATGACACTGGCACACAGATATCCGTGTGGTTTACAAGTTAAATTAAAACTTACTATTTACTTGCCTTTTTAGTCTTATTTTTATAGATTATATTTATTTTTCATTTTATTATAATACTTAGTTTATTTTAGTTTGCGTGCATAACTCGTGTCGGGGAAGTATCAGTATAGGCAAGGCTTTCTTTTCTCTTAATTAATTAATTTATTTTTAATTACTTTAGCATAGGTTTATTTACTGTTAATTACTTTAGCAATGTACTTTTAATTAATAATTTTGTTTCCTAAGTCGATTTGCTTACTAAATTCCTCAAAATTCTTTTATAGTTAAATTTCTCATTTAAGTAGTTCACTACATTTGGTTTTGTATAATTATGGGAGACGAAACACAAATTGAGTAACTGAAGAGTTAGGTTTGGAGGCAACTTCCGTTTGAAAAGATCTGTCTCCTGCTTGCTCAACGATTATTCACTTTATGCAAATTAATGTAGTCTTAAAATTTTTTTTTAATGTTTAGGATTAAGTTTTGGATTATTAAATAATTTTTTCATGTATTTAGATGCTTGCACTTAATTTGGAATTTAAATGATACTGTAAATTAGTTCGCAGCAATAATTAATCATTTATTTGTTTTGAATTGAATTTTCTTAATTTAAATTAGCTTTATATGAATAAGGGAATGTTATTGTATTTGTTAAAATCAAATTTCATTCATTTCAGCAATGGCGCAAAAGAATTATTTAATTATATTTAATAATATATCTTATGAAACACATGTAGTACATGTAAACATACACTTTAAACAATTTTTAATTAATCCAGAATAAATATCAATTAATTCAACTGTTCGCCCATTTTTTAGATGCTTTGCTATGAATAAAATCGTCTGTTTTGAAAAAACAATTTTAACTACAAGTATATTTTTGAAAACGTAAATTATCGTTTGCTATTTGACATTTTAGTTTTCATGCAAAATGGCGCTTTTAAAGAAGCATTGTTTGAGCTCTTTCCGAAGAAAATTATTCGCATTAGTTATTAAAAAAATGCTGTGAAAGCCATGATTTTTTGGTATCTAAAGCAAAGATAGATAATACTGTCAATAAGAAAGGAAAAAGACGTCAAAGTTTGGCTTCAAGGAGAAAAAAATGTTCAAAATACATATCCAAGGAAGAAACGGAATGTTTCGATTGTTGCAAAGGTAAGAACTTTAATCTTAAAGGAAAATCTTTATAAAGGAATCAATCTTTAAAGGAAATCTTCTTAAGAAAAAATAAGAATAGGAAATAAGCTAATTTAATTAAAAATTTTGTTGTATGTTTTATTCGATTTGCTATAGAAAGCATTAGATTGAAAACAGCCTATTTTAACTCTTGATAAGAGATTCATAAAGCTGTCTTTTGAAGTTTCTACATGAAATTAACATCGGTTTAAGTTTGAATCTTATCTAGTTATAAATAAAAGATAATATTGTAAAAAAGAATCAAAGTTTAATGCCCAAATTTTTATGTAAAGATCTCGACCAGTTCTTTTCTTTTAAAGGAATGCTTTTAGTGCAGGTGTTGAGCTAATAAAATTGTTGGAGTATTTTTTTAAGGGTAAGAATACAGGAAGAGAAACTAAACACATTGTAAACACGCCCACCAAATAAGGAGAGAATTATTTAAATGCAATATTACAGGATTCTATGTTAATGACCAAAGTTATCTTATTATTTTTTTGCTATCATGTCTCTTCTCCTAACAGGCAAATGAGTTAAAGTATATTAAGTTGTTGAGTATGGGATCCTTTGGTAGCTATGCGTGACCGATTATTATGTTATATGGCCCTGTTAGTGTCGCTAGCAGCGCCGCATTTGCTTCGGGAAATATATACGACAAATCAAAGCTTATTATGGCATGTTAATTTTATATTTAATATCTGAATTTGGCTAGAACATTTGTTCTGTGTTTTATTTCAAGTAACAGCTTTTAAATTTTTTTTGTTACTGTATAGCTTGTTGAATTGTCAGTCTCCACGTGTTAATAAGCTGTTTTTACTTCCTTGTAAGAAATAAAAAGGAAGTATTGCAGTCGCGAAAAGTTTCAGGCATCATATTTAAACGCAAATATCCATTTTTATCGCTATCGAATGCAATTTAACGATGTTTTTGCGTGACATCTGTAGGGTAAGAACAGAATAAAGGACTCTTTTTCCCCCCAAATAAATTATAAAACTAATTTAAAATGAATTCTAAAGAGAATTTTTCGTGACATCTGTGCATACGTACGTATGTACGTACCTCGCATAACTCAAAAATGAGTAGCTTTAGAACGTTGAATTTTGAATATAGGACTGCTATAACATGTAGATGTGCACCTCGAATTTTGGTTGCAATCGGCCGCACCAAAAGTGTATAAATATATGTATCCACTCTGTTACTCGGCTCAGTGATCACAGTTTCTTTTTTTCTTATATGTTTGTAAATTGTGCATTTTTTGCTTTGAAAATAATTGAATTGTTCTTATCTTTCCGGTAAAGGTTTTTATGCCTTTAGTAAAACTGTATGCAATATTTGTAGAATTATCAACAATTTAAAAGTTGTTTAAGTGCGGCTATGCCTAATTATTTTTGCGATGCCGGCTATGTTTATTTACATTTGAAACTTGGGAGAATAATGATTTGTTGCCAATCTAGAGATACTAAGCTTCGCAACAACAAAGATAACACCTTCTTTTATTATTGCGAGTTAAATCATGCTTAATCCGTTCTAGAATTTATTAGAGGAAATAAGAGTTTAAAATCTACTACGTAATTTTTAATATAGATATTTTGAGTTTTTATGTGTTTCAGCCTTGTAGAGAAGTGAGGACTGAATTAACTAAATGAAAAATACTAAATCGTCTGTGAAAAACTGTTTCTTTTTTGTTTTGTTTGCTTAATTTCTTTTATACATCACTCTAGATTTATTATAGTATTTGAATAGAACATGTGGCAACGATTAGGTAATTCTTAAAATTATATAAATTTTATGCATTCTGAGTTATAATATGGACGAAATATAACTGTTAAGTAAACCTAGCGCCAGAGTGTCCCTGTGGTAAACAAATATAGTGAATTTTAAAGAGTGCATTTATTCTATTGTGGTTTATGCCCTATCGACGAAGTAGATTTAATTCAATCCAATAATTTTAAATGACATACAAGAAAAAATGCGTATAATTTAATATTCCGTACAAGGAAGTCATGGGGTGTACACATCAGATTTAGTTTTTAATCTTTAACGGAGCTCGTATCTACTCTTCCTTTAAGTAAGAAGGAGCAATTAAGTCGTTTTTCTACCTTCACGGTTCTAGGAGTTAAGATTTAAAATAGCGTAGAATTCTACAGTATTACATTCAGAATTAAAATGGAGTATCATAATGCAGTATTGCACACCATTGAGCTGATATATTAAGTATGTAAATGTAAAAGACTGTATATATTTATAAACACATATATACACCCTCTCCCCCCCCAAAAAAAATTCCCTTCCGTTGAAACAACTGAAAGTTAAGAAAGCACTAGAAAAGAAAGGTATTGCATAGAGGGTAAAGAAAATTGTGTTCTTCTAATTGGCTAAACATATAATTTGCCAAAAAGAGAAAAAAAAAAAAAAGTACATATTTAAGTAATTGTAGTTGAGAAACATAAGTGTGATTAAAAGAACAGAGTTTTTAAGCTTTCACTATCTTTTGGCTTGATTCAACTAAATGTACACTACATTTAGGACTCTTAATTAGAATTTCGCATTCAAGTGATCAAACATACTTCTTAATTGTTTTCTTTCTAGTTAAATTTCCTACTTTTTTTGTACCTAATTTTCCTTAGTTCGCTGCTCACTTTTAAAATATACGAATATTTTAATCTGAGCTGTTAACTAGGTGAACTTGTTCATTGTTCAATACTTAAATGCATAATGCCTTAAAAGAGAGAGCCACGTATATAGCATGTTTTATCAAGGAGCATTGATTTAACAATGACAGAAATATTTTTACGTTTAGGCTATCGAGATAGTTAATTCATAATTTTCAATTATTGTTAAGTTACTCAAAGCACCTGAATTTCTTGTGGAGTATATATGATTTGAAATAAAGTTACATAACAAAATTAAACTTTGTTGGAACTAGTTTAAGCATGTTTTGTCAGGATTTTGCAAAAATTATATATAATAAACAAAAATAAATAAATCTGAAAGGTTTCAGATTTTAAATTACATACAAAGGGGCGTTTTTTAACGTTTTGTGAGTTACCTTTATTTATTAAATATCACGTTCTTTGAACTTCAACAATAAAATTCAGTTCAATAGCAATATCGCAAAATAATTTTAAAATGAGCCTATGATTAGAATTTCCGATACACAGTCCCGCGCCCTGGAGATATAAGGCCCCCCCCCCGCGTAGAGTGTTGCCATGGCTCGCTTTTAAATCCTTCAGTTTGTTAGTCAAAAATTCGTTAAAGTTTTATGAAATATGAAATCGCTAATAAAACAAAGACCAAATTTCAAATCGTGACTCGTTATCATCATAGAACTGGACTTAAAAACAAACTGACTTAAACTGAACTGACAAAAACAAAACACACAGAAGAGGAAGGGGGAAGGTGAGAGGTCTCGAAGCAGTTTTTTTTTTTTTTTTTTTTTTTCTTTCCCACTTCCCCCCCCTTTCCCCTTCTCGTTATACTGAGGTCAGGCTGTGCAGCCTTAAAGGAAAGCCCACATGTAAATTGGATTGCCAGATGCCAACTTCTTTTTAATTGTAAATTATTTTTAATTGATACATTAGTTTAACATTTAAGCATTTTACGATATATTAAAAAAAAAAAATCTTTGAAGTCGCAAAAAGTAGCATAAGGAAATGGTGGAGGTCGCAAAAATTTCGCAAAATCGCAAATACTAAAATTTTAGTAGCACAAGTTTGTCAAAAGTCGCGAATTTTCGCAAAATCGCACTGGTTCAAACCACTATCTCCTTGCCCGTAGGGAGTGCGTGCATCTCTGTATGAGAAAATATTTCAATATTACGATTGTATTTCACATGACGATTAAAAGCAAATTAATCACTGGAAAATGAAAATTCCGAAATCATTCCTAAATTAAGCGGAATTGTAGAATGTTCTGTATCTTCTAAGCGACCTTACTGAAAAAAAAAAAAAAAAAAGTGATACGATAAAGTGATACGATTTACGTATAAAATGTTATAAATGAGTATGATTTCATGCCACTTTTTTTAGAAGTAGTAGTATGAAGATTCTTTACCGGATGTCAAATTTCAACAGAAGTAAGGAAAATAAGCTTCAACACTCCACATAAGTAAAAATACAGAAATAAAAAAAAAGCAAATAAAATAAAAATTAAAGTGATGTTTACTACAAGAGAGGGTCTCTCCTTCCCCTGTAAAGTAAATTCAGTTTGAACGAAGCGTAATAGACAGCTTAAGATCGAGGACAAAACGGCGAAAGCTTCAGCAAGAACTTATGAATAGGATGGCACACCAGGATGACATCTGGACGTCTTTCAGTGGCATTGAGGTGTAAGTGGTGCATCGAGAACAAGGTGGCATCTGCTTAAATCGAAAGCCACGGGATTAGCGCGTGAGAACTTTGTCGGTTTGGGTGTCGGTTCTGTGTTATAGATAGGTCTTAACAAAGGATGGATTATTATGTCTCTTTTCCATGCTATTTCCCTTTTTTCTGCTGAAATGGAAACAGCATGATTGAAATACCGCAACAATCACAGTATAATAATACTAAGCATTCAGCATAATAAAACCGACATAAGTAGAAAATACAAATTTTTGATTGTTCACTTCTTCTATTCGTAAAATAAGTTAGGTTGAGATCTCAGTCGTTGAAAATTAGCAACTTGCATAGTAAAAACAAGTAAGATAAAAAAAAAAAATTAAAGTCAATTCCTACATAGGTCAACAAAGAAAAATTTTAATATAATTTCTTATATTACTTGAATTTCTTAGAAAAGTATTAACACTTCGACATTGAATTTCCTAAAAATTTATAAACAATTCTTAATTATATGTAAAATTCTTAATTATATGTTAAAATTTTAGAATGGACTGGTATTTATATTAGTCGATTAAAAATAAGTACATAAATAAGAAGGATACATAATAAATAATAAATAAAATATGTGAAAAAACTGTATTAACATCAAGTGTCATCCACTACAAGTTAAAAAAAATGTATTTGATCTTGAGTGGATGAATAAAAAAGTATTTTATTAACGACTGAAAATTTGAACAAGATATAGGGAGAGTGTGAGCTAACAGTAGGAATTTAATAAAGCATGAAATTAAGAATTCATAATGTCGGAAAGAATATGAAGCACTAAAAATAATTTAACAGACACCTTTCTTAATATGTAAAGAATAAAGGGAGTAATAATTATAAATTAGGAAATTTTTTGGTAGAATGAATTTAGACATTTTCGTGTCTAAAAAGGAAATTTTTAAATATTATTTGTTTTCTGCTATGTGTATGTTTCCTTACACTAACACATAAGCAGCACTTCATTTGAAAATCACGCTTATCAAAATTATATCGCTTTCCTTATGGTCAAAATATTATTTTTCCACTTCCACCTAATTTAAAAGCATTTGCATCACCCTGTTCTCACCAGCTCTTTCCGTGAGCTTCTCTGCCAGGATACTGGAAAAAAAAATCTGAAAGGTTTCAGATTTTAAATTATGTCCAAAGGGGCGTTTTTTTAACGTTTTGTATGTTACCTTTCTTTATTAAATATCATGTTCCTCGCACTTAAACCATAAGATCCAGTGCAACAGCAATATCGCAAAATAATTTTAAAACGAGCATATCTTTAGAATTTCCGATACAGAGACTCACGCGCTGGAGATAAAAATGTTTTTTTTTTTCTGCACAACGTTGCCATTGCTCGCTTTGAAATCCTTGAGTTTGTTAATCAAAAATTCGTCAAAGTTTTAAAAAATAGGAAATCGATCATAAAACAAATTTCAAATTTCAAATTTGGTCTTCCACATGCTCATATTCGTTGGAGGATTACGTTATTCAAAATTCGATGACTCTATGTACCGTTATTTTATGACAATGCGAGAAATATACATACATTTACGCAGATTTTTTCATTATTTAATTTCTTCAAATATAATGCAGGACTCTAACATTTTATGGCAACAGTTTGAAAGTGATTGCATTTATTGTTCACGCAAATGCAACGAAAACAATAGTCCTTCAGGGACAAAGCCCTTTTGGATTAAAAAGGGTTTCATTGATATGAATTTAACTTGTAGATGGATAAAACCTATATCATTTAATATTATGTTTCATGCTTCGCTTACTTATACACTTAAATGTTAATTAATAAAATCTGACGAAATGATGGGATGAACTCGGTTCAATATTTACTTCCCTCCTAAATTAAAAAATTCATCTTACAGTAATGAATGAATGTGAAGTATATAAAGTTTTAAAATACTATGTAAAGTATATAAAATACGTGTGTGAAATGAGAAGTATATAAAATATATCTCGAATGCTTCTGAACTTCTGTGTCCGGATAATAAAGACAGAAGGTCATTTTTTGCTTGAATAATTTTTTTTTTATTTTGCTGTTGAAGAAAGTTTTTTTTTTTTTTTTTTTTTTTTTTTTTTTTTTAAGTAAATTGTTTAGAACGCTTTATTGCAGAAGTCTTCCGAAGCATCACTAATCTATCTTTAAAATGGTTCGAGACACGCCAAGGTACATTTTTAAAATGGCATTTCAGTAGGCATCTCGGCAACAGCTACTTCTTGTAACATGATTATCCTGTAGTCAACCTTCGTGTCTTCTCCACGCCTCACACTTGCGAGAAATGATGCATCATGTTGCTGGTAAAGACAATCATATGTAGACACAATGACGAGTCACTCTGGCCCGGTGCACCTCCAAAGAGATAACAATCTTTGTGCCAGCAGATAAAGAACTGAAAGTCCTTGTGGTATTCAAGGGGCGGGAAAACATTCAGTTGGCTGCTTTCACTAAGTAACGACAGCCGATAACAGCAGTCGATGGATCTACGTTGTTAAAGCTAGACCGCCAAAGAATTTCTTTTCTACTTAAATCCTTTGAGTAGAAAAGAAATTACTTAAATCCTTTGAGTAGATGTTTTCATAAAAGCAAGTCTGAAGGGTTCAGAGTCATCTGCAGACACATAGATAGCCTACTCTCTATCACTTAAAATCTGTACCATTCAGTTAGTTTTTTCTTTAGCCCAAATGACGTTAGCCCAGAAGGGCTATTAATTTCGTTTTGGCATTTTGCGTTAAAAACTTTAAATGTCCATTTCGCTTTTCAGATTGTTGCCACCCAATATTATCGCCTCGCGTTATATTTAAAGAAATTAAATAATGAAGAATCCGAATAAATGTATGTGTATGTATCTTGCACTGTGATAAAACAACGGTACCTAGAGCTACCCAAGTTTGAATAACGTAATCTTCCACCGAATGTGGGCATCTGGAAGCACTAATTTGGAATTTGTTTTATTATCTATTTCATATTTTGTAACACTTTAACGAATTTTTAATTAATAAACTCGACGATTTCAGAGTGAATAATATAAACATTGTACTGGGGGATAAAAATTATCTCCAGATCGGCATTTCTTCAGCATTTTAATTGCCAGTCGTGACAGCTGTTGCCACTCTCCAGCTTGTATCTTTCGTTTATTTTTAAATTATAGCAGCGTTTCGTTACCTTAGCAGCAAACTGAGAAATTATTTCAAGATAACTTCAACCCTTATTTTTTATTTATTTATTTATTTATTTTTAAACCCAAAGGGCTATTAATTTCGTTTTGCCATTTTGCATTGATTCACTTTCTGTCTCTATTCACTTTTCAAACTATTTCGACCAACTATTACAATCCTGTATTATATTTAAAGAAAGTAAATAATGAAGAATCTGCATAAACGTATGCATTTTTCTCGCATTGTGATAAACAACGGTACCTAGAGCTATCAAATTTTAATGACTTAATCTTCCATAAAATATGAGCATGCGGAAGCCCTAATTTGAATCTGAAATTTGTTTTATTATTTAATTCATATTTTGTCAGACATTAAAGAATTTTTGATTAAGAAACGATTTCAAAGCGAGGAATGGCAACATGTACTAAAAAAAAAAAAATTATCTACAGGGCGGGAGATTGTGTATCAGGGATTCTAAAGACATGCTCATTTTAAAATTATTTTACGATACTGCTGTTGAATTGAAATTTTTGGTTTAAGTACGAAGAACATGATATTTAATAAATAAAGGTAATACACAAAACGTTAAGATAACGCTTCTTTGGGCGTAATATGAAATCTGAAAGCTTATAGGTTTATTTAAAAAAATTATAAAACAAACTGCGTTTCATTGAAAATGAAAATTGGCGTATCCCAGTATAAACTTTAAAGTATATTTCCAAATAATTCGTGAAATCTATCTGCTGTTAAGTACAGTATAAACCCGATTGAAAAATATCTTTAATTTAATACTTGTTTAAATTAGTCAGACCTCAAAAAGTATCAAAGAAATGTCAAATTATCCTTCATTTAGCCAAGGATTTCCTAGGCTTAATGGGATAACTTCCTAAAAGTCAGGATCTTTATAAGCTCTCCAGTTATGCTCATATGGGATGTGTTTATTCACTTTTTCGTGATTTTTTCTTTAAATTCTTGTTTCCCCTTCTATGTGGAAAAAATGGAAAAATTTAGTTTCTTATCTGTTATTGCCCTGCTTGTTTAGTTTTATTTTCCTAAAAAGAGACAGTAATTATAAATGTTCAAAGCTCGAAACTTTTCAAACTGAAAAGTAATGTTCTATAATGGAGTTAGCTCTCGAAAGCTAAGGTAATGTGGTAAATCGAAGATTCAATATTATTTCCGTAAGTTCTTTTAAGCCAACACTAAAAATTGAACACAAAAACAAGATGATGCCGTGAAGGCGGTTACCTGCTTGATACGAATGTTGCTGTGAAAGCATTAACTTAAGGGTATATATAAAATGCGTTTCAGAATTTAAAATTAGTGAATCTAAATCTTTTGAAGGAACTTGTCGTGGGCAATGTTGAATCATCCAGTTACGAAAACGAAGATGAAATATGCGAAGCAGATGTTTTAAATTCGATAAACTGAATTTAAACTGTAATAGTTAATATGAAACAAGAGTATTATGATATTTTTAAACTGAAAAATCTTTGCGACTTAGAGTTGTGGAACTAAGTAGGTAAGCAAATTCGTAAAATGTCAGTGATCTCGATCTTGTTTCCTATTTCCAGCAATGAAATAAACTAGGTTCATGCTTCTACCTTCCAGCCCAATGAACAACATATACAAGAGATCCTACCAGGAAATCTCTCTTGTGACATAACTATAATATCAGATTCTGAGTTTCTTCAAGTTATTAAATGTTCACTCAGGTTTCGTTTTAACGTCTTTTAATCACCTTGTGTTTCCTAGGAATGTATCAACGGAGATACTCTAATAAAATACAGAGGCTGTTCACACATTTTTTAGACGATGTATATTGTATTCACAAAATTAAATTACATAAAATTCTTGTGTTTTAAATGTTCTATTTGACATCTCTTATTTCTGAACTATCTTCGACACCGCAATTTTTTAGGATAATAATGCCTTTGAAGTGGCAGAAGAGGTATTCTATCCCATCCTCCCTCCGAACAGCTTTCCAGTGTCCTGTTAGGGTTTGGGGACAACGTTTGGATAATGCAGTTTTTAAAAGTCCGAAAGCACAAAAATCCATAGTTGACATATCGGGAGATTTAGTAGGGATATTAGTGAAGGGTATGGCCTTGATTTTTGTTTTTTGTTCCATTTCTTTTATGAAATTTACAGTGGATTTTGATGTGTGACTGCTAGATTTGTCCTGATGTAGTCTCACAGATGGATGGCACTGTGGGTAAAGCGATGGTATTTCATTAATAAAAACTGGCGATAAAATATGTTCCTGACAGTATTTGGAGTTAATCTTGACATTTTTGTTTGCACTCTCTTTATTTTTAACTTGCCATTATCAGAAAATCCAGCAGCAATAATGAATCCCTTAGAAAAACTTTCTTACGATTCTTTGAACCATATACTTAAATTTCTCCCCCCCCCTTTATGATAATAAATGGCTCATTTTTTGTTACAATCATTTAAATACACTCATGCTTCATCTATTGCGACAGTTGTTTTTCATTTTGCTTTGGGTAAGTGTTTCTCATATAGAATTCTGCAGCGTGTCCTGCGTTGAGCGATATGCTTTGGAAGAAGACGATGCACATTGCTTTTTTTTTTTTTTTTTTTTTTTCGCTTTCTTAAGATTTAAATCAACGTTTATCATTTTGTTTACTGGACTAACCGAGCATTTTAATGATTTTGAACTGTCCTTGAGTTAGGGTGATTTAGTTAACATTAACAACGTATCTTTGCAATAGTCGAAGTGTCTCGTTTTTTCCTGGATATCTGTTTGGAATTTTTTTGTCCCGCTTGAGGCTCCAATTGGATTTTTTTTTTCCTTTCTTGTTGATGATATTACCTATCGACGCTTTAAATATCACAAAACCATGACTCTCACATCGTTTTTGGATAACGGAGTATACATATTTTTCTTCGGAAAGAGCGTCAATGTAGCCTTCGAACCACTGCTTTGTTAAATTCGCCATTTTGAATAAAAACAAAACTTTCAAGCCACAGACGATAATTTTGACTTTTAAAAACATAGTACAATTGCGATTACTTCTTTTGCAGCAAACTACGTTTTATTACCGCTTATCAGAATCGTCTAAAAAATGTGCGAACAGCCTCTCTATAATATCAGATTCTGAGTTTCTTCCAGTTATTAATTTTTCACTTAGGTTTCGTTTTAGCATCTTTTAATCACCTTGTGTTTTCCTAGGAATGTATCAGTGGAGACACTCTAATAGAATAAAATGTAATGCTGTTAAAAATTGCAACAAATTTTACTACGTGACCTATTTTCTTGGTGTTCCATTTACTTGCTTTAATTGATATTACTTGCTCATTGTTGCTGTGTGAAGTTTAAGCTAGAATTTTGAACGGTGTAGCTTGAAAATTGGCTAATATTTCTATTAAAGGAAATTTGAGCTTTTCAAAGCAGCATTGGGTGAAATTTAAGAACATTTATAATTTTTTAGCATATAGTGCTTGGAATTTCAAAAGTATTAAATGTTCGAAAAGTCTTTTGCAAAGTTTCTTACACTATTTTTTTTAGTCCAAAGGCGCAATTTCCTCAGAAGGGCTATTAATTTCGTTCTGGTGTTTTGCGTTGGTTCGCTATTGACGGCGATTTACTCTTCAAATTTTCGTCACCAAATATTAGAGCCCTGTGTTATATTTAAAGAAATTAAATAATGAAAAATCTGCATGAATGTATGTATATTTCTCCCATTGTTAAAAAAATTATCTAGATTCATCCACTTTTGAATAACGCAGTCCTCCACCCGAACATGACCACCTGGAAGCCCAAATTTTTAATTTCGAATTTGTGTTTTTCATCGATTTCATATTTTGTAAAGCTTAAAAGAGTTTTTGATTAACAAACTCAACGATTTCAAAGCGAGCATTGTCTATACTATACGGAATAAAATATTTTTATCTTCAGCAAGCGAGGCTGTGTATCGAAAATTCTAAAGATATGCTGTTTTTAAATATTTTTAGACCAAAGGGGCGTTATCTCAAATGCTCTCGAAACATGTATGTGTATGTAAATGAAGAAACAAAACGTTCCTTTGGGCGTAATATAAAATCTGAAATTTTCAGGCAATTTTTTTTTTTTTTTTTTTTTTTTTTTTTTTTTTCGGAAGGGAAGGTTGGAGAGGACAATTTTGTTCCTTCGTGTTATCATGCTTTTTATCGCAGTCGAACCCAAGATTTGACACGCGTAATCGCTGCACTAGGTGTAAGATCTTTAATTTATTTCCCTGCAACAAAACGGCCAGCTCTCAAGTTTTGCCATTCAAAGTAGCATAGAATCTTTAATTTTTTTTAATAGAGATATTTGACAGCTACAAACATACTTCTTAACAATTTATATATTTATTTGATTTTTAATGATACGTTTACTTAATTCTGTATATGTCCAATTAATAGTTTTTATAAATATTTGGAGCATTTTGGATTACATTCAATTAAATTATTTTGTTTTGGAAAAGGCACACTAGGGCTCTCGTTATAAGAATTTGTAATGGTTGGGTTTTTGAATATTTCAAAACATGCAAGGGCTAGCTGCAGACGGAATTAATGCTTTTATGAACAAATTTTTAAGGAAAACTGACTCCTATTCACTTCACATATGGACAAAATCACGGAAGAATGTATAGCTAATCCGTGTACTAGGATTTAAATTCGGATTGAGCTACCTATGCTCGGTCTCGCCCACCCACCTGCTACTGGGACTGGCTTACAGTAAATAATGAAATATGTTTCTGACGTCATTTACTATGCGTTAGTTAAGAATAATTGCTTGATTTTTACGTCTATATTTAAAATTCAAACTCTATAAAGTGGGGTAAGTTGCTTCATTTTTTTTATTATTATTTATTTCATCTTAATCTTTTAAACTGTATTTTGCCTATCTGTGTTTTTAAGCTTGGAGTTGAAAGTATTAAAGTTAAATTAACTCTTTTTAAATACCGTAAAATTAATTAAGAAATAGACTCTATTTTTGTGTCTTTCTTGATGATGATAATTAATAAAAGTAGATATATTTTATGCCTAAACCAATCTGTTCCAAACATGCGTCACGTGGCTGTGGCTCTTTTTCGAAGGATGCTTGTATTCCGGCCTCATCGAACGATACGATGGGTGTCCAACGATGCGGATAAGCTCATCATAGTAGGATGGGTCCTACGAGGACAAAGAGGGTCTCCGCAAAGAATGAGGGGAGGTCTTCCCATCTGTTGTTACCGGGTATCGATGTCAAAGAGGGCGGCTGCGCGGTGTGGTGTCGAGGGGAAGCCACATTGGTGTCTAGACCGTCGCCGTTAGTGTCCGGGATCAAAATAAGGGTATTGTAAAGATAGCATTTGAGTTTGCATTTCATCCCTTTTTCGCCCCCGCTTTCTTTTGAATTCCCCTGTTTCTCTACAGCTGAGAACGCTAAGTGTCGTCTGGTGAGTGAAATTCCCTGCTAGCACAAATAGCCGCAAAACAGGGGCGAAATTCCTCGCTAAATTAACAAGAACGAGTGAAATTCTGTTTGTCTTAAAAACGAGTGCATTCTTTCTAAAAGCCTAGTACGAAATACTGATTTGGAAGTTGGCACAGAAAATGAAATTTAAATTATTAATGAGATGAACTGCGATTGTAATGACTGTCACCATCAAGCCATACAGTTGTTATAGCATGAAAGGAAAGTATATAATTGCTAAGAGTTGAAAGCAAGGGAAGAAATAAAACGTTGCAGTTGCATTGGGAATTTAAAGATTTTGTATTCGACTATAAACAGGAAAAAAAAAAAAAAAGTAAAGATAAATGCCTCATTTATTCGAATAACCATTTCATGCGTAAAAAAGAAGAGCAAAATCATTTCTAGGAGACATGCAAACCAGTTTTTGTTCCAAAACGGTGAAACTGAAAGAACTAAGATGAACCAAAGCGGGGTACTGCATTGTATAAACAAGCTATCACATTTTATGTTTTTCAAGAATCTTATGTTTGATTAAAAAAAATAAATCATCTACTACACAGCATTGTTGGTCTGCAAACCGGAAATTTTATTTTGCTTTTGTCAAACTGTTCTCAAAATTTCTTCAACTGGTGAATTATATTTTTCTGGGGCTTTCCTTATGCTTTAAATTCTCTGTACATTAGTTAATGGCGTAAATTCTAACCAGTTTTCCCCACTCGTTTATAAACAGTTCACTCCTTGATTTGATTCCATTTTCCATCTTTAAATGATACCGCTTACATATTTCTCTTTGCTATTTTTCTTCTTCCCCGAGTTAAATAGTGCGAGGTTATTAGCTACTAACAAGTTCTCGAAGATTCGCTAATTTCTCTTTCAAGCTTGTATCTGTTTTCCATTACTTTCACTGAAGAAGGTAATAATGTTTAATAGCCGAAAACACTTTTCCTGTAATTAAATTAACGTTAATTAAATTTTTCAAAAAACATTTTGAATTATAATCTGTAAAATTTTACCATCATCTTAAAGTAGACGTATTTCTAAGCAAACCTGCAAAAAATTACAATTTTTTATTCAAATTTTCCGGAGATATACGTGAATTTACATATTGGCGCGTTTCGAAATTTGACATATTTGTTGAAAGCGATAAAACATCAAATGTGGTTTAGAAACTTTGCTAAAATTATTTGAAAGAAGGAACGATGTGACTTTTTTCCCCGCTCTGGCATAATGGAAGGAAAAGGAAAATTGGTTGCCATTATATTAAGAAGTTCGCCAAGTGAATTATTCATGGCGCAAATGGATAAAATTGTGCCAAGATAAAATTTTGAATTTCTCGATAAATTTTGCACCAAATTTTACAAAATTTGATATCTAGGCATAATTTGAGTAGTAGAATCGAAATATGGAAAAAAAATTGGTGTTATTTCAGAAAAGGTCCGATTTTGTGACAGAATACCTATGTTAGAACAATGCTATATATAAATCTAATATATATCCCAAGTTGCGCTTTCGAGACATGAGAAACGCAATTTGAATTTTGTCAATCGGCCCAGTAGAACGGAAAATATAAAACTTTTTTTTTTTTTTTTTTTCTCTCTCTCTTTCGCAGTGTACATTATTTTTTCTTGAAAATAGTTTCATTTGTTGCGTGTCACTTTTTCCCAATAATAATTTTAGTAATGATCATAAATTTTCTACTCAGATAATCCGATCTGAAATTTAAATTTAAAACTTTTAAAATTTTACCAATCTATTAATGCTTGACAGACAATTTTTAGTTCTGTTTGTTTGTCAATTAGGTTATCTTGGCCCAGTTCTTCAAATACCATTTCAATGTACTATTTCACTTCCCACGCATATTCACAAAATGCCAAAAGTTCAGCTTCCTGTTGACATTTTGTTTGTTAGATTTCCAATTTATGAAACTTTTACCCAATTTAATAAAACTACCTCCTAACGATTTTCCATCTACGTCAACTTGCATCTGTTATCTCAGCTTTCATTATTTTATATTTTTGCTGCAAAAAAATTGATCAACTTGGTAACTTCCAAATTTTTAAAAAATGAGTTATGAAAATTTAAGTTGCCAAAATCTCATTATTTTTTATAATTTCTTAAAAATCTGCCCAATGTTAACAGCTAATTCTTCTGTTTTGTGTATTTGTAGTTGAATAGGTTGCTATATTACTTAGTCAGCTGTAAAACGTTGGAAGTAATTGCTTTTAAAATAAATAAGTTATTTCAATTCTTGCAACAATCACATATTCGAAGATCTTTTAAAGTGTATAAATCCCCTTAATTATACTGCAGCAGAAATACAAGCAAAATAATTTTCATTATAAAATGTCAACACTTAGCTTTCAAAACAATAATGCAATTTATGGCCTGAAGTTGACGCTCTTGCAGCTAAAAATCATCCTGCTCTATCAAAATATCAAAGCAGTATTAGGAAAAGTCATCTTTTCTAAATAACTGATTTATAAGGATAAATTATAAATAACTGATTTATAAGTACAAATTTATAATTTATAAATTTGTTTGGCTTGTGTCGAGATTATAAACTAGTTACAAACACCTAACAGAGCTAAAGCGAATTATCTCTGGCTGAAATTAACTACAACATCTTGGAAAGGTTTTAAATACGCCTTTCTTTCTTGTACGAAGTAAAGGAAGAATTGTAATCGCGAAAAATTTCGGGTGTCATTATTTTAACGAAAATATTCATTTTGACCGTTCTCCAAACTATTTGAAACATGTTTTCACGTGACATCTGTACGTACAGACAGAATAAAGGACTATTTTTGCCAAAAGAGGATTGTGAAATGGATTCAGAAGACATTTTTTCTTCACGTCTGTACGTACGTATGTATCTCGCATAACTCAAGAACGAGTAGCTGCAGAACGTTGAAATTTTGTATATGGGACTGCTATAAAATGTAATTCTGCACCTCCCTTTTTTGTTGCATTCGGCTCCACCAACCGTATATATATATATATAATAGGGGGACCGGAAAGTAATGTCGCTTTCTTACATTAAATTCAAACGAATACATTTTAAAAAGTTTTTATTTTTAATCAATAATATAATCACCCTCGTTATCAACAACCTTTTGCCATCTAATGTGCAGATTTTCAATCCCGGACCGATAAAAATCAATTGGTTTTTGAGTAAAATATCTCTAGAGGACATTTTGGACATCATCCAAATTTTCAAATTTTTTGCGACTAAGAAAAAGTTGTAGGGATCCCAATAAATGGATGCTGCGATATCGGCCGAGTATGGTGGGTGATTATGGCAGTACCTCCTACTCAGTTCGTTAATTTTTTCCAGTGCTCGTCTTGCACAGTGCGGTCTTGCATTGTCGTGTTGCAGAATGACGCCTTTTCTGTTGACAATTGATATTTTTCGATTAAAGATTGGTTCACTCCATCCAATTGTTCACAATAAAGGTCTGCATTAACAGTTTGTCCAGGTTTCAGCAGTTCAAAATGAACAATCTCGCGAATACTCTATCAAACACACAGAATCGCCTTTTCGCGATGTAAACCCTTTGTAACCCCTATTAAAACTGCCTTTTGAGTTTTGGATTATCATATAGGACTTATTTTTTTGTTTCCACTCATCAAACGATCAAAAAACGGTTCTGTATGGTGCCGTTGAAGCAATACGTTGCATCTGATGGATAGGTTGGTTTTGTTCCCTTCGGACAGTGGGGGACTCAAACACCTGCTTTGCTTATTTTTCCATTCTGCTTTAAATGTTCTTGGATGGTCGACCAAGGTTGTCTAAGAGTGTTTGAGACATGGATTTGCTTCCACTTCTGCCCTTAGCATGTTGTTGTCGACATGCGCAGAAACGACACTACTTTCCAGTCCCCCTATTATATATATATTCCTCCTCTGTTTATCTGACTCGGTGAATTTAGTTCTTTTATTCTTATATGTTGGTAAACTGTATTTTTTTTTTATTTAAAAGTGATTGAATTATACTTTTCTTATGTTCCAGTTAAGGTTTTTATGCTTTTAGTTAATCGCTATGTAATAGTTGTAGAATTATCAGCAATTTAAAGTTTAAGTGGCAAGTTAAGCGTAACAAACCACCATTCGTTTGCATTTGAAACTCAGCAGAATAGTGAACGAAGTCAGTTTCTGCATTTTCAGTGGCGTTTTGCCGAATGGCACCAAAAGTAAACTTTCAATTTTGCGCAACGAAACATCTGCCTTTTTGGTCGCTGGCCGAATTCCTTGTTTTTGCGTAGAGAATCTAATTTTAATTGCAAAAATTGTTTTCCTTAACTGTTTCAACTGTACCTGATATTTTATGGTTTTCTGCATTTTACAATTTTTAATGAAAATGTTTTGAGTTTTATGTATTTTTGTTTTTTGGCGAAGTGAGAACTGAATTAATTGAATGAGAAAAATCTATCTCTAATGAAATTCGAGGAAATAAGTTTAAATGAAATGCAGGAAAAAATGTGAATAATCTGATAGGCCATACAAGGAAGTTATGAGGTGTCCATATCAGATTTTTTTTTTTTTTTTTTTTTTTTAGCTCAACCTTTCTAATGAGAAAAATCTAACCCAGCTTGTGGAAACACAATAAAATAAGAATCAAATTCAAAATTCAAAACGCAGACTAGTAGTCAAAGGCTGCACAAATAAGTCTGAAATTATACCTTACCTGGCTCAAACACTCTAAAGGGCTAATCAAATTTTAATGGCGGCAGCGATAACGCAAAGCCGAATAAATACAAACTTGCATGAGCTGGTAGAACTACGTAACATTGCAACGAGGGGCAATACCCTCTAACTCACTTACATTTCTTGTGAGGATGCGAAAAGCAGAAATTATAGTAAAGGCTGAAATTATAAATATCTAGTTAAGTTAAATAATGCTTACAATGGTTTAAGAATAGCTAAAAATTTCTACGTTGAAAAAGGGTTTTTTAGAATACCCCAAAATTCCATCAGGATAATGTGAGCGAAAAATTTTAAAATTATTAAAATGCTTACATGCAAAACTGACTTAATGGATTAGGCACGCTACAGA
Organism: Stegodyphus dumicola; assembly: GCF_010614865.2. Taxonomy (NCBI): domain Eukaryota; kingdom Metazoa; phylum Arthropoda; class Arachnida; order Araneae; family Eresidae; genus Stegodyphus; species Stegodyphus dumicola. The sequence goes on along the minus strand of NW_023318880.1, from coordinate 13,730 downwards.
ACCTACAGATACTGAAAATGAAAAGAAAATTTCCCCGTTCTTTACATTTTGATACGTAAAAATTAAAAAATTAAAATTTTAGGGCGAAATATATTTATTAAATATCAGTTTTATAAAAAATAAACCATCCTATATCAGCATTTTAGAGAGGCGAAGAATCACAAAATCGCATAAAATAATTGCGCGAAGATAACTTTTAATTAAAATTATTAATTTTATTGCATTCAGTATTTCATGTTGGGAAGAAAATGCTGATAAGGTATTATTAGACATCGAAGAAAACATTTTCGAGGGGTTCATTGTTTTCAGTTCGCGGAAAGAGCATATTGACATAAACAGCATAGAAAAAATACCCTTTTCATTTTGGAAAAATGTTTGTTACTAACGTCAAGTGTAAATAATCCAGTAAAAAAAAATATGCACAACTACTTCTTGAATTGTTAAAGCTTTAACTTTTAAATAAGTATGTAAGCTTCGACGTAGCACTAGATTGGAAGAACAATGTAGGAAGTCTTTTTTTTTTTTTTTTTTTTTTCCTCTCTCTCGCCATTTAGCTATGCCATTTTAAGCAACTCGTTGACATGATGGTTTCTTTCATCATGAATTTCTGGGAATTTAAATTTTACAATAACAGAATTGGCAGTATTGTTTAAAACTCATAAATTGGCTTAAAGTTTCAGGTGTTAAATTGGAATTTGTGTACAAAAATCAGACAGCAAATTTTTAAATTTCATTTTTCGCCCAAAGGGAGCAATTTTCCCAGAAGGAATTTTAATTTCTTTTTGGCATTTTGCGTTGAAAACCATAAATGGCGAATCACTTCTCAAATTGTTGCCACCCAATATTAGAGTCCTATATTATATTCAAAAAAATCAAATAATGAAGAATCTGCATAAATGTATATGTGTTTCTCTCATTGTGATAAAACAACGGTACCTAGAGCCATCAAAATTTGAATGACGTAATCTTCCATAGAATATGGTCATATGGAAGCCGTAATTTGAATTTGAAATTTGTTTTATTATCGATTTCATATTTTGTAACACTTCAATGAATTTTTGATTAACAAAATCAACGATTTCAAAGCGAGCCATGGCAACGCCATAAAATAAATAAATAAATAAATAAATAAAAATTATCTCCAGGGCGCGAAACTGTGTATTGGAAATTCTAAAGATATACTCATTTTAAAATTATTTTTGGATATTGCTGTTAAACTGAATATTATGGTTTGAGTACGTAGAACATGATAGTTAATAAAAAAATAAAAGTAACACACAATACATTAAAAAACACTTTTTCGGACATAACGTAAAATCTGAAACCTTTCAGATTTTATTGGTTCAAAGGGGCAATCTGCCCGGAAGAACTGTTAATTCATTTTTATTTTTTTATAATTTTAGAATGTATAAATATTTTTATCTTTTTCAAAAGTTTTAACATAATATACTTCGACGCTATAAATTACAACCTAAAATTTTAAGAATGCGATTTTAATTTTATTATTGTTATCGTTGTTGTCGTTATTTCGAAAAAAAAATAATAATAATAAATCCCAGAATTTTCTAGAATGATGTTCGTTTGTGAAAATACAGTTCGTCAAAGTACGTGGTTGATTAGGGATTATAAAAATCTTAATACGCAAGAAGGACCAAGACAAAAAGTGTTTTCTGGTTCCACAAAATCGTTTTCCAAAATTTAATCTACAGAGTTGGATCTCTTTTCAAGTTATTTGCAGGGGTAGGACAATAAAGGGATGGCGGTCCTCTTTGGTAAGGTTGGAGAGATTCCTGTCGGTGTCAGACACAGAGGCAACAGCAAACATCCAACCCCCTGATAGTAGATTAAGTTTGCCTACTTCGTTTAATCGGAGAGGAACTTCATCTTGTTAAAACAGTCAGGGAAAGAGAAGATTTCATTAAATGATGTCCAGTCTTGCCGCTCGCCTTTCATTTCACGATGAATCAATTTTAGTGTCATTTTTTGTAGGTGCTTTTGGGACTAGAAACAGAAGAACGCGATCACCCATAGATTAGAATTAAATTGGATTTAAAAAACAGAATATTAATACAATATATGTGCTTACATTTAAATAAAGAAAATATAAAAATATTTATACATTCTAAAATTAAAAAAAAAAATAAAAATAAAAATGAATTAACAGTTCTTCCGGGCAAATTGCCCCTTTGAACCAATGAAATCTGAAAGGTTTCAGATTTTACTATATGTCCGAAAAAGTGTTTTTTAATGTATTGTGTGTTACTTTTATTTTTTTATTAACTATCATGTTCTACGTACTCAAACCATAATATTCAGTTCAACAGCAGTATCCCAAAATAATTTTAAAATGAGCATATCTTTACAATTTCCAATACACAGTTTCGTGCCCTGAAGATATTTTTTTTTTTTTTTTTTTTTTTTTTTTTTTTTTTTTTTTACGGCGTTACCATTGCTCGCTTTGAAATCGCTGATTTTGTTAATCAAAAATTCATTGAAGTGTTACAAAATATGAAATCGATAATAAAACAAATTTCAATTTCAAATTAGGGCTTCCATATGACCATATTCTATGGAAAATTACGTCATTCAAATTCTGATGGCTCTAGGTACCGTTGTTTTATCACAATGAGAGAAACACATATACATTTATGCAGATTCTTCATTATTTGATTTCTTTGAATATAATATAGGACTCTAATATTGGGTGGCAACAATTTGAGAAGTGATTCGCCATTTATGGTTTTCAACGCAAAATGCCAAAACGAAATTAATAGTCCTTCTGGGCAAATTGCTCCCTTTGGACGAAAAATGAAATTTAAAAATTTGCTGTCTGATTTTTGTACACAAATTCCAATTTAACACCTGAAACTTTAAGCTAATTTATGAGTTTTAAACAATACTGCCAATTCTGTTATTGTAAAAATTAAATTCCCAGAAATTCAAAATGAAAGAAACCATCATGTCAACGAGTTGCTTAAAATGGCATAGCTAAGTGGCGAGAGAAAAAGAGGAAAGATAGTTGTAAATAACAAGCTGCTATGTACAGCTACTTGTTAAAACATAGTTTCTTAATTTATTACCTTGAAAGTATATTACTTTTAATATCTATTCATATACGAGTTTCTCTATTAAATTTAAAAACATAAAATATATTTGAATAATATGTAAAAATGGGTTGAGTTAAGAGGTGGAATAAATAATAAATGATGGGGCAACTTGACTTAAAATAACGAATAAATTTTTTAAAAAATCTGAAAGGTTTCAGATTTTAACGGCTTCCCAAAAGTGTTTAAGGTTTCTTACTCTCTCGCTGAGTTCGCAGTCTACCAGTCGGCTGCTACAGTAATTCCTATTAATCCACTTTTTTTTTTGTCTTTTTAGCTTTATTTTTAAGCAATATTTTCTTCGCACTTACGCCATGTACAGTTCAACAGCAAAATTACAAAAATTTTAAAAGCGGCATAGCAGTACACGTTTAAAAATTCACGATGCAGCGCTAAGTGTTGGCATACTTTCCGAAAGTCAGTAGTTGTTTAGGAACATAGATTAATATTTTTATAGAATATCATAACACCTCTTCTAAATCGCGCGTCTATGAGACGGCTAAATTCATAGACCAAATCCTTTGAAACCGTCAGTAGTCGTCTTAAATTAAATTGTCTTAAATTACATTGTAAATTACATTTTTAAACTACGAAATTTTGCCACTTTATTATTTCCTACGCCAATAATTTGCACCGTGATGTTTTAGAATTGTGAAATTTTCCTCTTGTATTCTCCCCACCACCACCACCACCACAACGATGTTTGCATGACTATGGTTTCTCTTTGCACTGATTTTCTTCCATTTTTACTGATAAATGGTAATAAAACTTTTATTCAACGAACGAAGACAATTGTATTCTGGATCAAAGAACATTTGTAAGACAATAAAAAGAAGGAATCAACAGAATGATGGTGTAAAGACATTAAGTATTTTTTGGAAGAAGGAAAGATATGGTCACTTTACTTAACCTGTACCGCCAAACTAAGTGAATGGCACTGCAGGGTTAGGAAGTCATCCTAGTCATTGCTAGTCACTGAAGTGCGTCCGCGTCTTCCCCGCGAAAACCGCAAGCAGGAAAGATGCAAAATATGCAACACTTTCGCCGGGAATCGAACCGCACACATCGGAAATACGCGCCCAGCGTGCAGACCACCACACCACGAAGGCATGTCAAGAAGGTGGGAGAAATACCTTATAATGGAAACATACTTGTCTAACGAGAGAGAAACAGTATTCAGCTGAAACCATAAAACTAGATTTGATAATTTCCAGTTTCCACAAAAGCGTGAATTTGTATCAACAGCTTCATTCCTCTTAATACAAATTCAAATAATTCAAAGAATAAAAATAAGCTTATCCTAGAGAAATTCCGTTTCAGCATAGGAACACCCCTTCTACATTCAGAAGTGGTTAAGCCCCATGTAATTTGAATTAATTTTTCTGATGAGAGTCAGTCCTAATTTAATGGTTTCCATATATTATTAGCGGCCGAGCGGTAAAGTCGCTGAACACTGGTAGTTCGGTTCGAGCTTCGAATTCCGCGAACGAGCTGGCTGCATGGGTGTTTTCGTGGTTTTCCCCATGTGTAACGTGCATACGAGCCAGTTTCCCTTAGAAAGTCCTCCACGAAGGCATCCCTTCCCTTAGGCAGATAGCCCTAGTGTGCTTTGCCATAATTAAATACACCATTCCATATATTATTACATAATAAATAAATTTCCGTAACAAATAAGTAAAAACTAGAGAGAGTTCAGCCAAAAGAGCTAAAATAAAAATACTTCAAAGAACCAATACGATAGCAGAACCTTCTGGGAAAAAAGTCATATAAACTTTAGCTGAGTTCTATTCTTTGAATTGAATTCTCCTCTCTTCAATGCAAAGTTACAATGTAAAGTAATGTATTATCCTTCACTCAGTACAGGCAAGAATCTCTGAGAATTTGTTTAATTACCGAATACCTTAAAACATCTTTTTCATTTCAAAATTTTCTTCCATTACTGACTGAGAATGTATGCATTTTCAATAAAATTAATTATTTTACAGATTCAAATTCTTAGTTAGAGAGATAACTTTACAAACAGTAGAGTTTAGTTAGAGAGATAACTTTAAATTTACTTTACAAAACAAAGTGTGGAGCTTTAAAGTTTTTTCTGAGTTGTGGAGCATAGGGTAATTGTGAACAGGAAGACAGTACTGTACATAGACCTTTTCACTCTCTGAAGATGTCCCATATGGAACGATGTTCAGGGTGTTCGCAAACTGTTTTAACGAAATAAGAATGATGATACTACTCATCAAGAAAAACAATATTTACACTGAAGCCTACAATATTCTACTCGAGAGTATCAGAAAAGTGCAAAGCTATTAGTCCAAATAGAGCTTTCAAGAGTGAAAATAAGTTAATTAAAGAAATCGCAAATTGTACAATTCTTTTCCCACCCGAAGAAGGTCAAATTAGATGTTCAGTTGTGCGTACAAATAGCCCATTGCACAATTCACACCAACGAATGAAGGACTGTCATACCCTCTTGTAGATTCCTGACGTCGTGTTTTATCTTGTCCTCTGAAACAACTATTCTCGCGACGTGATTTGATATAGAGTTCCAGTGAGTTTCATGGCTGTCGTGTAAGTTAACGATTTCATGTGCTTCTTTAAAGACGAAATTTAGCGGATTTAAGTATGTTGAGTATGGATGAGAAACCACAGGTCTTGTACGTCCCAGATATGTAACATTCAGGATGTGTCGGATAGTAATGGCGAAGTATGCTGAAGGTCCATCGTACAAGGCCCTTTGTGCGGTGAGAGGAATAATAGATCAAAAATCGAAAGCAGTTATTCGGGAGGATACAATATGCTGTTCTTGTCAGACATTTTAGTAACAGGTGAGGACCCACCAAGCAATTACCAATGGTATCTGCCTAAATGCTAACGGCAAATATCTGCTGGTGTTTTCATGGGGCAGTAATGTACTGATTGCTTTCAGCCAGGACGTATTCATTGCCAGTGTTAGAAAGGCTTTGCCAAGTAGCCCTCATCCTTGAGTACCACTAAAGCAAAACGGTACGATTATTAATTGCCATCTGGAGCATCCATTTCATAAACTAGCGGTGAAAAATATCTGCTCTTAATTAATATATATATTATATGTGGAAGGGATGCATGCTTGCATCATATACAACATTTCACAGCATACTCTAATAAACAACAAAGGCAGATGCCTCCTATGGAACGCTGTACTTAAGGAAAAAGCCACTGCAAATCTCTCCAAGATACGCTGTTTCATTTGCGGTGTCAGCACACTTCCTTAAGTTCGGTTATAAGGATTATGGTGAAGCCTTATAGGATTATCTGCTTAAGCAGAAAGATGCCTTCGTGGAGGATGCTTTGAGAGAAAGTTACGTTACACATGGAGCAAGCCATGAACACTTCCCTGCAGCCACCCGCTCTGCTCTTCCTCATCCCAGTGAATGAGTTGGTTTCACCCACTCTTTTGTCAGCGCTGAGGTAGATACAAAGGTATGATATACGACATATAGGAAATCGCTGAAGGTAAAAAACAGTTGAGCTTCGTGTCTTTTCCCATTTGCTTGATTGTATATCAAACACGTGCCTTCGAGTTTTACGTATGAATGTTTCTAATTCCGCCATGGCCTTCATTTTGATCGGTGTGAGCATCGAGGATACGACGCTTTTGAACAGCAGCATTTGCTTCAGCTGGTGTTGCAACTGTCAGTGCTGCTTATTTGCATACAGTGATGTTCTGAGCATGAGATACTTCTCCGGCAGGCAGAACTAACATCAGAATTGAGGTCCTGAGTTTGACGGAAGTGTTTTTAAATTACTCCCTTCTCGCACCTTTAGTGGAATGTAATCTTAGATGTTAAGGTTTATATTGTTCCAAATATTGATCATCTTAATGTATGATATTACGCATATTTCTCCTACTTTTAAGAGCATATACAACTGTTTTTTTTTTTTTTTTAATTGTTATCGGAAACGAATGTTTAATAAAATACTTACTTCATGTGGTAAATTCCAAACTATAACCTCTGTGTGAAAGAATGGAAGCACAGCATCCAGTGTTATCCTAACGTATAGCCCAAGAAACTTGCAAAAGTGAGAGTTCATATTTTTTTCGAATCTGTCGTTATACTTGAGACAGATGGTGCAGGTAAGGATACAAAATAAAATCTGAAAGGTTTCAGATTTTAAATTACTCAAGAGCTTTCTAACATTTGTGTTACCCTTTTTAAATATCGGAGCCCTAACCGTAAATTTAGTCAAGAGCAGATCGCATCTTGAGAATTCCGATACAGTCCGAGCGCTAGAATAATAATGCCGTTTTTTTTTTGGGGGGGGGTGGTACAACGTTTCATGTCCTTTGGAATTCTTCAGGTTTGGAATCAAAATTCGTCAAGTTACAAAATATAATTATAATACAACAATTCCAGACTCAAATTGGTCTTCCAATGCCCTGTTCGCAGGAGGATTACGTCATCAAACTGGATGGCCCTAGGTACCGTTGTTTTATCACAGTGCGAGAAATATACATACATTTCTGCAGATTCTTCATTATTTAATTTCTTTAAATGTAATACAGGGCGATAATATTTGGTGGCAACAATTTGAAAAGTGAAACAACGCTGGCAGTGAATCAGCGCAAAATGCCAAAACATTAACAGCTTTTTATCCTGGATTCTCAAGCTGCACTATTTCTGGCAGGCATGAAATAAAAAGAAGAGCGTTCATGAGGAGATATTGTCTGTTACTTAAAAGTTTTCATTCACCCATGTTACATTGCAAGTGTTGTTAAGTTTTCATGCCACGTGGTTTAATGCATCAAATTTATCTTTCAGGTTAAAACTGCAGTCCTTAAAAGCTGAATATTTCGATGAAGTCGATGAAAGCGCTTTTTAACAATTTATTGTGCTGTCCTATACCGGTGACTTAAACCTGCAGGTGACTAACGACCGTCAAGCTAGAGGTGAGTGATGATTTTAATAAACGTATCGATATTGAAAGTTGACTAAATTATTTTTTTTTACTTATATGATTGATAAAATTTAAAATATATTTAATTAGTAATCCATTCAATTTGTGATTTTTATGAACGTTTGCAGCATTATTATCGTTAGCGAAAGACTTTTTACTTCTTAAATTACGTACTAGGTACAGAATAGTTTGCCTTTAATTTGTTATTTTGATTCAGGAATTTGCATGGACATGCAGTGTAGGTGGCATCGTTAGGTAATAAAGGTTATAATTAAATTAAACCTCACCTCTCTTTTAAAAAATGAAAAAAGGGGATGGATTAATAATTATTTTTATTAGTATAAAATTTTATGTCAGTTCATAATCCACAAACTTTGCATTTTTCTGCTCTTGTTCAATTATTCATATGGACACAAAAATTTACATAGGAAGTTATCAAACGTCAAAAAATTCTGAAGTTTTTAAAAAATAAACAAATAAAAAAATTCACATCAGAATGAAAGTCAATTAATGGCGGAATCAATGGAAGGCGCTCAAACAAATTTCCCATCGTCCTCCCCTCCAACACTCCCGCTTTTCTCGAGTCTTTTAATTTCTATTTCCCTCGGAAATATTGGCTGAATGGTGTTTTGCTCGTCACCTGATAATGACAACTCGACGCCGAGCGCGCGAAAGAGAGTACGAGGCGGCAGAAAGGGAAAAAAAGTTCGCCAACAAATAAAACAGAAGCTTTCAAAATTTCGCCACAGAAATCTGCCCCTTTCCTAGAGAAAAAAAAAAGAAAGAGAAAGAAAAGTGTAGCAATTACAGCAGATCTATTATTTAGGTAGCAGCCTATAAGCGCTCCGGGAGAAAAAATCGATACTTTTCCGGAGCGAATGCGGGATTGGGAAGGGTTGTTGTTGGAAGGGATGGAGGGGGGCACTTAACTGCAGCGGACAGCTAGGAACTAAAGAAATTTTTGCGTAGGGAGGGAGAGAAGAAGGAAGAGAGTTGAGGTAAGAAAAATAAAAATTCTACAGGGATACAGCACGAAATGCGCAAGTGTAAGTTCTAGGTAAAATTCTAACGATTTAGAAATGTACCATACGATACATCAAAAAAACAAAAAATATAATTACATTCAACGCATATTATTAAAATAAGATTATATTCAACATATATAATTACATTCAAATATAATTACATTTTAAGGACCTTCAGTTGTTACGGTCTGTGGATCCCAGGATGCCAAAGATCTTATGTCTTCTAAAATGTTATTTTATATACCTAGAGAATACTATATCGTCAGCATCATGAAAATCTATTCAATTTAAGAAATCTACAAAACCATTGTTTCGAATCAAAATCATCATTTACCACTTAATAAACCACTTGATAAAAATGTCGGATAATGAATGATTCGGATAATGAATGTCGGACACAATTAATTCTCATATATTTTTTTGCATGAAATATGCATGTCGCTCTTTTAGTGAAGCATAAAAAATCTTCATAATATATCAGGCAAGGTGCCAAAAATGTCGGATCTGTATCTTTGGCTTTATCTCGGTCGTTTTCATGTAAAATTTGAAGCCCTTGAGATAAACGTATTAATAACAACCTATGGAATATTGATCATGTATACAAATAAATCAGAAAATGATTTAACAGTATTTTGTAGATCCGTAGGATCCGATAATGTGAGAAAGATAAAGCTTTGCATCGTACTTTGATCTTAAGTATTGTTGCGCGCGTACGGGTTCGTAGTAGATTGAATGCACAAGTCTGATGAAAAGTTAATGAAATTTATTCTTATTACAAGAAATAAAACAAAATGCTGAAATTTTTCTCACGAGAGCTATAATATCACATCTCACACATTACGTTAAATTTAACTACTAAAGTGTTAATAAGCACAATTCAAATCGGAAAGTAATTCGATCGCACCGCGATTCGCTACAGGTACAACACAGAATGAGATGTTTTGCTCCGCTTTATAACTCTTAATGATCCGATGAGCGGTTTCTTAACGTTTCAGTGACCCCCCTGAGTCAGGCCCAAGCAGGTGCCACAATTTTAGCAGTTTTGATATTCGTCTAATTATTAATAATTTACAGTTACCAACTATTTTTTACACAATGTATCTGAAAACGAGAAAGATATGCCATCAGACACGCAAAGCGGAGCGTTTCGACGCATTCTTTTTAAATAAAAGTTTCATTTACTTGCTGGCACGTACGCTGTCATTTCGTCTGTTACTTATTTAAACTTTTCACACTGTTCTATGTTTTAAAATTAGATATTAAAGTTAATGACCTAAATCTGCAATAGTATATTACAGTACGAGTGAAAAAATTGTCAGTTTCACTCACGCGTGTGTCGGATTTGGACAATGCTTACAGGGTCCTACAAAACGTTCGTAAATATTATAGGGGCCCTGAGGTCGCGAAAAAATACTGAGTGATAGAAAGGGGTCGCGACTGAGAAACGTTTAAGAAGCCCTGCACGAGAACATTCTGGTATTTTCTCGAGGTTCCTGCGAAGCAAAAGACTAAAATTACGAGATATCTATTTATTAAATCTTAAATGCGCGTGCTCCTGTATTTTTAATTTTTCGGTGTAGTTTTCTCTTAAAACTGGTCACGCGCTGCATTGCACTTGGCAATAGAACAATTTTAATTATAATTCTACTAAAAATAGGAAATTAAATACGTAACCCGTAACAATATAACCCGCAAACGATATCCCGAAGATTGGTTAGCTCGAACCTACGTTTACATTGACTATCTTTCAGAATTGCGAACACTTTATAAGGTCTGGCTTTCTGAGGTAGCATAAAATTAGACCAGAATCCTTGTAAGTATCACAAAGATAGGGAAAGGTTGTAAAGGGCCCTTTTGTTAATCCAAATAAAATTTAACAGTCGACACTAACTCGTGCTTACAGACGCCGATAGTTTTGGCTTAAAATGAAGACAGTGGATGAACTAAAATGCATAAAACGAAGTATAGCCTTCACAGTATAACTAGCGAGCAGGCTGGTTCTGACCGAAGAGGACGTAAACAAGCCTGACGGCAAGAATAACTCAACGCCGCAACTGCTCGTTAGAGAATCAAAGTTAGCAACGTGGCCTTCAAGCAGGCAGATCACGCTCTAACTTTGCGTTCCCAAACTTTTCTTTATATACTTTCTTCTAGCTATTTAATTTGAACATCTCGCGAGCTAGAAATTTACCATGGCATGTACGTAGTTTTATTTTGGTTGCTAGATTTTGGTTGCTAGTTGGTAGCTAGATGCATTTTGCTGGCTGCAGCCTCTAGAGATGTAAAAACTCTCTCTAAACGTCTCGGGAGTGCGTGCGACTATGTCACTATCGTCAGCAAACGCAAAAATCTGAACAGACTTGCTAAAGATGGCCAGACCACGAGTATTAATGTTGGAGTATAGATTGAAGTACACGGGGAATAAACATCTCCTAAGGTATGTGCAAATGTCGTTGAATCACTGTGGTCTGAGCTGGAAGATAGAGCGAGGCTCAGCTTTTCCCTCTCAGCCATCTTTCAAAAAATTGGATCAGTTTATGATAGAGAAATGGTATATAGTACCTATTATCACTACTATCAGAATTCATATGCTTGATTCATTCCAAATTCATTCCAAGCAGTTTTCAGAGCCAGAGGTACTGCAACAATACATCGGGTGTGCAGTTCTTCATATTTTTTATGAGTTTCCTTTATTTGAGATAAAACGTTCAAGCTTTAATAAAACTTTCAAGCCTGGCTTTATCTCAGTAAAGTGAAGGTATAAGGTATTTCTCCCGCCTTTCTAGCGTGCCTTTGTTGTGCAGTGGTTCTGCACGCTGGGCCGATATTGCAGAGATCCGTGGTTCGATTCCCACAGTAGGCGGTTGCTAATTTTTCATCTCTCTGGCTTGTCCAATTAACCTAATGTCTCTAAAGTGGCGCCCGAACCAAAAGGGTGTTGGATGATGATTCTCCGCACCCGGGATTTGGCTATTGGGTCCCCTAAAAACCCCAGTCGCCCTTTAAAAGTGGGAGTATATAAGGTATTTCTCTCGCCTTCCTAGCTTGCCTTCGTGGTGTAGTAATTCTGTACGCTGGGCCGGTATTCCAGGGGTCCGTGGTTGGATTCCCGGCGGAGGCGGCTGCTAATTTTTCATCTCTCTGGCTTTTCCAATTAACCTAATATCTCTACGAAAAAGTTGTACATGAGTTGAAATGCCAACCACGTTAAATTTTTCAGTATGACAATTGAAGTTACAAAACCGGAAATATTGAATCTTAAAGCTAAATATTTTAGTTGTTTTCAGTTAAATTACGCCACTGCTGCTGTTTCTTGTCTTAATACGCTGTGTGTATCCGCAGTTCGGAAGCTAATGTGGCTCTCAGATGCCCTGCGATATAGCCTAAAACGTAAAAATGACAAATGAACGAAAGCTTGAGCGTATGCTGCGCTCAATATGAAAATGAGAATTGGTTGAATGATTTAGTGCATAAAACTCCTTATTTCAGTGAACTGAACACACAGTTTCAAGGTGAAAAATAGCTTACGAATGACGCTTTGAAGCGAGTAGTCTGAAATTTGAATTACAAGCCGTGGAATGCACCTCCTAAAAGCAGCTGACGGGCCGTTATTTTTTAATGAAAAAAATGATGTTTCAATTTTTCTTATTAAATATTTATTAAAACATACGTAAAGATTAATAATAATAACCCAATGGAAAAAATTCAAATCTATATTTGTTTTCAATCTGAAATCTGGAAAGTTTGATATCTGCAAGCCATTTTCGTTGCTTCCAACTTTGTAGGTTGAACCATACTGACAGCTAAATATTGATATTTTAGGCTGGTACTTATTTCAGATATTTTAACATGTTTAATTTAATTATTAAATACATTACTTTAATTTGAACTAAAAGTAAACAAATTATAAAAACTTTCCGAGCGGGACAAAATTTGAGAATAAATAATGGCAATTTTTCTCTTTTTCTTATTTATTTAATTTTTCTTCTACACATAAATTAAAATACGTACGCTTGATTATAAGTAGTTATAAATTTTTTTTGTTTCTTACTACAAATTAACACTTGACGGCGTTTCGATTTTGATGAACATTGTATGGTTGGAGCAAAAACCTACATTTTCAAAAGTACGAATAAAAATTATTCAAATCTACATCTTCAAATCTTTGACTAGGATTTATATCACGTAGTCAATTAATTAGTTCATTTATAGATTTTCTGGTGCGTTATTCACGTTCGGTTTTAATGGTACTAAAAATAATGCAAAGTAAGACTTCAAATAATTTTAAAATCTTGAATTCTTTACTATACCATATTTGTAACCGATGCATAATAGGAATGCAGTCGTGGGCAGCAAAATTTTTTAGGTGCCGCCAGTTTCTCTTTAGAGAGTTACAATACTTAAACTGAAAGTTCCTTGCGATCCCACGTAAGGGCTTGTAGTCCTACATTAGCAGCTACAATTTAATTCATTGTGGGACTCTCCTGATAAAATGATGTTCTTGTTTTGTCTTGTCCATAATACAGAGCTTAAATTGCGCCAGAACTTGTTAGTTTTGGGGATAAATCGCCTTCCACCAATCGACAAAACAGGACTTCGGCTCGCCGCAAATTTAGAGTGCCACTCTGCCGCACCGACACTATACATTTACAAACATCCATGTCTT